>CP139503.1:38368678-38695444 GCA_021014915.2 Artemisia tridentata subsp. tridentata
TTTATGGATGTGTCGATATAGGGTGATAAGTGTTATATTTGGATCTCTTATATACATAAACCAGGTATTATACGAACATAAAAAAGGGAAGATTGCAATGCATGTATAATGTAATTAATGAGGTAAATAGGAAAATAAAACTAGGTCTGTTAGTTTTTGTTATTTTATGTGAATTGGAATGGTGTGTCGTGGGTGTTATGGGCTGGAAAATGGTATGTTGTGTGTGTCGAATTGGCAGGAAAAGAGTGTTAGGTGTGTGTGATAATGGTGTCGAATTAAGGATGGTAACCTAGGAGAAAGCATGAGTCGTTGGTGGTTAGTGTTTTGGGTCGAATGTGGTATATTATTGTAGTTCAAAATGTCTTGTTTGTGTGGTTTTTGGTCTTGCCAAAAATGATTAACGAGGAGGGTATAAATGTTGGGTCTTTGTTCGGTTTAAAAGGGGAAAGAGTGATGTATTATAGGTCTTGTACAAGAGGGTCTCGAGTTAATTTTAAGGTCGAGTTGGGATTTTCACATAAACGAAGTGATTGTTTGCTTGGGTTGCTATTTGAAAGTTCATGAAATCTACAAACATAATAAGTGGTCGCATATTTATATAATTTATATTTTAGACCCTGAACTTTGATAAAATGACACTTTAAACCATAAACTATTATAAGTTGTCACATTAAACCCTAAACTATGATGTTGGTCGTATTAAGTCTTTAAGTTTACTTAATTGTCATTCATAACCCTAAAAGTTATTAATTCAGGAAACTTACTAATTATAGAAACTTACTAAATATGGCAAGTTACTAAAAATAGAAAGAATCTAAAACTGGAAAGTTTCTAAAAATAGAAAGAAACCCTAAATGTGTAATCTGAATAACTATAAGCAGTAAACTTATAAAATGAGCTTATAAGTAATTCGTGATCATTAATTTGTATAGGTTCTGTGAAGAAGGAGTAGTTCCTGTTTTTCGAGTGCTTTCCTAGTTTTTTGATTTGCTTTGCATAAGGTACAGATATTCTACCCTTTCTCAATAATAGTTATGATCTCATGACTTTTCGATCCTTGACTTTGATTCGTTTGCTTTGCTATGATTCTGTTGATATGAGCCTTTGCTATGATTCCCTTGATATGATCTGTTTGGATATGATATGATTATGGATATGTTTTGATATGATATGTGTTGTTCAGTGCCCGAGCTAACAAGCCATGGAGGTACCATGGCCATGTCATTGAGGCACCAATGGCATGACACTTTCTATGGAGGTGTGATAGATCCACGGCATCCCCTTTTGATATGTATGATTATTTGTGCACTTTGGCCATTATGTATATATGTGTACAGTCTAGTACTTGCATATGTATTTTGTTTTGCAGGAGGCGTATGGATGCATCCTAGGTATACGTTGGTATGATTGGTGTGATTATGATGTGACTTAGTGATTGGTTTGTGCGTGTTGTGCACCCCTCTCACTTCTGGTACTTGAGAGGTCTCCCCTCCTGGTACATTATGATTTGTTGGATGATGGGATTATGTGGTCTATTCGAGTGTCTCGTTTAGACAGGCTTGTGGCTATCCTATGTGATTCTTTGGTCTATTCGAGTGTCACGTTTAGACGTGTTCGTTGCCTTTTCTATTTGATTCTTTGATTCATTATGAATATCTGATTCGTATTATCTTATTTCTCCATTTCATTTGACTTATGGCGTCTATGCCTTTGATTCGTATGATCTATTTTCATTCACTTATGCTTATTACCTATCTGTTTTGTGTGTATATATATATATTTACGTTCATGTGGTGTAGAAGCTTAAAATAGATAAAATAGGTACACATGTGGACCGTTGGATCAATCTTAATAGATGAGATCAAAATAAATAATACTAATTAATTAGATATTTAGTTTAAGAGTATTATAGTAATCTTTGTTTTCCCAATTATCTAATTTTTTCCATTGTAATACCATCTTAAATGACCCAGCTTTTCTTAAATGCCCCAGCTTTAATTTAACCCATTAGATTACAAAACCTAAATTTATCTCCTGAATGCACTTTCGACTCGATCAACTTGTGGGACATATATTAATAAACAAATATGCAACACACTCGAGTGTTACCATAATCAATTTACAACTAATAAATTAGTAAAAAAAAAATATATAAAACCGTCATCTTCTTGGGTTACATAAGCTGCAAGTCAAATCAAAAAGCTGATAGCATGCAAGTCAAATCAAAAAGCTGCTCTATGGTCATCAATAGGTTCTCATTAGGGACATACTGTGCAAAACCAAGTGCTGCTGTGCCTCGAGGAACAATTTTCACTTTAAGCAACGGTTCTGCATGCTCCAAAAACCAACCAGTGATAGCATGGCCTGATTCATGATAAGCAACCGTCCTCTATTCCAGTTTTACTTATGACCTGTCAAAAAGAATTCAATCAATCTCATTCTATGTGCATGTGAAGTGTTTTTGTGTCACATTAGTCATTTTTATCTTTCTAATGATCCACATACAGAAATTACATTGGCAAATGAGTCAAGTAACAACACAAGCTTTATGCAAGCATTCTTGCTCAAAATTATGTTCATGTTTTATCCCAATTTGCATCTTACAAGTTATTAAACTCCACAATAGTATATAATAGAAAACTTCAGTAAATTCATAACTGAGAATTAATGCAAGGTTAGCAAAGATACCCTATTTTTCCCCTTCTCCAAACCTCCATCCATTATACACTTAATTAACTAGCACACATACTCACCTAACAGCTTATATTTAAAAAACATCAATACGTAGCTAATACACAAAAAACAATTATATGTACTAATACACCCATTATATCTAAGTAGATACAACACATAACAACTATAAGTTGTTTATTTCAAAACACCTAATAACCAATACACAATATATGACTTCAACTTATACACATAATCAGCCAATAGCTTATTTCAAAACCCAGCCATATACAACTAATACACATGCTCATCTAATGGCTTATTTTCAAAACCTATATGAAACTTATAGTTAGCTAAGTACCTTCCAGAACTCATTTAAGTGTGAGGATTCAAAATAAAAGTTCTCACACTTTTAAGTGTGAATAACTTTATATATTATAAATATGTATATGTATGTATTTATACCACAATTCTGAAATACAAAAAATTTGAATATATACAATTTTGGAACAAAAAATCAATATCACAAAAAATTAAATAATAAAGTGAAATCTGCATACAATTCTGGAACAGGTTTTCACTTTGGTTGTTTGGGAGTCCATACAAAGTGAATTGAAATGGACATCAATATGGTTGTTTGGGAGTCCATACAAAGTGAGTGGGCTTGTGTTAAAGATGGGTCAGTGTTTGTTTGTTGATGCTTCTATTGCTGTCATGTCTTCTGCTTCTGGATTTGCTACTTCTACTTCCTTTTGGTCCTTCTCTTTCTTAAACTAACACTAGTTAATACTCCCTAGTGTGTGATTATTTGTCATAATCCCAATTTTTTCCTTTGCTTTTTTCCCTCTAGAGCCATAAGTCAGAAAATAAGACAAAATTTTTGGTGGGGGCTTTTGAGTGGGTAGCCGAACCAATAGTGATGAGCTATCAAAAGTTGTTCATTTTGATAGTAAGCCCAAAAATAGTTATTATTTGGTTTAATTTGTATTTAGTATGCGGTGGTTCATGATAATCATACTCAAAACTCAAATGAAGTCATCATCATATTTTTTTTAATTAGATTGCAACCCTAAACTCTATTTTACAGTTTTTAATCGTCATGCCTTCAAAGTTTTTGTGTTTGAAGTCTTCCATAAAAGAATCAACTCTTCAAACCAGTGCTCTCGAAAAATCAGGTGGAAGTCGTCATCATACTTCAAGTAGTTGTAGTCTGTAACAATTTTAATACGTGCAACCCTTTTAAATGTTTTGTATGTGCAACTGTTACAGGAAAAAAATCAGCTGTCCGTGACACTCTCAACAAATCAGGCACAAGCCGTTTTAATAATTCAGGTAGTTTTTTAGATTATCAGTTTTGACACTCTCTTGGTTTTGCTTAGAGACTTAGGGTAGTTGAATACACAATCTACCTAAGCAAACACAACCTGCCTTAGAGGAATCATGTGAGAATTCATACAAGCAGTTAGATAACCTTGTAAGACCAAGGTTTAAGTTGGACTAGGGTATGGATGATGAGCTGTGGGTCTAAAACACCATAATGATACAATTTCAAAAACCTAGACATGCTTCTTAGGGGTGTTGTGCAGGACATCATGGTCTAGTTGGGTCAAATGTGTCAGATACCATGGCTAGCCAAATAAACAATATGGACTTCTTATCAAGGATCTGCATATCTAGTTATAGCAAACTTGCTTACTGTACCTGATATTACCTTAGATTAGGAAAATCAGTGATGTATTAGTCTTTGCTTTTGTTTAAACTAACTTGTTCTCGTTTAACTGAAAATTTATCTATCTGTGTATCACTAGTAGAACCGACATAGCTGGATTAGGTTTTTAATGAACAAAGGTTCTGATATTTGATTCAAGGTTTATTCACACATGCTCAACTAATACACATGCTCATTCAACTCATACATATCAGTTAGGTAAGAAGCTTACACAACCAATTCAAGTCATACATAACAAGTGACTAATACACATAAATCAACTCACTCACAACCCAATAATTAAAAACGTATATTTTTAAGAAGAAATACACAATACCTTGTTCGTCTTCACTATCTCCATCAAGAATTAGATCGATAGTTTCATATTCCTCATTATCTCTGTTTGGTCGTCTAAGATTTGAAAGCCTTCACTATCGTCGCTGAAACCAAAAAACCCAAAAATGGGAAATTTATTTAAAAAAAAAATCTTTATTGACTGAATAAAAAGAAGAAGAAGAACAATGTAATTACCAAACATTATTTCTCTTCATTCCCATATCGATACTTGAAAGGTCAAAATTTTGCCATACTTGTTTTTTTATGATTGCAATACACCTTTGCTACCCGTATTTTAAAGAAAAAATGTAGAACGAAGATTTGGGGGGTTTTTGAATGATTAATCGATGATGTTAATTATGAATTGCATGATAATCCCGGGTTTAAAAGTTGGGGTGAGTTATTGTGGCTATGACCTTAATGATGATCATCACACAGGATATACACTTATAAAAATTTTTTACACAAAAGCCATTTATCTTTCACAAATTTTTAAAAATTGTGCCCAAAAAACATCTATTAATAACCAATTCATCTATCAAATTTTTATCCCAAGGTCCACATGTGTACCATTTTTTTCATTTTAAACTTTTACACCCAATAAAAAAAAGACTATATTACTTTAAAAAAATTTATATATATTATATATATATATGTATTGTATAATGTATATAAGAAAATATATATGTATATATATGTACATATAATATATAATATATAATCCCATCTTATATATACATATATATATATATTTAATATCTAATCTCACTATATAAAATTTGTTATATATAATTATAGTATAAAGATAAATTTTACATAAATGTATTATTGAAAATATATATGTATAATATATATATATATATATAGATATATATATAATATATATATTACTTATATATATAGATATAATATATACATATATATACGTATATATATATACGTATATATATACTTATATACATATACATATATATACATAAACGTATATTATATACATATACAATATATATACATATAGTATAGTTATATATATATATATATATATATATATATATCTACGTATATATATACGTAATATATACGTATAATATATATATATATATAATATATATAAATATAATATATATATATATATATATATATAGATATAATATAATACATATGACATATATAACGTATATATACGTATAAAATATATATATATATAATAAATTATATATATTTTATAATTATATATATATATATATATATTATAAATAATCTGTTCCTGGCTTTTTAAGCTTAGCCATGTTTCTTTTCCATGCGGCAGGTAATAAGAGGGATGTTGGGCCCAAAAGTGATGGAGTAGGGGTTAGAAGACCTACCATGAATTAGATTCCCCACTTTTTTTGGGAAAGATTAGAAAAATGTTGGGGTATTTTATTTCATTTTATTTCATGCTTAGACTTGTTGGAATTTGTAAGTTTTGGGGAAATAATGATGTTCTTGGGCTTTAATTTATTTTTGAAGTCTTCCGCTTGCATTTTTTTAAATGTTCTGATAGACACCATAATGTGACCCTTCGACCCTTTTCGGTTGGGGTGTTACAATTATGGTATCAAAGCCCAGGCTGCGACTTTTAGCTCATAAGTTATGGCCCGTTAATCCGGACCCTTAGGGTTTCTCCTGTAGGGCTTAGGATTTGACTGGTGAGGATTGAGTAGACATTAGGTTTCGCTTTGACATGATTTTTTTCCTTCGTATTTTGATCCTTAACTTCTTTTGTCTTCACAATCCCCTTTTTGGGGCCTTTCAGATGGTGAAAACTCGTTTTGGGAATTAAACCCAACAGTTAGTACTGCCAGCCTAAAAATTTCAACTGTTTGGGGAATAACACAAGCATACTAACTGCCAGTACATACAATTTGTACTGCTTATGTATAAAGACAAAGATTGAAGATAAATATAGAATAGATATTGTGTATATCTTATAGGTTTAGAGTTTATGAAAATTTTATTTGCTTGTACAGGAATCCTTGGTCTTAAAAGGATATCCTAGGTTTTTAGAATTAAATATCATCTTTTTTGTTTGGGTTAGGGAAACCCAGGATTTTGAAGTTAAACTCATTATTGATAAAAAATTTGAACCCGGGGGGAAGTGTTCTTTTCCCAGTCATCCTTTACAAACAATTCTTCTAAGTTTTTGCAGTAAATTCCGCGGAAATTTTTATTTCCAAAGGATCCAACCAAGGATGTGTTTAATCCGGAAGTGGGAGCATAGACTGGTTTAAATATTTTGGGAATTGAAGACCAAGAAGAACAGTTTTTCAAATTTTGGGGAAACAGGGGAAAACAACTCAAACAATGGGGAAAAGTTACCAAGGCTCAAGCCTAAGATTCGATATGGGGGAGTTTAAAATTTTGAGCAATTTTTCCCAATGCAGGACTTGCACTCTGAAATATAAAGAAGGGACTCTTTTAAGCCCACAACCTCAAACAACGGGAGGGTAAGACTGAAACACCAATGCAGAAAACTAGTGCCCTACTGAAGAGAAGGCACAACACAAGATGATCTTAAGGAAAGGACCCTTGCTATATTGACCATCCCCAAAGGTCAACTCTTGAACTTCAGCAAGTTCAAGTGGCCCAATACATTTTTTGAAGCTATTTGTTGCCAGATATGGGGGGAATGAAGCCACCAGAAAACTCCAAACCCTACTCAAGCAACCCTTTTTGAAATTCTCACAAAAACAATGAGTCCATAGATCATATGTTTAACAGGCTTCAGAAGCTAGGAGTCAACGTCTGTTCTTGAAATTGATTCCTCAAAGACCCCAACTCCAAATTCCTAAGAAGTCTACCATCAGAATGGGCGATGCTTTAGTTGGGCTGGAAGAAACAACCAGACATTGATTCTATAGTCTGATGGATCTCTAAGCAACTTAAAGGATAGTGGAGCATGATGTAAAAGACTACGGAACAAGCTCAAGTCTTAGGAATTGGTTTTTGTGTCAACCCCAGTGACCTCAAGTCCAGTGGAAGAAATGCAAGTTGCTGGAGAGTTGGTATGCTGGTTCAAATATTGGTATGCTATACTTCAAGTATTTAAATTGGCCTCCGGGAGAAAATGCTTATTGTGCTTTCCTACTACACAGCACAATGGAACCAGGGCTAACTCATGAAGATTTTCAGAGATCAATAAGGAGGATATTGAAAGAGATGGACATTAAGGGGCAGATCTCTCTTCTTAGCATAAGGGCCCTAAGAGTTTTTGGAAGAAACGGGCAAGAAGAAAACCCAAAAACCCAAGGTATTGCTGGGAAATGAAAAGTCAAGGTTTTGAGTGCTATAATTGCCACAAGGGGGCCATTTTTCAAAATGGCAAGCCCAACACAGACTAAAGGAAAAAAGGGCTATGAAGGCAAGTAAATAGGAACAAGGGGTGTGGAAGTAAAACCTCAAGCTCAAAGGCAAGGGAGGCCATTGATAGCTAGGGTTTGACTGGAGCTATATTGCAGAGGAGGAAGCAGCAGCACCTACAGAGATGGCTCTCATGGCTTTCTCAGACAGAGGTAAAAGTTTCTATGATCTAAATCATGTGGTGCTTTAAAGAATTAGAACACTTAGAAAACACATTGAGGAACAGTGAATAAGTTAACCAACCCTTTTTAATTTTGCAAATCATAAAAGGGGTTTGGCTGTCTTAAGGAAAAGATAGTTCACTATAAAAAAAAATGAATAGTTTTAGTGATACTATAGCAGTAATTAAGAGAGATTTAATGTTTTGAGATGCCCGAAATTAGTGTGTAAAACTGAATTGGAAAAAGTTAAGGGAAACTAATGAGAACTTCATTAATTTTTGACAGCTTAAATATACATCACAAGGTGTTCAGAATTAATTGAGTGTCAAGTGATCAATAAGGCCCAAATCAGGGGTGGGGGATAAATCTGTTCCACCTCCTCATAGGGGAATACCTGCCCTCCCCCGGTATTGAACCTAAACATACAGGCTCCCTGAATTTCAACTACCAAAACTTGAATAGGGCTCAAACCTAAGGGGGATGTAGTGTTGATAAACAAGTATATAGAGTGCCAGTGATGCTTTTTTCACTGAGGGAAAAAGGGTGTCCTCAGCTAGGGACTCAGATGCTCCAACCATAGAGGATTGGACTTCTGATGATGAGGAAAGATCAAGTTGTGGTTAAGCCTGTTAGTGTTAAGGTTGAAAAACAAAAATGCCAAAGGGGGTCCCAAAATGAGACTGTTTTGGCCTAAGTCAAAAGTTAATACCGCAGGAAAACAGTAGTATCTAAAATGTTTTAGAACCACAGCAAGCCCAGAGGAAACCAAAAGAAATTGGAACACCCAAGTCTCACCAACTAGGTGATTACTTTGTCTGTTATAGGAAACCTGTTATTCATGTGGTTTCTTTGGGCCATCTTGCGGGTTTTTGCAACAAATGGGGAATTGGGGATACAAACCAAAGGATGAGCTTTGAAAGACCTACAACTCACACCTAAAATGAAGAATGATACCCATATCTTATTTTAAAGTCTGGCCAAAAAACCATTTCATACTGCTAGACCAGCAGTTCATACTGTCAAACCAATCAGACCTTTTACCCAGACCAACATTAAAATTTTTTTCAAAAAACAACTTTTAAATCACACCAACAACTGTTTAAAAAACCCTTTGTAAACAAAGCAGTGGGAACTAAAAATTTTGGGAAACCTAAGGTAAAAAATTGCAACCAGCATTCATACTGCAGCTAAACAGTTGGTACTGGGAATGTTAACCACACTGCAAGGGGAATATGGGAAATGTATTAGTGCATCATCATGTTGGAATTTGGAACCAATCCAATCCAATGGTGCTCCAGTTTTTTTTAAAGAAATGGAATAAAGTGATGCAAACAGGGAAACCTAAGGCAGTAATGGCTTGGGTTTCCCCACAGGAATTAATTTCTTTTTTTTACAATGTTAGTCCTATGCTTATATGTAAAGGGAAGTGCTTTGCACTTTGTTTCTTTTTTTTGACTAAAAATTGCAGGGAAAGGAGGTTAAGCACAAAGAATTACAAGTGTTTATTTTTGGAACTATGGTGCTTTTGGGGCTCAGTGTGTGATCTTTGCACACAACAAATGGTTATTGGTTCCCCATGTCTAACCCAAATCAAGAACCAACTAGTCCCGAGCAAACGGTTCTGGAAAGACTAATTTCAAATCCTTATGGTTGACATTTACCAAAAACTGTAGGGGTTATAAACTCACCATAACAACTGTGAAATTGGGCTATTTCCAAGCAAACAGCTTTTGGGTAAAGACACATCAAATCCGGATAGCTGATAGTTTGCTAAAAACTATGTAGGGCATTTTAAATTTTAAATCATAAACCATTCATACTGCTCAGAAAATTTTTCTCAAAAAGTTTAGTACGGTATGAAAGTTTGTACTGTTAGTGCAAAGTTGTACCTGCTCAACTACCGTTGTAAATAATTGTCAGAAAAAAAAAAAATTTTTTTTCTACCTTTGGGGAAAAACCGTTACTTACCATACTTATGGGGATTTTTCTAGAGGATAATATCTATTTACTAAATATTTATTTATTTACTTTCCAAGATAATTTTACCCCTTACGAAAAATTTCCAAACCCTAACAGTATAAATATAAAGAAAAAACCCAATTGGCTGTGTATTTCACGCATAAATGGTTCCTTTTAGAGAAAACAACAAGGGATGGACCTCAATTCTATGAGATTGTGGATTTTCTCAACAACTCTCATAAAAGGTAGCTTTAACTGTTTCCCCTACTCTCTTTGTCTCTCAAATCACACAGTTTTGGCAGACTGCTACTGTCATAACTATGAAATGGAGAAAATAAAATCCATTCTAAGGTGGATGGCATACCTTTATTTTTAAACGAACCCCATCTTAGAAGACATCTTAATAGAGATTCTGATGGTATCAATAACCCATCCAAAAACACTAAAATTTGGCAAGAAATTGCCATAATGGGGTAGTACACCAACCAAAAATTAAACTTTTAAAAAAGGATGTTTTCTCCCCCACAATGGAATTTTTTAATACATACCTCGCATTTTTTAAGTCCAAAAGAACTCATGGGAAAATTTCCCAGTAGCAATATTGCTATTGCTCTCTATGTTTGTCAACAACAGAGTTTCAATTTTTCAAAATTATATTTGAGAGTATGGTTAATAATGTGAAAAGTAAAACAAGTTTCTAATGTATCCAAGGTTTGTCCAACCCTTTTTTGGGAAAAAATAAAAAAAAATAAACTAAAGAAACAATAAAATTTTTCCTAAAAACCCCCCCTACCTGAAAACAAAAATTTTTTAAAAAACATGCAAAGCAAGTAACTCTTTAATGGGTAGTAATTAAACCCCTCTTTCCCGATATGCTACAAATTCATCAGGTGAAGGGTCAGTCAACCCAACTGAGCCCCAACACACACTCATTGTGGTTCCTAATATCACTCATACACCCCATCACCACAACCTATAGGAGGAAACCAAAAGAGACTATAGGTCCTCACCTATCCTCCTACTTGAAACCCTTAAGCAGATGAGGCAATCTTCATGATAGTAGGGTGGGGCTACACTACTGTCTCTGGCTTAAGCTGGGGAGGGCAATGTCAACATAGTTTAAAACCCCCACCTTTGGGAACACCTAATGTGCCAATCCTCAAAGACTTGCCACAGGTGGTGGGAATCCCAGGCCAACTGGATTATCTTGGTGGTTCAGGAGTACATCCTAGTTTAACTAGGGTAGAAACTGGATCTATGCCCCTTGATTCACCTCTCCTACGGGTTTCACAGCTAGAAGTGATAGGGGAGCTTTAAACCAATGAATTACAGATCTTTGTACCAACTTATCTGCAAAAGTGGTATCCCGAAGAAGATCCCCAAAAGCCTAAGAACAATTTTGGGCCCAAATTTACACCCAAAAGATACTCAGAGTAAAAGAATTGGAAGCTCAAATTAAGAGGAAAAGATCTATTGGGATATCTTCTAGTTCTTTAGATGAGGTTTAGATGATAGTTCAGATGAGGTGAGATTCTCCCCAAACAGGGGAGGAAACAAGGGAAAACTGAATCAAAACTTAAGGAGGGAAATTTTAAAATTTTAAGAAGGGACTGGTGGCAATGGGGAGAGCAAAAGGTACTATGTTGTGATGTTATATGGGTGAACAAGGTACTAAGAACCTCAACAACAACTTTGGGACTGCTGAGTTAAGAAGCAGTACAAAACTGAGGGAGAAGAAAAGCATACAAACTGCTAAGGATAAAGGAAAGGTATTATAACTGAAGAAAGCCTCGAAAAGAAAGATTGACCCATACTCAACACCGGGTAGAAATATGATGAAAAGTAGCAAAGAAGAACATGAAGCAAGTACAGAATGGATGGAAACTCAAAGAAAGGAGAAAGAAAGAATAGCTTCAGATGCTGCTATTGCTCAAGAACAACTTGAAGAACAGTTACAATATTTGATAGATATTGATCCCATAGTGAAGGCAAAAGCAGTACAATTAGTGTCAGATGAAAGTCTAAGTGTGGAAGCAAGGTCAGGAATGCTTACTAGTTTCATTCTATCAAAGAATAAGGAAGTGGCTTTAGATGATCTTATGCAGAAAATCAGGGATAGACAAAAGAAAGGTTATAAGAAGAAGATGCCTTCCAAGAGAGAGCAAATTAGTTTCATGAAGAGCTATTTGAAGAACCAAGCATTTTGGAAGCAGAGTTACTTCAAAGGGAGATCAGATGCAGAGATTGAAAAGGCTTATTATGAAGCATATGCAAGAATCAACAAGCCAGTCCCAAAGGAGTTTATCTATGATCCTGAAGAAAGTAAAAGAGAGAAAATAGGACCAGAATTGCTAGTATTTGGAGATCCCAAAAGACAAAAAGTTAAAGGAGAAAAACAGGATGAGGATGTTGAGAAAGAAGAAGAAAAAGCAGATGAGGGTTTAACACATGGGCAGATCAAAAGCATGATTGTAGTGATACCTGAATCCACAAATGTCAGTCCACTCCATGCAACGCATCCAATCATAGACTGGGAAGTATTCACAGAAGGAAGGATGAAGGGATGGAAGATTATAAGGGTTGGAGGAAAGACTGAACAGTATAATTTATTTGAATATATGCTCAGAGGATTTGAAAGATAATACCTCAATAAGTTATGGAGCTTAGTACAGGAAAGATTCAAGATTTCAGATCCTCTTGAAGATAAAGACAAGGAATTGTGGGTACAGTTGAAGAGGCTTTATGAACCAGATGGAGAAGAAGCAATCTGGAGGTTTCAAGCCAAAATCAAGGATGTCTCTCGGAAGCTATTTGACACATGTGGTGTTCATAGGATTTCTACCAAAGTTGGGATAGAGATATACATGTTGGTGGAAAGAGACTACCCTCTCAGAACAGCAACTTTGTTGACTTTAGTGTGTTCAAAATTAGAAATTGAAGCTGATTCAGAGATGGCAGATGTGTTAGTCAGAAGGATGTTTGATATTGCAGAACTGAGAAAGGCTCAGACTAAGAGATTGACTTGGTAAGTGTTTAGAAGAATCCCCCCATCATAGAGGTGAAGTTTAATTCAAAGAAACTTAGTGATTTGGAGAGAAATCATAAGTTTAGGGGAGGATTGTTGGGAATTAAACCAACAGTTAGTACTACCAGGCTAAAAATTTCAACTGTTGGAGAATAACACAAGCAGTACTAACTGCCAGTACAAACAATTTGTACTGCTTATGTGATAAAGACAGAAGATTGAAGATAAATATAGAATAGATATTGTGTATATCTTATAGTTATAGAGTTATACGAATATTAGTTTGCTTGTACAGGAATCCTTGGTCTATAAAAGGATATCCTAGGTTATAGAATTAAATATCTCTTTTGTTAAGATTCAAGGTTTATTGTAACCCTAGTGATTATTGAAGATCACTCATATTATTGATAAATAATATTGAATCGTTTGAAGTTATTCATTGTTCCAGTCATACACATTACAAACAATCTTCTAAGTATTAGCTAGTAAATTTCGCGTGCTAGTTAGTATTACTCAAAGTATCTCTAACACAAGGAGTGTGTTTAGATCCGGTCACTCGTAACATCGAAGATTTCAGTTCCAACCCTGCATTTGCTGCCGCAGTTCAGCGGGCCGTTGACGCACTGATTCCGGGCATTATCGAACGGATCACGAATGAGATCCGTCAGAATACGGCCAGTGGTAGTGGTAGCAGTGGTTCTGGTGCTAGTACTCCGCCAGTGACTATTCATACCTGGTTGGAGAGGTTTTGTAAGCAAAAGCCTCATTCGTTCAGTTCTGCGAATGCTCCAGTTGATGCGGAGAATTGGATCGCCCATATGGAGAAGATATTTCAGGTTCTGGGATGTGATGACATGTTCAAAGCTAGACTTGTTAGCTATAAGTTTGAGGGTGATGCCCTCAGCTGGTGAAAAGCTTATAAGCAAGCGAAGGGTGGAGATGAATTTGTTGCTGCTTTGTCATGGAACGATTTCCATGATACTTTCTTCCTTCGGTATTTTCCGAGGTCCGAGAAAGAGAAGTTTGAGAGGGAGTACCATTCGATCTATCAGTTTGAGAAAGAGACTAATACGGAGTTCATGAAAAGGTTTCTTCGTTTGGCGATTCTTGGGAGCCAAGGCAGGAACCCAGGAAGAGCAGGTTAAGAAGTTCAAGTGGGCGCTTCGAAATGATCCTTTAGATGGGATAGTGAATATCCATTTTGATGATGTAGCACAGGTGGATAACGCCGTTTGTAACATTGAGATCATGCAGGAGAGGGCTAGGCAGGGTGTTAAGAGAAATCGTGACGGGGATCGTGTGTGACCAGTTCAGGGAAACAATCGGCGAGATAATGATTCGTGGAGTGATGATCAGCGGGGTTATGATAGACGGGGATATGATAGACAGGGCTACAACAACCAGAGGTCGGGACGTGATCAGCAGTATCGGGATCAACAATCTTGTGGTTATCAGCAGCATCGTTCCTCGGGTTCGTCTAGTCAGAAGGGTGGCAGAGCTTGTGATTCTTGTGGAAAGTCTCACCCTGGAAGGACTTGTCATAGGGCTACAGGTGCATGTTTCTCTTGTGGATCGACTAAGCATATGGCTAGAGAATGTCCCAAGTTTGGTGGTAACAACGACAACAATAAGAGTGCCAAGGATAACAAACCAGCTCAGTGAGGAGATCACTTTCGCGATTAGTTATTTCTCTACTCCACTTTCGTTTTTCTGTATATTTTGATACCCACTCCTCTTTTACTATTATTATGATACGTTGGTTGCTTTGTTGATTTGTCTTATGGATATTTTAAGTTCTCATTTAGTATTTTCCTTCCATGATGATTTTGGGATATTGGTTTGATTTGTTCATTCTGAGGATTCTTATGATCATGATGTGTTTGATGCAATCGATAGTGTACTTCACTTCTGCTAGACATACGAATGTTTCCTTTACCTTACTAGATTTTGCTCTATCCGTTTTGTTCCTGCAAGAGATCTCGTGATTTTTAATCACAAATGTTGGAATCATTCCATTACTTTTATGATAAGATCCGTTCTGCTAATTTATTCTGTTGGAAATGTTTGATTTTCGAAACCACCTGAGAGTGAGGTTGATTTGATCTGGTACTGATAGGTTGCTTAGTTACAACTTAAGATAGAATATAACTTGAACTTATTGGGATCATAGGATATCTTGAAGGTTTGCAACTATCATCCGCTTCATATATGTTTCGTTGGACCAGATTCGTTAAGATTTGTCTTTTGTTGAAAAGCCTGAAGCTATTTTGGAGCGTCAGGATCGAGTCAGGAGAACCAAAACTATTCCATTCGTTAAGATTCTTTGGAAGAATCATCCCGAGAGCGAGGCTACTTGGGAAACCAAAAAATTAATGCGAGCTAGCTATCCGCATTTCTTTTCGTGATTTGGTACGTATTCGTTTGATTTTCCTACTTAAAATTTCGAGGACGAAATTTTTCTTTTTAGAGGGGAAGAATTATAATAACCTAAAATGTGGTTTCTAAAATCCGTTACTAATTTGAATTGAACCCAAATACAACCTAAGTAACTAAGCATGATAACTTGAGAAATTACAAAACACTAAAACCATAACCTAAGTATTTTAAAAGTCGACATGTACATGATACCCTAAGCTAAAAATCACACGATTACAATTCCACTTATAGGCCAAAAATATTAAAATGGTTGTACACAATATGTAGCATAAAATATGACTAGATACATAGTGATTTGAAATTTGAGATTTGGTCTCTCTTTGACCCCTAGTACTCGGCCTATATTCCAGCTTCTACTCTTCTTATCCACCCTCTATATCATTCAAACTATACACCAAAAACACACACTCATAAAACTCTAAAATAACATAAGTGGCGGCAACTTTTGGATGTCATTCGAAGGGTGCAAAGTGGTACAACAAAGGTGGAACAAAGGAGGCGTGAAAGGGCTAAACAATGGTTGTGTTTGATCGTGGGCTTATACTTGATTCGAGGGTGCTTTTTTGGTTCGAATAAGGTGTTGGTCTTGGAGTCCTTTTGTTCTTGTTTTCGTCTTACAATCCATCCAAGGTATCACCTCTTTTGTTAGTGTTTCTCTCAACACATGTACACCTAAAACGTATATACTTTGTAACCTGGAAACTAAGCTCTAATCGACTAAAAATAATACACATGAAATGGTTATGTGTCGCATAAAGTAATGGGAAATCAATCACATGAAATGATGAAAAATATAGGTCGGTTTGCTATTTCAAATCGGTGTATAAGATCTTATGAATATGTTCTTTGGACTTATGTTTTGATCACTATATATATAACCAGAACCTGGATCTTTAACTCATGAAATAATGGAGATTATACATGTGTCGACATAGAGCTTTATTCGCTATTTGAATCTCGAACATGAACATTTATTTTGGATCTAAATATACATATAAAACCTGGAAAATGGTCGCATGAATAAGGGAGTATATGTATGTCGGTATGCAGATTTAAATGGCTATTTGAATCAGATATTATGCATGTTGTTTAGATCTATTTGACACATGAAAACCTGGTTATAAACATGAGTATTTGAGAAGTAATATGCATGGGTACACACATAAAAACAATGGGCTAGTCATGGTTAATATGGTGTGATAGTTGTGCTTGTAAGTATGTTTGTGGATGTGTCGATATAGGGTGATAAGTGACTATTAAAATCAAACTACATGCATGTTATATTTGGATCTCTTTTATACATAAACCAGGTATTATACGAACATAAAAAGGGAAGATTGTATGCATGTATAGATGTAATTAATGAGGTTAAATAGGAAGAAAACTATGGTCTGTTAGTTTTGTTATTTTATGTGAATTGGAATGGTGTGTCGTGGGTGTTATGGGCTGGAAAATGGTATGTTGTGTGTGTCGAATTGGCTGGAAAAGAGTGTTGGGTGTGTGTGATAACGGTGTCAAATTAAGGATGGTAACCTAGGAGAAAGCATGGGTCGTTGGTGGTTAGTGTTTTGGGTCGAATGTGGTATATTATTGTAGTTCGAAATGTGTTGTTTGTTTGGTTTTTGCTCTCGCCAAAAATGATTAATGAGGAGGGTATAAACGTTGGGTCTTGGTTCGGTTCAAGAAGGGAAAGAGTGATGTATTATAGGTCGTGTACAAGAGGGTCTTGGGTTAATTTTAAGGTCGAGTTGGGATTTTCACATAAACGAAGTGATTGTTTGCTTGGGTTGCTATTTGAAAGTTCATGAAATCTACAAACATAATAAGTGGTCACATATTTATATAATTTACATTTTAGACCCTGAACTTTGATAAAATGACACTTTAAACCATAAACTATTATAAGTTGTCATATTAAACCCTAAACTATAATGTTGGTCGTATTAAGTCTTTAAGTTTAATTAATTGTCATTCATAACCCTAAAAGTTATTAATTCAGGAAACTTACTAACTATACAAACTTACTAAATATGGCAAGTTCATAAAAATAGAAAGATTCTAAAAATGGAAAGTTTCTAAAAATAGAAAGAAACCCTAAATGTGTAATCTGAATAACTATAAGCAGTAAACTTATAAAATGAGCTTATAAGTAATTCGTGATCATTAATTTGTATAGGTTCTGTGAAGAAGGAGTAGTTCCTGTTTTCCGAGTGCTTTCCTAGTTGTTTGATTTGCTTTGCATAAGGTACAGATATTCTACCCTTTCTCAGTAAGGGCTCTTGATATTACTTTTCGATCCTTGACTTTGATTCGTTTTCTTTGCTATGATTCCGTTGATATGAGCATTTGCTATGATTCCCTTGATATGATCTGTTTGGATATGATCTGATTATGGATATGCTTTGATATGATATGTGTTGTTCAGTGCCCGAGCTAACTAGCCATGGAGGTACCATGGCCATGTCATTGAGGCACCAATGGCATGACACTTTCTGTGGAGGTGTGATTGATCCACGGCGTCCCCTTTTGATATGTATGGCCATTATGTATACATGTGTACAGTCTAGTACTTGCATATGTATTTTATTTTGCAGGGAGCGTATAGATGCATCCTAGGTATATCTGTTCACTGGGCTTTTTCATGCGGTAGGTAATAAGCGGGATGCTGGGCAAGAGTGATGAGAGTAAGAGTTAGAAGACCTACCATGATTAGATTCCCCACTTGTTTTCGATATGATTTAGACTTATGTTGGATATTTTATTTCATTTCATTTCATGTTTAGACTTGTTGAAAGTTTGTAAGTTTGGTAAGTCATGATGTTCTTGACTTTACCTTATTATGAAGTCTTCCACTTGCGTTTATTTATATGTTCTGATAGACACCATAACGTGACACTTCGACCCTTGTCGAGTTGGGGTGTTACAGTTTATAGCCCCACTCTATTTAAACTTTTTTTACAATTGGGGTGAGAAACATGCAAAACTCTTTTATGGACCAAAACTGTTATCTATGCTATTACGTGGATTAGCCTAAGCCTTATTATGTCGTATTATGCCCAACTCATGAACCGTCAATTACTGCTAGGAAGCGCAAATGTTATAAATAGATCTATTAGGAGTAACGTCCCCGTGCGGATTGACCGGATAAGCAAACGAACATATACCATGTCGAAATACAAGTGTTTGGGATAAACACTTGCCGGTTCTTTATATTTAACATGCTTCTAGAGCATGCACACTGTTATAGCTTCGGTTGCATGAACTTAGTTCTAGTATAATAGACTATATTTTTATATACTGTTATAGCTTCGGTTGCATGAACTTAGTGCTAGCATAATAGACTATATTTTTATATGACATTACATGGGTTGTAATGTTCATATACCAAACTGATGCGCGTGCGATGTGTCGTTGCGGTTTAGCAGTATTAATGCCTACTCAAGTTTTAAATTTATATTTAGCCGACTTATCAATAACATACACACTTAACGAGCAGTGTACCTGGTCAGTATGAATATAATGGTAAGTAGAGTGTCGATCACTAAGAGTGGAACGTATTATCTAGTTATTCCAATCAGTATTTTAATATTCTAAGTTAGCTATACAACCTAATCTAACGCAAGGGGGTTCAGCCTGAGAGACTGGCACGATTTGGTTGCAATTAAATAATAAACTAAACTAATGAGCACGAATCAGCGATAGGCATGCACGTACACAGATAAATACTCGAGACAATAAGAAGACCTGTCCTGATGATTAAGTAGATTGTCACTTGTTTTATTGATAGTTTTATATGAAGTGTATGTAATTAACCCTTTCTCGTTGGCCCTAATCTTATCGGCGAGAAATCCCTTAATGATTACTTATGTCTAAAAGTTATTCCTAAGTGATCAATTTAGTAACAACCGTGGAGCCACATTCTCTTCCGTAGTCAAATGCGCAGGCCACTAATAAACACAGAGGTTATCAATGCACTAATAAGTAGTAACCAAAGACATCAACATATAAACTTTAATTGATGGGAAAGCAGTTTTAAGGGAGTGCAATCTTTCTCCTCACATTACACAAGCCACCAATCCTGATGAATTAAAGTTTACTAACACAATAAAACAAAACTACTTAATGAATTAAATACATGCAGGACCTTCTTACAGCTCTTGTATCTTCGTTCGGGTGTATCTTGTGCGGCCTAATCGTCTGAATTCGGCCTTAGGTTTCTGTGGTCTTCGTACCTTGTATATATTATGTGCTACGAAATTCGTCTTGTCTTGGGGTATTTATAGTTTCTGTCTGAGGGTAAGATGCGGCGCATCTAATAAGTAGATGCGGCGCATTGACTTAACTTCGTGTGGGATCCAAGATTAATATATTCAGGAATATTCGTACACTGCCAGAAGATGCGGCGTAACTCCATTCTCAGATGCGGCGCATGTCCTCTTGTATCTTGGATCGTATCTTGTGAAATCTTGATAGTGATGCGCCGTATGTAATAAGCGAGATGCGGCGTATCTGGAGCAGAATGTCTTGATCTTGTACATTTCAGTAGACTCTTATCTTCTTGCTTGTTTTGCTCAATAATTAGTCCAAAATCGCCAAGTTTCACCAAATGCTTGTTTTTACCTGAGAATTACAAAAGTAAACGATTAAGTATCAATTCTCACAGATAATATAATAAAACAAGTCAAATAAATAGGATAAATGACGGTAATAAAATGTACTTATTTGAGTTCATCACAAACTCGTGGTCCAAACTATTGATTTTACTTCTTATTGATAAACCTATGAACTCACCAGCTTTTTGCTTACTTTTAGCATGTTTTTCTCAGGTGCTTAAGCTGCTTGATTGTTACAAGGTATTGGCATGGCAAGGGTCATAGACTATTTTCTGAAGTGCTTTTGCATTTAACTATGACTTGTTTGTATGGGACGACTGAACTCATGGGCCTTATTTTCTGAACTCAAACTTTATTATAAACTTATTTAACTTGGTTGAATGTATTTAAACGGAGTATGTATTCCGTTCTTTATTACCTTGTGTTGTGATTTTCAATTCAGTAGCACCCCAGGACCCGAATGCTTCCGCAATACCAGATTTGGGGGTGTTACAATATGTTTGAATAATAGTAGACATTATAACAGTGGCCACAACTTCCTCCAAAAGTCAATCATTTTCAGTTGCAAAATGTTTTTGTTTCGCAAAAGAGTCATCGGCCTCCTTCTAAATAGATTTGTAGTTCCTCAAGAATTCGATTCAAACTCTTTTTTATCTCTTGATGATTTCTCGAGTTTCATGTTGCAGCAGTTAAATTCCTTTTTGCTTCTACAGAATTTTGTAGGGATACAATTTGTTATTTTAAAATAGAGTAAATTACATGGTTCGTCCCTGTGGTTTGGGGTAAATCCCTAATTAAGTCCCTATCCCCTTTTTTTTTTTTTTTTTTTTGTTACATGATTGATCCATATGTTGAAACTATTGCACACCATTCATCCTTATCGCTAACCAAGGTTGCAAAAATCGTGAATCGGTAGTCGGGCGGTCGACCACCTTGTAGCTTGTAATCGGTCTAGGCGGGATTAATCAGTGATTAATTAGATTAGCATTTTTGGCAAATTTTAGGTATTTCCGCCAAGTTTTGTGTATTTCTGACGAGTTTTATGTATTTCCCGCAAGACTTTTTCTAAAAAAACAACTTGTAATAGATTTAAACAGTTACTATAAGTGATCAAAATAAGTTTACAGTGAGTTTTGGGTACTTTCGGCAAGATTTGTAAATTTATAGCAAGTTTGACCACAAATGACCTTCGGTGATCGCCGTTGACCACGGTTGACCTATTTATTTGACCCAGTTACATAATTCGGCAAGGTTGGTGGCCCTGTAGCGCCTAGTCGGCAATTAATCGGCCTTGTAGACCTTTTTTTGCAACACTGTCGCTAACTGTCGTTATTTTCATCGTTAGCTCTCAGTCGTCAAGTGACAACGTTAGTCCATTAACCAAACGATCGTTTGCAACGTTAGTCCATTATACTAACAGTCATTTCTAATTAAATAAAAATTTGGTTTTCTTACGTAACACGTCCGTTTTCTTATGTTTTTATACGTTTTCGTCCGTTTTTATATGTTTTCGTCCGTTTTTCTTACGTTTTTACACGTTTACGTCCATTTTTACACGTTTTCAGCCGTTTTTATACGTTTTCATTCGTTTTAACACGTTTTCGTCCATTTTACTTACGTTTTATACGTTTTCGCCCGTTTTTGCACGTTTTCGTCCTTTTTTATACGTTTTCGTCTGTTTTTACACCTTTTTTTTTGTATTCACACATTTTCGTCCATTTTTCTTACGTTTTCGTCCGTTTTTATACGTTTACACCCGTTTTGGTACGTTTTTACACGTTTTTGTTCGTTTTACTCGTTTTTGTCCGTTTTTATACGTTTTCGTCCGTTTTGCACGTTTTCGTCCGTTTTCACACGTTTTCGTTCGCTTTATACGTTTTCGTCCGTTTTTCTTATGTTTTCGTCTGTTTTTATACGTTTTCGTCCTTTTTGATAGGTTTTCGCCTGTTTTGTTACGTTTTCTTCCATTTTTATACGTTTTTGTTCGTTTTTACATGTTTTCGTTCATTTTTATAAGTTTTTGCCCTTTTTAAAACAAACAAAAACGTATAAAACTAACAAAAACGTAATAAATAACGATGAAAATGTATAAAAACGGAAAAACACATGACAAAAATGGACGAAAATGTATAAAAACGAACGAAAATGTGTAAAAACGGACGAAAATGAATAAAAACATAAGAAAAACGGGCAAAAACATATAAAAATAGACAAAAACGTATGAAAACGTAGCAAAGCCAGCGAAAACGTATAAAAACGGATGAAAACGTATAAAACTTAACAAAACGGGCGAAAACGTATAAAAACGGACGAAAGTGTGTAAAAACGGACGAAAATGTATAAAAATGGATTAACGCGTATAAAAACGGACGAAATCGTGTAAAAACAGACAAAATCATAAGCAAACGTACCAAAACGGGCGAAAACATATAAAAACAGACGAAAACGTAAGAAAAATGGACGAAAACGGGTGAAGACAGTCGAAAACGTGTTAAAACGGAAGAAAACGTATAAAAACGGACGAAAACGTGTAAAAACGGACGAAAACGTGTAAAAACGTAAGAAAAACGGACGAAAACGAAGGAAAACGGGCGAAAACTTATAAAAACGGACGAAAATGTATAAAAACGGACAAAACGTAAGAAAACAGACGAGTTACGTAAGAAAACCAAATATTTATTTAATTAGAAACGACTGTTAGTGTAAAGGACTAACGTTGCAAACGATCGTTTGGTTAATGGACTAACGTTGTCACTTGACGACTGAGAGCTAACTGAGAAAATAACAACAGTTAACGATAAGGACGAATGGTGTGCAATAGTTTCAACATAGGGATCAATCATGTAACAAAATATATATATATATATATATATATATAATATATATATATATATATATATATATATATATATATATATATATATATATAGATATATATATCTTTAACTATATATTTGGGGCACACACTAAGCATGCACTAAAATTCGGAATTATAAAAATTTGTCATTAGTGAGAATTGAACCCATGATCTTTGCTTAATGAAACAAGCATGCCTACCACTAGATCACTTAATGATTTGTGTTTAAAGATTTCAAAACAATAACTACATACGAACAATTGATTATTCAAATCTAAATGTTGTTATCAACACTGACCAATTCAAACAGTCTATTAAAATCACCTAAAAATTAGCTAAGAGTTGCCTATTTTGTTGTTAATTTAAACTTCAAATCACACCCTTTTTAATTTAACATTCAATTTCACGGTTTTAAGGATTCATTCAAAAAACCAAATCACAAAATCATTCTAAAACCCAAAACGGCCATCATCAGATCAAAATCATCCCAAAAAACACAAACCGAGATTTATTCAAACCCTAGGCGGCCATCATCAGATCAAAATCAATTTATTCTTGAGACAAATCATCCCCAAAAAATATACATCTGATTTGTTCAAACCAATCCTCTCCAATATGATTTGAATAAAAAATTGGGGGATTTGGTTTGATTAAAATCACATTCATGTGCTCTGCGGATTTGGTTGTTTTGGAACAACTCGAAGAATTGCTTATTGTGTAAAAGGTGTTTGGTTAGTACAAAATATTGATAACTTTGATTTTTTATTTTAAAAAACAAAAAATGGCCACGGCAACCGACTCAGCAGCCACACTCCCAATCGAACCACAATCAATTAAAAAACTGAGTTTCAAATCTATAAAACGCTCTCTCGATCTTTACTCACCTAATCATTCACAATTACCCCCTCCTGATCCCCTCAGTTATTTTCAAACCCTAACCCTAATATTTTTTTATACAATTTGTGACTTTGTTTATATACTAATGTGACCTAATTGTTGCAGTAAGAAGATACGAGTAAGCCATAAGGTTAGTTTTTAGTTATAATGTAGGTTCGTTTAATTTAATTGTTTGGTGAGTGTTAGGGTTTCGTATTGATTTGTATTGTGTTAGTGAATAGGTTGCGGTTGAGTACGAAGGAATAAAAAGTGGTGCGAATCAGACGGCGAAGAGTTCGGCGTCGAGTTCGACTGCTCTTGTGCTATCAGGTATGTATATATATAGGTTTCTGTTAATGGTGACTGTAATATTGTTTGGCGTAAGTAATTGCATTTGTGTTGTAAATGGCTAAGTTGAATGGTATGCATTGCAATTTGATGGAAGAGAGCGCTTGGGTTTAAATGAGGTTAAGTTTAGTATTAGCGTTTTGGTTATAGATAGTGGCATAGGAGAGCAATCATACGCTTACAAAACATATTTATGCTGTTATAATTTAGTTTGTCTGTTGTAGAGGTAGTTGATGAATGAGAGTGATTATTGTTTAGATACTTCGGGTAGCTCAATGGCACAACGGTAGCATTATTGAACTATTGTTGTTGATTGTGTAGTGGATTAGAGTAAGTGGAGAAATGCAGTGCATTTAGTAAATGGTGCTTTGTTATATATATATATATATATATATATATATATATATATATATATATATATATATAATATATTATATATATATATATATATATATATATATATATATATATAAGCTTTGGATTTTTGTTATTTTTAAGTCTATAAGGCCAATGAAAACAAATTAGTTTTGTGATGAACTCAAATAAGTACATTTTATTACTATCATTTATCCTATTAATTTGACTTGTTTTACTATATTATGTATGAGGATTGATACTTAATCGTTTACTTTTGTAATTCTCAGGTAAAAACAAGCATTTGGTGAAACTTGGCGATTTTGGACTAATTGTGGAGCAAAACGTGCATAAAGTTGAAGGTCTACTGACATGGACAAGATCAAGTCAATTCTGCTCCAGATGCGCCGCATCTCACTCTCGACATGCGCCGCATCTCTATCAAGATATCACCAGATACGATCCAAGATACAAGAGGACATGCGCCGCATCTAATCATGGAGTTACGCCGCATCTTCTGGCGGTGTACGAATATTCCTGAATATTATAATCTTGGACCCCACGCGAAGTTAAGTACATGCGCCGCATCTACTTAGTAGATGCGCCGCATCTTCCCTCAGACAGAAACTATAAATACCCCGTAGACCAGACGAATTAAGAGTTCCGAAAAACCTAAAACCGAAGTTAAAACAGGAGGAACAAAGGACGAATTCAGTCAAGGAGGCAGCACAAGACACACCCAAATCAAAGATACAAGAGCTGTAAGAAGGTGCTGCATGTGTTTAATTCATTAAGTAGTTTTGTTTTATTGTGTTAGCAAACTTTAATTCATCAGGATTGGTGGCTTGTGTAATGTGACAACGAAAGATTGCACTCCCTTTAATACTTGCTTTCCCATCAATTAAAGTTTATATGTTGATGTCTTTGGTTACTACTTATTAGTGCATTGATAACCTCTGTGTTTATTAGTGGCTTGCGGGCATTTGACTGCGGGACATAATGTGGCTCCCACGGTTATTACTAAATTGATCACTTAGGAATAACTTTTAGACATAAGTAATCATTAAGGGTTTACTCGCCGATAAGATTAGGACCAACGAGAAAGGATTAACTACATACACTTCATATAAAGCTATCAATAAAACAAGTGACAATCTACTTAATCATAAGAACAGCCCTCTTATTGTCTCAAGTATTTATCTGTGTACGTGTGTGCTACTTGCTGATTCGTGCCTTTTGGTTTATTTTATTATTTAATTGCAAACAAACCGTGCCAGTCTCTCAGGCTGAAACCCCCTTGCGTTAGGATATTAAAATACTGATTAGAATAACGAGATAATACGTTTCACTCTTAGTGATCGACACTCTACTTACCATTATCTTCATACTGACCGGGTACACTGCTCGTTAAGTGTGTGTGTTATTGATAAGTCGGCTAAATATAAATTTAAAACTTGAGTAGGCATTAAAACTGCTAAACCGCAACGACACATCATGCGCATCAAGTTTTTGGCGCCGTTGCCGGGGAGTGAATTGTTATTATCTGTTAATTTAATTAGTATTTTAATTAGGTTTTTCTTTTTATTAGATTAATTGCATCATTGTACTATTTTGCATATTTGTTGTATTGTGTGTTAATTGTTTTCTTTTATTTTTGTGTGTTTATTTTCGTTGGTGTGTTTAATTTTTGTTTTTATTTTTCGTATTTTTTTGTTCTGCTATCGTTGTACTGTGCTAAATCAAACGATACGGCGCATCTGATCTCTCAGATACGGCGTATTGCGTTTAATTTTTTTAAATACAACGCGTTTAATTAATTCGATACGACGCATCTTTTCCCCAAGAAACGGCGTATCTGTTTTTAATAAGAAAATTTTTCTAAGCGATAAAGTAATACGACGCATCTGCTTTAGCAGATACGGCGTATCTGTTTTTCGATAAAAAATTTTTTTTTTAAACGTTAACGCCATACGACGCATCTGCTTTAGCAGATACGGCGTATCTATTATTTTAATTAAAAACAGTTTGCGAATTATTAAACAGATACGGCGTATCGATCTCTGTCGATACAGCGCATTTTACTGAATCAAAAATCTTTTATTTTTAAACGTAACGAAAATACGGCGCATTAACTTTCGTTAATACGACACATTTAATTTTAATTAGATAAGCTGATTTTTGATTAATTAATTCGATACGGCGCATTCTTAAATTCTAAGCGGCGTATCTATTTACTGGATAAAGTCTGATTTAATTTTAACGTATTAAGATACGGCGTATCCAACTTTTTGGATACGGCGCATCGTCTGCAAATATCAGCTATTTTTATTCTTATATCCGTTTCTATATTCATTAATTTCTCTTCTAGCGAACAAATCCTACTGATGATTTTACCTTGGATGACAGATTTTGCTATGGAAGACATGTCAGTTAACGGATATCTCGCTAAGGAATGCTTGTTTTCGGATTCATTCAATGTACTCATGATCGATGCAGATTTATTCTCTTGGGAGACTCCTCTTGAAGCTGCTTTTAAGGAATTCATGCGTTTATGCAACATTGACAAAGAGGTATTCTCTTATGATGTATTTGTGAGGTATACTGGAGAAGAATTGTCGCTCTTATGGCCTATCATTGAAGCCGAAGGATTGAACTGGACTACTATCGAAGAAGATGATGGGAAATTCTATCTTGCGTACATGGACTCAAGCAACAACAGCTGTGGTGGAGGCAATGCCCAAATCTCTTACATGCCTTATTCCGAACAGTAACTGGGGATTAAATGAGAAATATCAGGATAATGACATGAATTATGCTTTGGCGGAGTTACTATTTCATGGCAGATTGGTACGATTGATTGATCTCTCCCTCAATGATTGGCTTGAACTTAAATATGGTAGTCCGGAATTCGCCCCTGTAAATGAAGTCAAGGAGATTATGACTTCATGGTTGACTCGGAGTTTTAAGAAGCAATTTAACGAGTTCATGGAGATAAAAAAGAATATGATTGGAAAGGTTTGCTTTGACGTTAACCATGACCCTAACGATGTTGATTTTTCAGAATGGTTGGCTAGTAAGTTTAATAACCATAAGAGCATGGATCGTGCTACTAAGGATGCATTATGGGTATATTGGATGAGAGGAGAAGATGAAGAAGTAGAAAGCGATTATGGGTCGTCACTTCATGATTCAACAATCAATGAAGGCATTGAAGAGTTATTCAGAATAGACATTGATGTGTTCGATTATGAGACACCCTTGTGCAAGCAGTTCAAGGAATTTAACTACCTTCTTCAAGTCGACGATGATGTGCTTACTGGAGAACTACCAGGATTTAAGACTTATGACGATTTCAAAAACACCTGGTACTATGAATGGAATGATCAAGTACCATGGGTTTGGGATAAACCATGGGAATTTGCGCACATTAATCACACCTGTACACCCTTCGTTTTCAAGGACGGGAGTAGTGTTTGGCCGACCTGTGATTATAAAAGTGACGGAACCTGTAATGGGGGAAGTATAATTGGGATGAGACGGGTTGGAAATGATGTAACCTTTGAAGATTATGAGTGGTACGATAATGTTGAAGACTGCCCACAAAAGGCGGAGGCTTTACAAGAAAAGGGCAGAATTGAACGCTTGAAAGGACTTAAGGGAACATCGGATACTACTTTCTGGGAATGGGTGCATAAACAGTTTGATGATTTCACAAAGCTTAGTCGACGGTTACAATATGATTTGGAAAGAGAATGGGAGGCGATTCAAGATGATAATAATAATGAGTCGTTGATTGAAGAACTAGATGATTATTTGATTAAGGATCCCTATTTTAAGTTTGTTGATAAAAACGAGGAAGAGTTCACCAAAGGAAAGTGTCAACTATTTGGGATTCCTTACAATGAGCCGCCCATGATTATTTCTGAAAAATTTAAAATCATCAAATACTCTTTGGGTCCTGATGAAGAATATACTGCGGTGAAGACAAAGAGTTATACTAGATTAAGTCGAACGGAAGAAAACGTCGCAGAGATATACGGAAAAATCTTTCGGATGAAGGACGAAGGATGGACCGTGACAAGGACTTATTGCTGAGCTGAACGTGAGTCTAACTTGAAGACTCTGGAATAAAGACAAGTGCTTACCGGGAGACAACCCGGAGATTTATCTATTTATTATTCTGTTTTTTGTGCCGAGTCAGTCCAGGCCGCATGAGGATACGGCGCATCTCAATTCTGAGATGCGACGCATCTCCTGCAATGGTCATATCTTATTTTATTTTTCTGCATTTTTATTTTCGACTTTAAAACTATTTATCAGTTTAATTTTAATGCGGCGCATCCCTGGTTAAGGATGCGGCGCATCTTTATTCTGATCCGTATTTATTCCAGGCTCGATACGGCGTATCTTCTTCAATAAGATACGGCGCATCGACTGACCTGATGATTTTCAGTTTTAATTTTTAAGTTTTATTTTTCCTAACTACTAATGTATTATGCAAGTTTGAACCTTTCTTATCTTAGGTGTGTTTTAAAGCATTGGTGGTATTATAGTTTCCTGGATTTCCTGTGGATACATCAAGTATGAAGCTTTAACGTTCTAATCCACAAGAAGTTGATTTTTGCTCTTATACTAATGGAGGATCATACCGAGCAAATCTCAGGGGAGTTTTTCTATTCTAATTCTTTAATTTCCAGTTTTTAACCTTTTATACAAACAACGAGGACGTTGTTTAACTTAAGTGGGGGGATTGGAGAATTAGAACACTTAACAATTACTTGTCCTAAACTTTTTCAAAAATTATGCTTAAAATGTGCTTAATATATCAAACTTAAAATTTTTTTTTAGCATGTTTTTGTTTAAGATTTAAGTTGCATAACTGCACACATGACGTTATTTTCAAAAATTGTGATTTTTCAAAATTCACAAATCTATGAGTGTGCCGGTGACTTGTAAACTTTAGAACTTGGCTTGTATACTATTCGAGACCACCATAATAAGTATTATTTATATAATTGGAGTGACTTGTCTAACTTGGTAAATTTCTAGGATTACACCCAAATAGCCTTATATGTTATGTGTTATTAACTAACTACACTGGTTAGTTAACCCCCGTATAAACCTTTTGTTACTCTCATTTTTAGAGTAAGATACCCCTAGAAAAACCCTCAGAGCCATTCCTTTCATTTCTTACACCTATGTTTAAAATGTTTCGTTACACCCTTACACCTTAGCCTACCTTGTAGATTAGAATCCGTGGTTGGTTAATTGCTATAGGCAAAGTGTGTTTCCTTACATTACCTGTGTTCGCGTGCGTAATTCATTATCTTTGGTTAGGTCGGGAAATTGCACAATGCAATTGGAGTGAAAGTAAATATTGTATATTTTGGAGTTTATTTTTCGTGTGTTTACTACTTTCACTATTACCATTATTTCAGAAGTCATGAAAAGTATGGAAAAATTATCCGGAAAGAAAGTTATAGTGATGTGGTGAAATTTTACACATCTATGTTTATGTTTGAAAAAAAAAAAAAAAAAAAAAAAAAAAAAAAAAAAAAAAAAAAATAATAATAATAATAATCGAAAAAATAAGAAAAGAAAAAGAAAGAAAGAAAAGTTGGAAGTTAGTTTTAACCAACTTATGTAAAGTTATGTAAGTGGTCGATATCACCACTATTTGTTGTACTATATCTATGGATTGAATGGGAATTGGCAGTTATGGAACGCCAATTAAGGTTTATTCTTTGATTAAGATCTTGTTGAGTATAATTCGTGTCTACCTAAAGCGTGTGTTTCAAGTGTTAAAGCGTGAGTTATTCGATGATATGAGTCCTATTCATGGGATGGTTGGGATAGTGATTAACCACACTTAGGATTTTAATTTATTTGTTTTGTTTATTTTTATTTTTGCACCAATTTATATCCCAAATGTTATCCATGCCCTTTATTATTCTTTATCCAACCAAACCTTTGATTTATTGAGATTGGGGATTTGAGCAATCTTAAGTATCGTAGTCGTGGATTCGGCTATGTATTTATGATTTTGTCGCCCTTTTTGATATATATATTATTGGTGAAGTTTGGACCTATCTTTAGCCTATTCGAGTTAAGGATTTGAGCAATTGCAAGTATCGTGTTCGTGGATTCGATCATGTATTTGTGATTTTGTCGCCTTTTCTGGAATTTGAGATCGATAGTGAAAGAGAATAATTAACCCTTAAGCCTAAAAACCCTTTTTTTAACCGCTTTAGACTTGTTGCTCCTTAGCTTTAGTGGTGGAGATGTGTATACTTGCCAAGCTTATGATAGAATATTCGTCGCGACTGGACAGTTAAACGATTAGATTTGCTTTTATCGACTTATTTTATTTTACTTCTGAATCGTTAAGTGTTTAGTTGTGTGATTATGAAATGAACGAATACATGCTTAAATATAAAAATAAATCCTAACATCTTTTAGGATACATTTTCATAAAAGAAACTCTAAGGTTTACTTGGGGACAAGTAAAGTTCAAGTGGGGGGATATTTGATGAACTCAAATAAGTACATTTTATTACTATCATTTATCCTATTAATTTGACTTGTTTTACTATATTTATGTATGAGGATTGATACTTAATCGTTTACTTTTGTAATTCTCAGGTAAAAACAAGCATTTGGTGAAACTTGGCGATTTTGGACTAATTGTGGAGCAAAACGTGCATAAAGTTGAAGGTCTACTGACATGGACAAGATCAAGTCAATTCTGCTCCAGATGCGCCGCATCTCACTCTCGACATGCGCCGCATCTCTATCAAGATATCACCAGATACGATCCAAGATACAAGAGGACATGCGCCGCATCTAATCATGGAGTTACGCCGCATCTTCTGGCGGTGTACGAATATTCCTGAATATTATAATCTTGGACCCCACGCGAAGTTAAGTACATGCGCCGCATCTACTTAGTAGATGCGCCGCATCTTCCCTCAGACAGAAACTATAAATACCCCGTAGACCAGACGAATTAAGAGTTCCGAAAAACCTAAAACCGAAGTTAAAACAGAGGAACAAAGGACGAATTCAGTCAAGGAGGCAGCACAAGACACACCCAAATCAAAGATACAAGAGCTGTAAGAAGGTGCTGCATGTGTTTAATTCATTAAGTAGTTTTGTTTTATTGTGTTAGCAAACTTTAATTCATCAGGATTGGTGGCTTGTGTAATGTGACAATGAAAGATTGCACTCCCTTTAATACTTGCTTTCCCATCAATTAAAGTTTATATGTTGATGTCTTTGGTTACTACTTATTAGTGCATTGATAACCTCTGTGTTTATTAGTGGCTTGCGGGCATTTGACTGCGGGACATAATGTGGCTCCCACGGTTATTACTAAATTGATCACTTAGGAATAACTTTTAGACATAAGTAATCATTAAGGGTTTACTCGCCGATAAGATTAGGACCAACGAGAAAGGATTAACTACATACACTTCATATAAAGCTATCAATAAAACAAGTGACAATCTACTTAATCATAAGAACAGCCCTCTTATTGTCTCAAGTATTTATCTGTGTACGTGTGTGCTACTTGCTGATTCGTGCCTTTTGGTTTATTTTATTATTTAATTGCAAACAAACCGTGCCAGTCTCTCAGGCTGAAACCCCCTTGCGTTAGGTTATTAAAATACTGATTAGAATAACGAGATAATATGTTCCACTCTTAGTGATCGACACTCTACTTACCATTATCTTCATACTGACCGGGTACACTGCTCGTTAAGTGTGTGTGTTATTGATAAGTCGGCTAAATATAAATTTAAAACTTGAGTAGGCATTAAAACTGCTAAACCGCAACGACACATCACGCGCATCAGCAGGGTAATGGAGTATGTAGTTAAGTTGGCATGCCCGATGGTTTTGTTCGTGTTATTATTGTTTTCTAAATTCCAGTATCAGCACAAGTTTTAATATTATAATCTGAATTTATGGCTTTATCTGTATTTATATTATGTAGCTTGGCTGCAAATAAGTCATGGAGAAGCTACAGTGCTTGCTACATTTGGAACACAGAGAGGGTTCTATGATGCTGGCTCGACCATAGCTAAATCCGACTGCTGGTCCATGCTTAAAGGTGGACTCACTGTGAACGAGTCTGGCTCAGCCTTGCTCTATTTTCAGGTACATTTATTACACCGGCATTCAGTTTGATTGACTGTCAACTAAAAACAGGGACAAATTTTTCTGAATTTTCATTTAAAATTATAGTAACATAAGTTGGTGTTCTGCACAGAGCAAAAATCCGTCGATTGATATATGGGTCGATAGGTAGGGTCGATAGCGTATCGTTAAAACCCTTTACACAAGAAGAGTGGAAGTCTCATCGGTATCAAAGCATTGAAAAGGTAAAAGCTTGATAGTCACGTCCTATTTTATCACTATCCAGTTCTATTCATACCCAATCAAATTTTTATATAAAGTTACTATATAATGGCAGATCAGAAAAAGCAAAGTGAAACTTCATTATTTTGTAATTGTTTGGCATTGTTTGGCATTGTGTCTTGATGAATTCTTTCAGCATTTGCATAGCTGGAATTAATCGACGGGGCCTTCATTAGCCGAGTTTTGGCCATAGGATTAACAGCAACAGAAGACATCAATGATGGATGTGAAGATGCTGCAGAAGCTGTAACAGTGGTAGCACGAACAAGAGCAGCAGGTGAACAATGTCCCACCAACTGCATCAGCCATTGAAGCTGCAGCATATAACGTTGATGCTGTTGAAAATGGTATTCATGAGGAAGAAGGTATGCTTACTTTCATTAATATCCTAAATAGTGGAGATGGTTGTTGGCCGCGTTGGCAGCAGGATACCAGTAACAAGTTATCTTCGGCCTTTAACAATGGACTATGACGTAAGATGAGAAGGCGGGGTTACACAAAATAAGGTCAGCTTTGTGAAACCATTTCTGGTCCCATCAACCATATGCAATAACAAACTGTCAACCAACAAACATGTCTGCCAGAAGGTAACATGCTTCAGATATTTTGAATCAGATTCAACTGTCATGATATGGCAGTGCACGCTTTATGTGAGCAGGTCTCCAAGTTTCTTTATTGTTTGCTTGGTAATTGCACTCATAGGCTTGCGAGATTCCACTACCACGTCCTGCAACAACACGCGAACCACTGCCAGTTTACTTTCCGGTAAGACACCCTCCGTCGCTGTCACTTTCCGTCATTTCTAATATATTCATCCGTATCATTTGTAGTTCTTATGTCTGAATCTTGAGCACCAATATATGGCATCCATTCATAATAATATTATATGCATATAGGTTCTTGGAAGCTTATCAGGTTTTAAGTGATCCCGAGAAGCGTGAAAGGTATGACAAAAAATGCAAAGGCAGGAGTTCAAGAGTAAGTATGATACATCATCTTTTTGCAAATATATTTTTGGTTTGTAATATTCTGAATTTTTTAAAATTCAGAGTTCTGATGTCTTTCCCGTACACCGCCCTGTCGGGATTGGGTATTTTTGTTGTTTTGATGTCTTTCAGTTGTTTGTATTCATTTTGCAAGCTTAAAGTTGAGTTGTTTAGCTTAAAGTTGAGATGTTTAGCTATAAATTCTTTCAGTTGTTTGTATTCATTGCAAATATTAAATGTTGTAGGTACAGATTCTAGACCCTACCTGGATCTGTGTTATTCATAACTTCTTTGTTATAACTTTTTTACATTAATGTAAGTTTTCCTAATGGACTCTGAAATTGGAGATAAAAAAAATATAACGAACGATAGTGATATCCTATGAACTTCATGTTCACTGCTCTTAATCAAGGTCCATTGATTGTACCAAGATGTTACATAGCTTTGTGCATATATCTCTTGCTTACTATTCAAGTAATCTTTACCCTAAATAATTGTTTGTAATACTTTTTTTTTCTTATTTGCATCTTAGGTACCGTTGATAATTGCAGAGTAGCACTTTGCATGTCAAAGTTGTTGGTGAAGAGACAGGGAAAAGAAACATGAAGATGCATCTATATCACTTAAGGTAAAGCTCAATCTATTAGTATACGTTTTTCCTCGCCTTACTGTTATCATTTTACACAACCACCCTTAAAGAGTTACGACCCTACATTTTGAAAATGATATTATCTTGCCTGATGTTTAGAGTTTGTTGTGGGATGGATCAAATCATTCAAAAAACTATCTCAAATTGGGCTAAATGTCAATTACAAGACATTTTTTATTTCTGAAAAAGAATTGACAAGTGACCATTCTTCAACAAAACGAATACTAATAGTGAAAGTTAAGATTGAAAAGCCTTGATGGGAGTTGCACCATTAGATGTAGTTTGGTTAATGCATTTTGCCATTTGTTTTTATTTCAGTAGTGTTTGGATGTTTTCATTTTCGTTGTCATTTTGTTAAACACAATGAGCTTTATTCTCCTGTAAGCTTCTTGCTAAGCATTTGAATATTTGAGTTTTGTATTTTGGTTATGTTAGGGATCAAAATCCTTAATGATACACTACCTTTTATGAAAAGTCAATATTTTGTAGTCATAAATCATAATACTTTCCAGTTCCTTTGTTTTTCAATGGTGCATATTTTGGAATCTTAGTTTTCTTTTGTATCAGGTGAATTTTTTGCAAAAGCACAGTTTAAAGGGGTGTTTGGTTCTATTCAAGTTGTCTTTTTCTCTGCTAAAAAACTGCAGTTTAAAGTGTTGTTTGGGTGGTTTTGGTGTTTCTGGCTGCTGCAAATGTCCAGTTTTAAAGGGGTGTTAGGTTCCATTAAAGTGGTGTTTTTGGGTCTTTATAAGTGGTGTTTGGGGCTGCTGCAAAAGCGCAGTTTTAAGTGGTGTTTGATTCTATTAATGTTATGTTTTGGTCTGTTATAATTGTAATACTTTTGCAGCATTCCAAGATGAAAGCTTGCAGATTGTAAATGATGATGTGTCACTGAATAAAGATTTTACTGGTGCACTAAGAAGAATTGCTATCCGTGGTATGTTAAGTATAAATCAGGAATCTGTGGGCCACATTTCAGAGCAAGTGAACGAAAATTTAAGGAAGGATGAAAGTTCGTCAACGGATAGTGTATCACCTGACCGGTGCATTGCAGATGGTTACGTCTTTTCTAAAAGAGGTGATGAAGATTCGAGTGATTTTTAAACATCTTCTTTATTGCTTACTTTTTGTTTTTATATTTTTATATTTTTATATAGTTAACACGAAAAGAAAAAAGCTTTGGAGTAAGTCTACGTATTTGTGCCTTCTATTTATGAAATATGTCAATTGTGTATTTTTAAACATCTTCTTTATTGCTTATTTTTAGACTTTGTCACTAATTTCCCATTCTAATTTTAGCTGTTTGGGTCAATTGGTATAAATTAATTATGCATAAGGCTTGATTTGCAGTTGTAATGACATCGAGTAAATATGATCCCTCAAGAATCCAGTTGGTTTATATATACTAGAGGCAACAATTTGTGCCTTCTAAAATGTCAATTGTGTATGATCAGTCGCAAGGTTGGAAATAAAAAACAACTTTAAAAGTCAAATGGGTTGAAAGTCTCTTAAAGTGATTTTTGTATTAAAATGGTATTTAATTATTGCTTCTTTTTTTTCTGCAGATGTTAATAAGTACTTTTAACTACTTAAAACGAGTTATTTAAACACTTTTGAAAGTGGTACTTGGTTTTGTTTATTTTGCAAAAAATTTAGTAAAACAATAAAAAAACCTCATGAGCCTTAATAAGTTTTTTCATCTAAATATAGATGTAAATGTTTGTTGATTCCCCTAATTTCCTTATATCAATTTCTAACAACTTAGTTAAGCTGGTCCTATTTGTGTGTAGAAATCATAGCCCTATTAGAAGAGGCAATACCAGATTACTCAATTATTGAAGTTATTTAGTGAGTTTGCTAAAAGCATTGAAAAATCAAAGTTCATTTGGGTATGTTAGACTAAGATTTAAAACTGTTATACATATGCAAAGAAATAACGCTAAAGGATTTAAAATTAGTATTGAGATGTGATATAGTTATGGACTTTTAGGTGTATATGATATTTTTGAATTTAATGGATGTATTTTGTATTAGCTATAAGAAGATGCCTTTTTAACAGAGACAAATGTGATGCTTTCTTTCATATTACATTACAACTTTTCACACTTAAATTTTGAACAACAAGACTATTTTGGTTGTTGTATTGATGCTTACTTGCACTTGGAAATTCATACAGTTACTATTTGAAATATCTTTATAATAAATGATTTATTTTCCTATAAATCTTCTCAAAAATATTTGTAATCACAAATGTGTTGCAATGGGTTATTTTGGGTACAATTTACACCTTCAAGACAATAGTTTACAGCATAAACAACTTATTAGCATCTAAATCATCTACACGCGCGGGTGAGCAACGTGCGGGTGAATGTCGACTGAGAAAGAGAAGTGTTCACAAAATTATAGTATTAATAAAGGATTTAACACTAACGTCCACTAATAAACTGGGTGCCTCATAAATAACTATGGACATCTCTTGATATGATATATAAATATAAAAAGTTTTCTTTTACTTATTATCTGCATAAACCTCTTGATATGATATAGGGTATGTGGCGGTGGATGTAGACAAAGTTAAATGTGGAGACCATTAGAGTATGTGGTTCCATTGCTAAGTTAATGTTTTATTACATAGAGTTTAACCTAATCCCCTTCTCCCACACACTATAATTTGCAGCTAATGAATTTACTTTCAGTGGTTTGGTCATGATGGTTTTCGGCGTCATTAGCATTGTGGTGAATTCCACAAGGTTACATGAACACTATCTTTTTCGTTTCTAATTTTTATGTTTAAGATAATTGCCGTTATTCTTTATTTATTTATGTCCAGTTAGATTTTCTCAAACAATTTTATGAAGCGAACCTGCCCATCGGACGAGTCATGAAGCTACGGGTAATGAATATGTTTTAGTAGGTCAAAATGTTAAAGCAGAATTGAAGGTTTTAAGCTGCGAAAAAAACGGACACTACACAAACTATATTACCATTATTATCAAGTCTAGATATTCTTTATTAGTGTTTACATTTTCCATTATTATCATTAATTTTGTTTAACATACTTTCCGTTATTCAAAATTTACTTACGTCCAGTTAAATATTGTCAAACACTAATATGAAGCGAACCCGCCCATCGGGCGGGTTATGAAGCTTGAACTTGGCTTTGTGAACGCAGGTTCTTCTAAGTTTCCATAAACTACTTGAACTTGGCTTTGTTGGCGCTGACAAAGTACAATATTATAGCTTGGTTTGTCCATTCAGAACATTACTCGCGGTAATGACACATAATTTAAAAGCTGATTAGAAGTGGATGTGTAGTTGTAAACCTTCTTTTATTTGTTATTTGTGAATATTATGTATTTTATTAAGCCGATGATGGAGATGGAGCACTTGCTCTCAAACAAACTACCATTAAAGTTATGTTTTGCAAATAAACTTCATTCTAATAATGGATTCCATGATTTGTATCAAGATAAAATTGTTCTTCAATTTTTTAACATGTATAAATTTATTTTCTATGATACTTATCTTTGTTCTTTTTACATATAATACATGAGAATTATTTTTGTGAACCATTATTTTGTTGAACATATTTGCCGTTATTCATTATTTATTTTACATGCATATAATTTTGTAAAACAATATAATGAAGCGAACCCGCCCATCGGGCGGGTCATGAAGTTCTGATACAGTAAATGTACTTGATGCTGATACAATTTTTGATGAACAGGTATACACTACGGAATTTCTAAATAGCATAGAAATGTCAGGACTTCCACACCACAGGATAACTTTAAAAGTTGGTGCACCTGTCATGTGTATGCGCAATATCGATCAAAAGGCTGGACTATGCAATGGTACAAGGTTGCAAATCCAACGTATGGGAACGAATATCATTGAAGGCAAGATAATATCAGGTGGAAAACTTGGTTGTATATGTGCTATACCTAGAATGATCATTACACCTACGGACAACAAGATGCCATTCAAATTGAACAGGAGACAGTTTCCTGTTCAAGTTTGTTTTGGTATGACGATTAACAAAAGTCAAGGCCAAACGTTGTCACAAGTCGGCCTATTTTTACCAAAGGCGGTATTCTCACACGGAAAACTGTATGTTGCTGTTTCGAGAGTAAAGACGAAAAAAGGTTTGAAGGTTATTTGTTGTGACAAAGACGGCGAATACACAGACTCTACAACAAACGTCGTGTACAAAGAAGTTTTGTATCGTATATGAGTAACCATCATTTAACAAAAATTTTGTATTTAACTTATCACTTTTGTGTTTTATTCAAACAAGTTTTATATTGTATGTGAATGTCTATCATGTAACAATGCTTTAGTTATACTTATCACTTCTTTTTTTTTTTTAAATACTTATCATATTATTTGTTATATTATGTTTATTTACATCATCATATTTCTTAAACATATTTACTTTAATATATTTTTGTAAACAAATGATACTCATAATATGGATAAAAAGATACAAAATCATTCAATACTTTCAAAAATTATCCACATATTAACCAATTAGGCGATTTTTTTTTCAACAAATCACAGCATTATTTAGGAAATGATTGGCTTGCTACAATCAAAACATAACAACTTTCAACACATCAAGGATTAATATGTACAGATTTAATGATTTAAATTGGAAAACTAACCTTATCACTTCCTTAATTAATAGAATGTCTTTTCATTTTACTCCTAATGCCTTATATAATTCGTGGTTTTTCACCATTTAACACGTTCAAATTCACAAACAAACTATAATTACTAATCTGTTAATCATGTTTCCTCTGATGAAGATACCTAAACGACCTGCTGAGGATGCTACAGATGAAGCCAACCCACCCAAGTAAGTATAAACATTTTCATGATGCATTTTTTTTTTTTTTTCCAGAAACGTTAGTTTATAAATTGAATATAATACTTCATGTAACAGGAAGCAACGAAGGGAATCATCGAATGATTCGGTTAATAAAGAATCTGTAGGGTCCTGCACAGGTATATAAAACACCAATATATTTATTCTTTGAAAGTTAAATAATTGTTTTTTTTTACGCTAATATTAAAAATATATACTTGATTTTAAACTGTAGTCAATGGGGGAAGTAAAAGATGATGCAACAAGCTCTTTGCTGCATCCTGCACAGGTGTATTTAAACCTGCAGGATAAAGCAAGAAAGAAAAAACTGAGAGTCTGGATAAAGAGCAATCTGAAGCAAAGGAAAATGAAAATGGTAAAAAAGAAGAATGCTGCAATCCAAAGAATGTTGAAAGGTTTTGAAGGTGAGGAAGAAGACCACTTCAGCAACGAAGAACTCGAAATTGTTGAAGAAGAAGACCTCACCGACGAAGAACATTTGGATGGTTTAGAATATGAAAATGTTCATTTAACATTTGATCCAGAAAAATCACCCAAATTTAATTGTTAATCTTTTATCGAATATCTTAGTTTGTTAAGTTTTTTTTTATGTCTTATTTTAATTTATCATTTTACAGACATTTCAATTTAATATTATTTTGTTTAATTATAACAATCTTATGTCATTCTTTTTACAATGCTATTTATAAACATTTCTCTTTGCTAAATATGTGAACTAATATAAACTTAACGATGGCATGCAAAAACTGCATAAAATCCTATTTATTACACGAGTGAAACACAAAACCAATTCCCAAATAACCAAAACAACATATTCAAAATGAGAAGTATTTAAAAAACTAAAATTAAATAATAAAACATAATAACTAAGCTCAGTCTTCATAGTCGCTAACGTTGTGGTCAACAACAACATCATCTGTTATGTTCTGTCCTGCTTCACGAAGTGCTTTGATCATTTCATCAGCCTTCTTTACCTTAGTCATCATGTTATTCCAACTGCCGTTTTCATTCTTACTAATCTTGTGCCAAATGCCTTTATAATTTAACCATGCTTCATCTGTTTCAATACATCAAAAAAGAGAAAAAATGCTGATTGTAATATAGTTATATGACATAATGGAAATATAGAAATCGCAAATCTTTGTAATACATTTTTACATTTACGCTACCTTTAGTTTTTGATGAAGGTTCTTCCTCAATGATTTCCTTACCTGCGCCATGATCATGATCAGATTCACGATGCTCTGCTGGTCCGTCTACAACACTAATAATCTTACCAGCATCATTTTGCGGTTCTGATTTTGATGAACTTGAATCAACGGATTCACATCTTTTTGTATTACTCGACATTTTCTGAAACTGTTTTTTAGTTATGTGGTTTTTGTGTGTGTTTGTTTTGAGAGGTTGTAGATATTATATGTAATGCTTAGAAGTTATATATTAGGAATATATGCACTAATAATAGGGAAATCATAACCACTTTATCAATTTTTAATATTAGGTATTAATGTACAAACTTAATCAATATTTTTTTTGAAACTTTTACCCAATTAATTACCTTGAGCTATATATGGAGTCGTATATAAGGATCAATTATGAGTAAATATAATCTATTAATAAAGTCATTGAAGTTATTTTTGTTAAACATAATATTCCGATTATTAATATTTCATTATCATAAAAATAATCACGTAAAACAATTGAATGAAGCGTACCCGGCCATCGGCCGGGTTATGAAGCTAGTATATATATATATATATATAGGGTAAAGTTAAAATAAAAAGACAAATATCCGTACACTACGTAAAAAGATTTTTTTTTTCAAAAAAGTTCACGAAAAAATCCATAAAAATTCCACAAGATCGGGAATGTTGGTGCATGAAACTTTTGTGAAAGAAGTTTTTCTAATTTTGAGTTTTTATACGTTTTTTTTTAATGCACAAAAAACGAATTTTGATGCGCACAAAATTTTTAACTTGTTTTAGTTAGATGCGCAATGTTATTTTGATTAAAAAAGTCAAAAGAACTTGGGTGCAAAAACGAATTTTTGATTTACAAAAAAACGATTTAATGCACAAACGTATTTTTTCATAAATTTTTTTCGGAAAAAATATCAACTTTTAGAAAAACTTGTTTCACAACTTTTTCATACACCAACATACCTGATCTTGTGGAATTTTTCGAGAAAATTTTTGAAAAAAAAAATCTTTTTACGTAATGTACGGATATTTGTCTTTTTATTTGATCTTTATCATATATATATATATATATAAAGACTCAATTAGGGATTTAGGTTGTGTTTGGTAAAAGTAGCAGTAGAAGTGAGCAGTAGATGTGAGCAGTAGCTGTGAGCAGTAGCTGTTTTTTAAATAAAAACATTTGGTAACATAGTTGTAAATATCCACAGCTTCAAAATGAAGCATTGGAAAAAAAGCTTTCCTAAAAAATTGCTACAACTCATTGCTCCTTTACCAAACGAACATCAAAAATAAAAAAGCTCATTCTCACCGCTCATTGCCCCAAAAAACTCCGCACCAAACATAGCCTTACTCCAAATCACATGGAGCGAACCATGTAATTTACTCTTTAAAATATTTAGACACTTCCTCGCTTCACTTTTTTTGCGAGCGTCGTTTGGAATGTTTGTTCTACTTTTGAAGTAGGTTTTGACTCAACATTTGTCACTTTTGCAACAAGTTGTGGAACAACAGGTGTTTTTGACTTGTTTGAAAAGAAAATTTGTTCTTTTGATTGGCATGAAAGGAAGTTGAAAATTTGTTCTTTAATCATCAATTTTCTTTTAAATCAATAAAAGAAACGATGTTTTTCTAGTCGATGAATTTGGCCAGCATTTGGCATTTGCCACGAGAGAATCAATATTTTACATTGTTCTTTAACTATACTCATCACTATTGAAATTCAAAAATGTAATATACTTAAATTAAATTCTATGCACGATCAAAATATGTTTTCAACTTACAAAAGTTTTGACAAAAATAAGCATAACTTAAAAAAGTCTATTTGCTTGCTCACACACACACACTTGTCAGATTTTTCTGGAAACAGTCTCATTACCCTCGGGTAAATGTGTGACTGTCTACATCTCACTTCTCCCGGCGAGATCGGGCGTTGTTGCTGCTGTTATTGTTGATTTTGTTTTTCTAGATGTTAAATTATATCAAATATTTAGTCATGGGCTGATCTAAGCCATGCCCGTACTTTATTGAGCCCAGGTTTTTTCGATCAATTTTTTAATGGGTTTCTCTAAGGCTCGATCCAACCCATATTTGTGTGCACCTCTAGGTAGAGGTGCAAGACCAAACCGGTTTTTTTTTTAACCGGCCGACAAAATCGAAACCGTTTTTTTTTATAAAACCGGACTGGTTTTTTCTAACCGAACCGGTTAGACTGGTTTTCGATTTTATAAGTGGACCGGTTTTTTACCGGTTTTTTCAAATAACCGGTTTTATTTATTTATTTAGTTTTTTTAATTTATTTATTTATTTTTTACTAGCCATTGCAATGAAGTCGGGGTGGTTCGAGGGTGGTGGTGGCGAGTGGGTGGTAGAAATGAAGTCGGGGTGGCCCGATCTATCGTTTGGAACAATAAAAATAATTTGGCCGGAAGTTGGCCGGAAATTTCTCCGGTGGCCGGAATCTGTGGCGGTGGCCGGACGGCGGTGGGTCGCCAGCGGTATAGAGAGAGAGAGGGGAGAGAGTAGTGAGAGAGTGGTGTGTGTGAGAAATGAATAAAATAAATAAAATGGGGCTTTTATATGGATAGAGGGACCAAAGTGGGGCAAAAGGGAAAGTGTTAGGTTGCAAACTATTAAACGGACTCGAAAAATTACGAAACTTGCGCCATTGTTCACGAAATCATTTTTCCAATAAAATCAAGTATAAATTCACATAACTTTCAAGAATTCAATATATTTGGCAAATACGATTCGTTTCAAGAATTCAATGTTCGAACATGTATGTAAAATTCCGAAAAAAAAAAAACGAACCGGTAGATAACCGAATCCAAACATTTATAACAGAAAAAAACCGAACCGGTAAAAAACCGATAAAAAAACCGATGCGAAAATTAATAACCGAAAAAACCAATTCCGAACATTTATAACCGAAAAAAATCAATTTCGGAAAAACCGAAAAAACCGAAACCGGTTTTTTGTTAACCGGTTTTCCCAAAACCGAAAACCGGTTTTAACCGATTTATTTGCACCTCTACCTCTAGGCACTTATTATAAAATCAACCGCCATTTAGGAAGATTTAACCTTCCTAAATGGCCATCAAAACGGCCACGGTGTGCGGGACCAAAAAATTTATGTCAAAAAATATATCATAAATAATTTTTTGGTGATGCTAAAAGAAACATAAGTGACATACATCACTACACATTCATGCAAGTACATAAAGTATTTAATTGTTAAGATGGAAGTGAAAAAGTTTTGACTCTATGCTGAAGAAGCTTAAATGATCGCTAAGATAGGTTGATTGACTTATATACCCTTTACTATCAAAATGTCCAAGTAAAATTACTCAAAGCTGGCCAATGACTCCACATATTAGAGGCCATTTATTAATTAGTTTATTTATTACATACAATATCCTCAATCGTGTTAGTTTTACTCCTGGTTTCACGTCTTTTGACCGACTAATCTACACAGTTTGAACTCAACACCACAAACTCAAATCGGGTAAAGCTCTCTTTTCAGAAGATTAGCGTGACCACTTCATGATTGTTTACACCTAGCAGGAACTCCTGAACTTGAGACATCTCACACTTGATGATAATCACATACCGTTTGACACTAAGCGGGTTTGGTGATGATAGTCACAACTCACAAGCCTTGTTTTGCCACTAAGCAGGAGTGGTTCTATCCTAAATGTGTTATTAAAAAGCTTGCATGATTACACACAACCCAGAGAATAATTGAAAACTCTATGTTTACAGGTAACCCAACCTTGTCAGTTTCGTCTCATTACTCAACCCGTCAGTTTTACCACTTCTAGGAAACATACATTTTAAACTAGCATCAGCTGTGATAACATTCAACTTGAACATTAAAAGAGTTACGACCAAAACAGCCATCAATATCCGAAGGGTCTTTCAAAACGAATGAATACAACCTAGTTAGGGGATGCTAAAGAACATTTATCACGCAAGTCGAAAACTCTAAAACAAACTAAAGAAAAGCAAAACACAACTATAAAACGTTGTGTGGATGCCCCGTTTTGGGCTAGAAACGATTCATTAACGACTTTGTTATGGCTCAAATATCTCTAAGCAGATACTGCGGCTGGTGTGGCTTCTTCAGCTTGCAAGCTTGCATAATAATTGACAAGAACATCCCATCCTCCAGGACACATAAAACCATTTGGCGGGCTCTCACCTGTTCTTGCATAAGTCCGCATCTGAAATCAAGCGAAAACAAAGTTGCATTAGCATGTGTCATTATTTGCTTGAAACAGCGGTAGATCCAAGTCTCCTGACTATTATTTTCTATAGTGATGCATAGAACAGCATTTTAGTTAAAAACTTAAAATTTTAACACTATTATGCATGATGGAAGACGCTGTTTGAATAAAATTGTAAACTAATCGAGCCAACGCGCAAAGGAAGAGACTGTATGAGAGGCACACAAATCACTTTGAAGGATATTACACAATCATAAATTGAGAGAAATAAGGCAGTGAGCTATCCATCAAAGGGTTGCCCTCTATCTAATTATACAAGTTGAGACTAAGGGAGTGTTTGAATGTGCAGTTTGAAAGTGTTTATGTGATCTTGGATAAAAATCAGATGTGATAAAACAGACTGTCAGAGAAAATGTTTGGACATGCTTTTGCTGCTTAAACTAATACATATCATGATCAAAAAGAATATTTTTGTGGAAAAACCAAAGAACGAGAACAAGCCACTGCAAGTCCCAGCAATCTAAATCTGTTTCAACTTTCAAAATGCAGATCCAAACTCTTCCTAATTCCTATATTTATATCTCCAAATGGATTTGTAGTAAACATAGCAGCAAGATACAACAAAAAGCCTGCTAAACATACAATTTCAGAGGGCAGATACGTAAATTTCAGGGGTCAGCTAGAGTCCCCTGCCCCTAAACATGTAGAATCTTATTCTATACCAAATTCATGTCCATTTCAATAGACAACTGCATTATTTATGCTTCCTTTCATGCCAATTTGACTTAAACAAGGAAACCAGACAATATAACTGCAAACCTTAGTGCCAGAGATGAAAAGAAAATCTTTAGCACGCGAAGGGTCGAAGAAAGCCATCTCTTTAGCGACTGTGTCGTATGCTGCCACCTGCGACAAAAAATTGGTACATTTAGAGACGATTTAATAGAGACATTGACTGTTGAGAAATAAAACTAGTCCACACAATTTTGAAACAATGGTGACAGAGTCTTGCCTAAATACATATAAAAAAATATTATTGTCACAAACAAGTTCAACATGCAGAGCTCAATGTTGACTTGTAACATTAAGTTAAATTACAAATTAATCATAGGCAAAAAGATATTTGGAATAATGTCAGTTTTGTGGCTTTTTGAGAAATACATTTAATAAGTGTAGTGATAGAATTTTTTTTCTTTGTCATATTTTATCTATTAAGTTCTTTATGATATTTTACGAGAAGAAGACAAAAACTGTTCATGGACCTGACTCGTTAACACAAATCCATTAATCTCAATGCAGCTTTGAGTTTCTAAAAAACAAACACCATTAAACCATTATGGCTTTATTCAGAAAAAAAGGATCAAAAAAATATAACCATGACACTTGGGAGTGTTGTAACTTGTAAACACTAAATTATGTCATCAGCAATTTACAACCCATTTCACTTGTTACCTTTTAAGCTATATTTTCTAAACCATTTACCCATTAGCAAGAACCATAAACCAAATTGACCAACTTTCACATACACAGGTTCAAAAAACTCTTAATAGTTGCACAATGTAGACAAGAGGGAAATGCGAAAGCTTACCCTAAATGGTAGTATATTCAACTTCTCGAGACCAGGAGCCATGCTTAACACCTTTTTACCGTGATCAGGATCATACAAGTCTCGTTTCTCAGTAGGATGACCCATCCCTGCAGGATCACGTCCCACAATGTAGAAATTTGCACCAGCGTTTATACGTGCCTTAGCATGCCATTGTACTTCAGTTGGACCCGCGTAATGCATTGGCGATGGAAATATAGACACAATCGTAGTCTCAGGGTCAAGTACTCCATCTTCTAACACCTGAAAAAGATCAATTCTTCAAGATGTTAAATAATTGGAAATAGATATGCAACAATGAAAAAAAATAGTAGATCGTTTCAAAAATGTATTTTTTGTTTTCATGCACCAAAAAATTGATATTTTACAGTAAATTTTTATAAGGAAAGCGTAAAGAGTACCTTGCTATGTTGTTCCATGCGAACATCCAATGGCACATCATCGGCTTTTGTGTAACCCCCTAAAGGATGAAGCAAAAGAATTGGATTCTTGTAACCCATATCTAGAAGTCTCTTACGTGTGTCATTCATCAGTAATGCATGCCCATTATGCACTGGATTCCTTAGTTGAAAAGCGAAAACTGCATCAGCTTGACGACGATCAAATTCTTCACGAAGTTGCTTAGGAGAGAGCCTATAGTGATCAAGACCATCGTTGTATTTTATAGGAGCCAACACCTCTAAATCTCCACCAATGAGCCAATTGCCAGCAGGAGTTATTACTTCTTCAACATAAGGTAATCCGGGAGCTGTTGTTCCCCATGTTCTAGCTATCCTTTCTTCTTTGTTATGCTTGTATATCTCAATGCTGACACCAAAAGGAAGAGATGCAGGTCAGTATGCGGATCATACATTAGATTTGAGTAGTATAAACAACTGGAGTGCAAATTTTGACAATTTTGAGAAAAGGATGATAAAGGTGCAAGCATTACATATTTTGGTAGAAAAATATAAGTAATCCAGATGATTAGATGTCAGTAAATGTTTTATCTCAACCAATAATCATACGAGCAAATCGTAACTGAGCAAAAATCAAGTTCATAATCCTATTTACCGAAGTACGAACTCATGACACTTAAACCCTACCCGAAAGAAGGGAAAAAAACATTGATGTGAAATGTGTAAAAAATTAAAAAAAGCTATCGAGATTTCACCACAAATGTGCGATCCAATAACATCCTCGAAAAAAAGATACATCATGTCCTGGAAAGCCACAACTAATGCATACATTATTTATCCAAAGAAAACAGTATAGTCATTTTTTAGAATGTGGACAGATAACTAAAAATTGAAAGTGCAGAAAAGTATTTTGAGTCACTTCCGGCATCTTAAGTGGGCGTTTGGATGTACTTTTTCAAAGTGATTCTTATGACTTAAACAATCAAAACACTAATCAAGTGCTTAACCGTTGCTATAAACATAATTCTAACCAGTTCACCCAAACACTCAAAAACAGACTATTGCACATTTGCACCTCCAATTCGATTTCACATCCAAACACCCTCTAAAGTGTAACTAACCATCACAACTTGCAGAATAATATAACAAGCCACAATCACATAAACCTACATTCATCTAAATAACAAGTCTTATAAACTCGAAACAACTTAAAAAATAACGTAACGAACTTGCAATAAACAAAATGCAAACCTTCTCAAAATAGCAACAATAGTCTGATCAGGACCAACCAAAGCCACATCATTATCACTACCAATTTTCTCCTTAGTCTCATCATCAATATCCAACACAATAGGCAAAGACATATTAACCACACTCCCATTATCAATCCTCAAAGAATTAAAATGCAAACTTTGCAAATACTCATTTTCGCGCATAAACCCTTTTAAAGGACTAGCCCAACCTTCACTTATAACATGAACCCATTCCAAATCAATCTTTTTCAAACCAATTTTCACCATTTTTTCAGCTTCTAAAAGCTTCAAATCTTTTTCATTTTCTTTAACAATTAAATCAATAACAACCCCACCATCAGGCTCAATTAGTGAGCTTTTTACAACATGACCCAACATTTTTCTAGTGATTTTAGTACTGCCCACAAAAAAAGATTTGCTTAATTTGTTGGTATGGTAAATGGGTGTCTTAAAGTTTTGATTTTTATTATGGGTTTTTGTTAAAAGATTGAAATGTGTGAGTTTAATAGTGAGAGACATTATTTTTATTTTTTTCAAGATTTGTGAATGAAAATGTGGAATGAATCATTTTTATTTATATAAAAGATGAAACGGAAGATGGGTGGGAAATTGAGGTCCACAAATTTGATTTTGGTTATGAAACTGATGTAGAAGTATCAAGCAAATTTAATTTTGATGTTTTGCTTTTTATGGCCATCAAAAAATGACATTTATTTGTTTTAATGTGATGATTCTGGTTACGCAAGGATTCATTTTTGGACCCACTGAGGTACATTATTACGCATAGTTCTTATTTGGGGCTGCCAATTTTGAACCTTACACTTTTTCAAAAATGGTTGCTACTTGGCTACTTGCTACTAGTACTTCTTTTTTTTTTTTCTTTTTTTTTTCGGGTTAATTTCATATATCCTCACTTTAAACAATTAAATGTTATATTTGCCCAATCAAAATTTATCTACTATCTATATAAAAAAAGGTTTTCTAAACTCATCTTCTCCCCAAAAATCTTCTAAACCTGCCACGTGGCATTTAGCCCTATCCAACGGTCCTGCTTAATTTGACATCTAAGAAAGTCAATGAAAAGAAATTTTGAGCGGAATACCTTTTCATCCTTTCATTTGCTACAACTGCTCCGAAAAAACACACACACACACACTTCTCTCACTCATCCCTTTTCAACCATAAACGCTAATCAATAACACCACAAATAAAAATCAAGATCCATACTAATTAAATCAATTTGTGGTATGATTGTGCACCAAATTTGTGGTACCGTTTAGTGAAATGCCCCATTTTACTACCAATTAAATCCACTGTTCGTCCCACAATCATACCAATAAGCATAAAAATGTTAATATAAACTCATCTGATCTGCTCCTCTCAATTGATTCCCGAAAAAAAACACAAGCAACAATTCTTGTCACCATTTCACTATTCAATCTAATCACTTCATCATATTCCAAAATCAATTAAACGGGACCAATATTTGGGATAGATTAAGAATACTGAACATATCAATGTATCAGTGGAAGTGGTTTGCTGTTGATTATAATTTTGGTTTTGTATTAGGGATTATATGGTACCTTTTTTCGATTGATTAGGTGTATCGATTATTGACGGCAAATTATTCCGGCGACCAAATTGGCGTCTACTATTTTCTGGCCAACATGAGTGGTGATAATGTTAAGTGTTTGAATTACAGGTTATTCATCTTATTTTGATACAAATTTTTTTTTTTTTTTTTTTTTTTTTTTTTTTTTTTTTTTTTTTTTTTTTTATTAATCTTTTGATGATTTTAATTTTCATGTTTTTTTTATTGTAATTCTTTTTAATCATTTTTTGCCAAGTTGGGTTATGTTAATGTTCATGTTTGTTGATTATTATGATTTTTGTTTAACATGGTATCTGTTATCAATTTTACATTTTTACATCTTCGTGTTTGTTGTTGATGATGATTTTCTGGTCAATAATTTAAAGCTGAATTATTTCAAAATCGGATACCAATTAATAACCATATTTGATTTTTAAAATTTAAAATTGTATACTTTCAAAAAAATTAAAAACTGAACATATCCATAAATTTGTAAAAAAAAACGCGTAAGTTTTAAAAGATTACCGAAATTAAAGCTAAACTTTAATTAGTGATGGTGGTCATTTATCATCAAGTTCTTCAAACACTAAAAAGAAATCATCGAAATGCAATAATCATGAAACTATTTTGTTTTATGGTAGTTTTACGCTATAAATTCTTGATCATATTGTTCACTTTTTTACAAATTTGTTCACATTTTATAGATCAGTTTGCACCGAATTAGTGATTATATGAAGTTGAAACAGCAAAGATGCTTGAGCTTTGTGACTCACCAACACAAAATACTAAGGTAAGTAAGTAGCAAAGATGACAAAATAATTTGTTAACTTTTGCATAATATAATCTAATTATATCTTACAATTCCATTTTGTTGATAAATACTTGTGCAGCGGACGAAATCGTTCAGCTACTCGAGGTATATGACAACCCGCTAAATTACAGGTCAATACTATTCAACAAACTCGAATTTCTTTTCTTGACATTTATTTGAGAACAATTTACATATAACTTTTTACTTGAACCAACGTGAAATTTAGAATATCTTTCAAGTACACTAGGACTTAGGCTATATTTAGTCCACAACGTTCCAGTACCTTGCTCCTACTCCGGTTCGAAATTTTAAACCCTAAAACAATTTCCTTTTTTTTTATTTACTTACGGTTGTCGATTCAACAAACGCTATTCGCAAATTAAATTTAACACCCGATATACCCAATACTCTTAACGATTATTTCTAACCCATTTTTATACTTCCTAAATTATTACCAAAGTTCCAAAAATATTTCCTTATGCCTAAGGTAATTTCTTTATTTCTTACGTTTCATTACGTATAACTTACGTTAATCACCAAACCAACAACTAATACCTATTTTTAATACCCAATACATACAACATATACACTCTTGTATCAAAACAACTCTTCTACTCCGATTATTCTACATGTGCCGCCCCCCCCCCCCCCCCCTCTTGTTTTACAAATATTTACTAGACAAAAACAACATCACATTAATTAACCAACATAGCCCATAAAACATGGAGTTGTAACTCCAAATGGTGGCTTGACCAAGTAACTTGTCCCCCCCCCCTATAGCCCCAATTGGCCCAACCTCATAACATAGCCAAATGATGGATTTTGACCTCACTATTAAAGCTTTGAAAACCTCTAGTATAAATAAGCAAACTTGCATCATTTTTACACTAGTTAGAAAGAAGAAGAAAAAAAGTATCACCTCTCATTCTATACATAAAAGTCGACACACATAAAGGAGCAAGGAAGAAGAGAGCTTGATTGTGGTTAAGTTCAAGTATAATTAGAGTATTCTAGTAAGGGTTTGGAAACACTAATCTTGGGTTAATCAAGTGTATTACATTCTCAACACACTAATCTCCTTTTGTAAGTAATCTTGATCTTGCTAAATTCCATACTTTTCATATCATGATGCTAGTTCAAGTTGTATATACTTAGTTTATCACTTTGTACATGTTATTCAAAACCTTGTAACCACAATAATCTCTAAACTAATGGTTATGTTTTAAACAAGTTTTTATCATAAGTAAACTAGATGGTATAAATCTCAACAAGAAAGTGATGATAAACATCACACATATATATATATATAATATATATATATATATATATATATATATATATATAATATTATATATATATATATATATATATATATATATATCAATGTTGCAAAAATCTGCTGTATCGGCCGATTAATCGCCGATATATCGCTTATCAGCCTTCGACCTTGTAGAATTTTGAATATCGGTCAAAAAATCGGCCAAAAATCGGCCGTATCGGCCAGAAATGGGCCATATCGGCCGTATCGGTCAGCTTTAAAAAAAACAAAAATTTAGGCATTCTACTTAATTTGGGGATCGTTTATTTACACAATGAGCCTCATAATCAGAATTGGAGCCTTTTATTGAGGTTTGGAAACATAGTAGGCTTGGAATCAGTTACGATATTTAGTTTGGTCTCCAGAAATACCCAAAACATGCAAAAAATGCCAATCCGATTAATCACCGATTAATCCCGCCTTGGCTGATTAATCGCTGCAGGGTGGTCGACCGCCACGCTACCGATTCACGATTTTTGCAACATTTATATATATATATATATATATATATATATATATATATATATATATATATATATATATATATATATATATATATATATATATGTTAGTGAAACTTGTAATCTTAACCATGATTGATGATCAATTACATTCATGAAAATGGACTCTTTAATATTGCTAAGTTTAGTGTTAGATCACTATTGATATGTTCAGAAATTGGTGGATGACCTAGGATTAGTTTTGGAATTGTTTTTAAGTGGTTTTGGTAACTAGAACGCTAGGAAAAGTATTCTAACACTTTTAGAAAGCAATCTGTCCCATTTGGCTTTCCCCAGAAAACTCAGTAGCTTGGTGGCAAGATTAGGCAAGAAATATAGAAAATAGACTTTATAACAAAAACGTAGCCGCTTGAATGAGTTAAAACGGGCTTATAACGAAAAAGATACGTTAGTTTTAAGTTATGCGACGAAAACTAAATTTTCTGAAAATTATAGAAGCTATTAGAAATTTTTGAATGGTGAAAACTGATGTTAAAAGTTAAGTTGACTAGCCGGGACGCTAAAAACATGTTAGTATACTTAAACACGAACCCGGGGATATGTAAAGCTTAAGAAACGGAGCTACGACGAAAAAGTTATGGCCTAAAGAAGATTACGACGACATATAGGTTTGACAGCTTATTTTTGCTATTAGAAAAAGCTGATGAAAATGTGTAAAATGGATTTTTTGACACTTTAGGGTGTATTTTGGCTAAAATGACGTAAACGAAAATGGTAGAACATTACGTATACTTATTAGGCGCGTTAGAGATTTTCAAAATATCTATTAACAAGACAACTAAAGATTGATCACGAGAGTAACAAGTTACGTTTTCTAAAAAGGGTGATTTTCTAAATAAAAGATCACATTGACACAACTACATTTTTTGACGATAAATATTACAACAAACATGTACAAGTGATAAAGTAGAGTATGAACTTGCGTGCATGACCTTGTTTTCGAACCTAAGACATATGTATTATTTAGGTCGCGATTAGAGTTATCGGACTTAATTTACCGTTTACTAATTTACCAATCGGGATTTGCTTTTGCTAAGGTGAGTTTCATAGCCCCGATTTTTACGTTATTTATACATGATTTCTAAACTCTCGGGGTGGAAATACATTGCTTATTTTTCAGACATAAGTACTAAAACTATTACTTTGCCTAAGTTACCGCATTGCCATTAAAGTCCCCTTGAATCATGTACCATTAATTACTTGTAAGCACGGATGTTATGAATATATCTATTTGGGTTGACACTCCGTCCGAGTTGGTCTCGCCAACCTGTCAAATGGACGTATATCATTCGGATTATTTCCGAGTGCCTGACTAACACTTATTGGGGCATTATTATTATTATGCTTGATTGCATACCAGTACGTCGAGCTTCGGGGTCATGAGCTTAATGCACTGTATATTATTTTTGGCTATGACGTTATATTTGTTGTAATTGTCTTGCTATTGAAATCTTGTGGTCCACACTTTACTGTTTGCTTAAACCTATGATCTCACCAACAATTGTGTTGACCCTTTTAGCGTGTATTCTCAGGTAATTGGGTGATGATACACCTCTTTGTATGGAGCACTTTAGAGTCACTTTTTGGAAGCACATCATGATGAAGATTTTCTTGCATTATTTAGCGTTTGGTTATGTATTTAAATCTTACATTTTGATGGTGAACTCTGATATTTATGTTTTGTAAAACGTTATGTTTAAATTAAACGCTTGTTTTGAAACGACTCACTTAGAGGTCGTTCTTTATTCCTTGTACTTTGTTAACCATGAACATCACGCCCTCGGAATTCCATTCTGCTGCAATCCAGATTTTGAGGATGTGACAGATTGGTATCAGAGCCAAGGTTATAGAGAACTAGGATGCATCATTGACCCTAGACTATAACCACTAGGTTACGACACTTCACAACATCATGATGTGCATACGATTACGATACATGTTTTTATTTACTTATTTTATATGAGTTACTTATACTTATATATATTTATATTGACCTGGTTTACAGCGATATGTCTTCACCTACCCATCCTATTATCCTCGACTCAGATTCAGACATGGAAGATTCATCATCATCCATTGTTCCGATCATACCAGCCATTCCAGTTCCTGTACCCTCTAGCGATGACTCTGCGGAGACTGAGCCATTTGAGGACGCTCAGACCATATCTACACCACCTGTACCATCACCACCAGTTTCACCTCCGGTATGCCGTGCTATGCGTATTCCTGTAGTACAGCCGGATCAGATTCCTATTGGTCGCCGCTATCGGCAACATGAGACTGGCCCTATCATGCTTCGTACCGCTAGGAAAAGGGTACGATCTCGACCCAGCCGTGTACCAGCACCTACTACTCCATGTCATATCCCATCACCACCATCATCACCACCACCACCATCGATTACTTACCACCATAATACCACAGTCCCATTACCACCATCACCCAGAGATGTTTCCGATACTTTGCTACCACCTCGTAAGAGGGCTTTTACCATGGCACCTTCACCTTCTGATCCTTATGTTATGGCTGCTGTGGAGGTCTCTGCTCGACCCGGGGTTCACAGGCGAGTTGACGCTCGCAGGTGGTCATTCATTCCGCCTACTCTCAGTAGATGGAGATACGATGAGGGCACTCCTAGTACCTTCGAGTTAAGAGAGAGTTCTGCCATGGCCGCCGCATGAGTTCTACCGGTTACCGGCGAGCCGATCCATCATACTATTCCACTTCTGATCGCTAGGATGGTCTGCCATGAGGACCGCATTGATCGAGTATTTGATCGTCTCGATAAGATTCCCTTAGAGCGCATTGAGACTATAGAGACTCAGCTAGAGCATCAGATCATTGCACACTCCCGGATTGCCACACTTGAGCGTTTCATGGAGGATGAGCAGGCGCGACGACGTGACCAGGATGCATTGATCGCTAGTCTCCTCGATCAGATCAGGGATCTCCAGCGCCGTCTCGATGGTGCATCAGGCAGTGCCTAGACTAGACTTGTATCGTAGATAGCTTTTGTATTTATATCCTAGCCACGAGGTGTGTGGCATTAGTAATGACGCTTGTGATTTTTTGTTAGTTTTACAACAATGTAGCAAGTTATTTTGGGATGTATTGTATGGTTACGCTGTGATATGATATCGGTCGATGTGAACCGAGACTTTTCATTTTGTATTCATGTATGTTGTGATTATATTATGGTTGTCGCGATTTATTCTTATTATGGTTGATTCTTATCACGCCATATTCTTGTCATGATTTATCCTTGTCGTGATGTATTTTTATCTTGTTGTGGTTGTATCTACTCACGATGAAAATATATTATGGTTATTATGATTTATTATGGATGATTCTTATCACATCATATTTCTATCATGATTTATTTTGTCATGATTTATTCCTATATTGTTGTGGTTGATCTTGCTGTGATTTTCACATGTCATGGTTGTATATATATACTTGTGATGACCTTTGTTACTCGTGGATCCTAATTATTTTTGTTTCTTGTGATTAGAAAAACAATGCCACCAAAGAAACAAAGCATGAGTGCAGCTGATATCGATCGAATAGTTGCCCAACAGGTCACGGCACAGGTTGCTGCTGCTTTGGCTGAATACGAGACCCAACGCAGCAGTGGTAATGGCGGATAAGCTAGTGGAACGGCAACCAGGGTTGAAACCACGACTCGTGGATGTACTTACAAGGAATTTTCGGGTTCCAAACCGCAGACTTTCAGTGGCGCGGAAGGAGCTGTCGGTTTGGTACGATGGTTTGAGAAGTTGGAATCGACTTTCCGTATGTGCAACTGCGCGGAGAACTGTAAGGTGAAATATGCTACAGGTACCTTGTTGGATGGTGCCTATCATGGTGGAATGTTTATGCCCAATCAGTGGGAATTGATGTTGCTTTTGAATTACCATGGGCTGAATTCAAGGAAATGGTAATAGCTGAGTATTGTCCGAGGAATGAGGTACAAAAGATGGAGGTTGAATTTTGGAACTTAACAGTGAAAGGATATGATATTGCAACTTATACTAAACGATACCATGAAGTGGCTACTCTCTGTCCTGAGATGGTTTCTACTACACAGAAAAAGATTGAAAGGTACATCTGGGGACTTCCATCTAATATTCAAGGAAATGTCACATCTTCTAAGCCAAGTACTCTGGATGAGACAATCCGAATGTCTCACAATTTAATGGATCAAATTGTTCGAGCAAAGGCTGCTCGAGAAGGCAATACTAGTAAACGCAACAATAACAACAACAACCGCTACCACGACAGTAACAACAACAAGAGAAAATGGGATACTACTCAGGGAGGAAATGCTGCACAACTACCCAACAAAAGACAAGAAGTCGTTAAGGCTTATGTAGCGGGCCCGACTGAAAGGAAAGGTTATGAAGGAACTCTTCCAAAGTGTGACAAGTGCCAACGTCACCACAATCCTGGACGTTGCCCTACTCTATGTGGCAATTGTAAGAAAATTGGGCACTTAACCAAAGACTGCATGTCTCCTACTTCTGCAACAAATCAAAGGGTTCCCGGAACATGTTTCGGATGTGGCGAAACAGGACATTTCAAGAATCAATGCCCAAAGGAGAAGAATCAGGGAACGGGAACTCAGAATACTGGAGCTTAGGGAAGAGTCTACAATCTTATAAAAAGAGAAGCTACGGAGGACCTGAACGTTGTCACGGGTACGTTTTCTCATGTCTCAATGTTCAAAAATGGTGAATCGCGATTAATCGCCGATTGTTAATCGCCAGTACTTTAAAATTGAAAATCGAAAATTCGGTCAAAAAATCGGCCAAATCGCGAATCGCAAAATCGCAATCGCAAATCGGTCAGGTTAAAATGAATTAGATTTACTTACTTGGTCGTATTCACTTATATCACAATGTCAATCATAATTGACTTATGAGTTGGAACCATATGCTTGAAATCATTAACTTTAGTTTGTCTAAAATACCCAACATCAAAAAATGCCATCGATAATCACCGATTATCCTTGCGTACTGCTGAGTGGTCGACCGCCCGCTACGATCACATTTTTGAAATTGATGGTCAATGCTTCGTTATGATTCGTGCTGATAAGTTTGTGTCTACTACTTGCTCTTACTTAACATCCACCGACACTAGACACCTACACATTGAATTACGTGGTAACTTAGTTGCTCGACCTAATCCCATTATACCCTTAACTTCCTAAACCATCCATTTAACATCGACCTTATGCCGATCGAACTCGGTAGTTTTGACGTCATAATTGGTATGGATTGGTTATCTAAACACCATGCTAGGATCATATGCGATGAAAAGGTTGTTCATATCCCTTTTAATTGTGAAACCTTGATTATCCGTGGTGAACGAAGCGAAACTCGGTTAAACATCATATCGTGTGTTAAGACCGAAAAGTATATAAAGAAGGGATGTCATGCTTTTCTAGCACACATAACCGAAAAGAAGTCGGATGAGAAACGATTGGAAGATGTACCGATTGTTCTAGATTTTCCGAAAGTCTTTCCCGAAGACTTGCCTGGACTACCGCCTACCCGTCAAGTAGAGTTCCAGAATGATTTGGTGCCAGGAGCGGCACCAATAGCAAGAGCACCCTACCGACTAGCACCATCAGAGTTGCAAGAGCTGTCTAATCAGTTACAAGAACTACTAGACAAGGGATTCATTAGACCAAGTTCCTCGCCTTGGGGAGCGCCAGTCTTGTTAAGAAGAAGGATGGATCGTTCCGAATGTGCATAGATTATCGCGAATTGAACAAGTTAACGGTGAAGAACCGATACCCACTCCCAAGAATCGATGATTTGTTCGATCAGTTGCAAGGTTTCAATTTCTAATCGAAGATTGATTTGAGATCGGGTTATCATCAACTAAGAATCCGAGAAGAAGATATCCCGAAAACGGCCTTTAGGACTCGTTATGGTCATTACGAGTTTCAAGTGATGCCGTTTGGGTTAACTAATGCACCGGCGGTATTTATGGATCTCATGAATCGTGTGTGCAAACCGTACCTGGATAAATTTGTAATTGTGTTCATTGATGATATTCTAATCTACTCTAAAAGCAAAGAAGAGCACGAAGAACATCTCAAGACGATCCTAGAATTACTCAAGAACGAGAAGTTGTACGCTAAATTTTCTAAGTGTGATTTTTGGATCCGAAAAGTACAATTTATTGGGCACGTAATTGATAGCCAGGGATTGCATGTTGACCCAGCTAAGATCGAGGCTATTAAAGATTGGGAAACACCTAAGACTCCCACAGAGATTCGTCAATTTCTAGGTCTTGCCGGGTATTACAGAAGATTCATCGAGAGTTTCTGTAAGATAGCAAAGCCTTTAACCAAACTAACGCAGAAGAATCAGAAGTATGAATGGGAAGAGAAACAAGAATACGCCTTTCAGTTGTTGAAGCAAAAACTTTGCAGTGCGCCGATTTTGGCATTACCCGAAGGAATGGAAAATTTTGTAGTTTATTGTGATGCTTCGCATAAAGGACTTGGAGCTGTGTTAATGCAGAAGGAAAAGGTTATAGCTTACGCTTCTTGACAACTCAAAGTTCATGAGAAGAATTACACCACTCATGACTTGGAGTTAGGAGCAGTTGTCTTTGCGCTAAAGATTTGGAGACATTACCTCTACGGTACTAAGTGTACAGTGTACACGGACCACAAAAGTCTTCAACATATCTTATACCAGAAAGAGCTTAATATGAGACAACGCCGTTGGCTAGAACTACTCATTGATTATGATTGCGAGATCCGATATCATTCTGGCAAAGCGAACGTAGTAGCAGATGCCCTTAGCAGGAAAGATCGACTTAAACCCTTAAGAGTAAGATCATTGGGTATGACAATTAGTTCACCCCTTCCATCTAAAATTCTTGAGGCTCAGGCCGAAGCACTTAAGACAGAGAACCGACCTAAGGAGAATCTTCATGGCATGCCAGAAGGTAAGAATGGTTTTGCAAAAAGATCTGATGGAATGTTATGCTTCAAAGATAGAAGTTGGATACCATATTTTGGTGGCCTACGAGAGTTGATCATGCACGAATCACACAAGTCCAAATATTCCATACACCCAGGTTCCGATAAAATGTACCAAGACCTCAAAAAGGCTGTATTGGTGGCCGAATATGAAGGCCGACATTGCTACTTATGTCAGCAAATGTCTTACTTGCTCCAAAGTTAAGGCCGAATACCAGAAGCCGTCTGGGTTACTACAGCAACCAGAGATTCCTCAATGGAAATGGGAGCGTATCACTATGGACTTCATCACTAAACTCCCTAAAACACCGAGCGATTCCTTACCCATTAAGGAAACATACAAGATGGATAAGTTAACCAGAATCTACATCCAGGAGATAGTCTCGAAACATGGTGTACCAGTTTCAATCATTTCAGATCGAGACAGTCGATTCACTTCAAGATTTTGGGAATCCCTTAATGATGCCTTTGAAACACGTCTTGATATGAGTACAGCCTATCATCCACAGACCGATGGTCAAAGTGAGAGGACCATCCAAACACTAGAAGACATGCTCCGTGCCTGTGTGATTGATTTTGGTAATAGCTGGGATACTCATTTGCCGTTGATTGAGTTTTACTACAACAATAGCTATCACACAAGTATAAAGGCTGCACCATTTGAAGCACTCTACGGTAGGAAATGCCGATCACCAGTCTGTTGGGCCGAAGTCAGAGATGCTCAACTTACCGGTCCAGAAATTGTTCACGAGACAACCGAGAAGATTGTTCAGATTCGAAACAGACTAAAAGCCGCCAGAGATCGTCAGAAAAGTTACGCCGATGTGAGGCGTAAGCCCTTAGAATTCAAAGTTGGAGACATGGTAATGTTGAAGGTATCACCTTGGAAAGGTGTGATACGATTTGGGAAACGCGAGAAATTAAACCCTAGGTATATTGGACCATTTAAGATTCTAGCAAGAATCGGTCCAGTGGCATACAGACTTGAGCTCCCGCCAGAGCTTAGCAGTGTGCATAATACCTTTCGTGTTTCTAATCTCAAGAAGTGTTTTCCGGCGAATCCCTCATCATTCCGTTAGAAGAGATTCAACTCGATGACAAGCTTAATTTCATCGAAGAGCCAGTAGAAATTATGGATCGTGATGTCAAGCAATTAAAGCATAGTAGAATTCCTATCATCAAAGTTTGCTGGAATTCTCAACGAGGTCCCGAGTTCACTTGTGAACGAGAAGACCAAATCCGTCAAAAGTATCCGCATCTCTTCACCGACAACACTCCAATGACCAACACTGACTCAATCTCGAGGGCGAGATTCATTTTTATGGGTGGTAAACTATGACAACCCGCTAAATTACAGGTCAATACTATTCAACAAACTCGAATTTCTTTTCTTGACATTTATTTGAGAACAATTTACATATAACTTTTACTTGAACCAACGTGAAATTTAGAATATCTTTCAAGTACACTAGGACTTAGGCTATATTTAGTCCACAATGTTCCAGTACCTTGCTCCTACTCCGGTTCGAAATTTTAAACCCTAAAACAATTTCCTTTTCTTTATTTACTTGCGGTTGTCAATTCAACAAACGCTATTCGCAAATTAAGTTTAACACCCGATATACCCAATACTCTTAACGATTATTTCTAACGCATTTTTATACTTCCTAAATTATTACCAAAGTTCCAAAAATATTTCCTTACGCCTAAGGTAATTTCTTTATTTCTTACGTTTCATTACGTATAACTTACGTTAATCACCAAACCAACAATCAATACCTATTTTTAATACCCAATACATACAATATATACACTCTCGTATCAAAATAACTCTTCTACTCCAATTTTTATACATGTGCCGCCCCCCCCCCCCCCTCTTGTCTTACAAATATTTACTAGACAAAAACCACATCACATTAATTAACTAACATAGCCCATAAAACATGGAGTTGTAACTCCAAATGGTGGCTTGACCAAGTAACTTGTCCCCCCCCCCCCTATAGCCCCAATCGGCCCAACCTCATAACATAGCCAAATGATGGATTTTGACCTCACTATTAAAGCTTTGAAAACCTCTAGTATAAATAAGCAAACTTGCATCATTTTTACACTAGTTAGAAAGAAGAAAAAAAGAGTATCACCTCTCATTCTATACATAAAAGTAGACACACATAAAGGAGCAAGGAAGAAGAGAGCTTGATTGTGGTTAAGTTCAAGTATAATTAGAGTATTCTAGTAAGGGTTTGGAAACACTAATCTTGGGTTAATAAAATGTATTACATTCTCAACACATTAATCTCCTTTTGTAAGTAATCTTGATCTTGCTAAATTCCATACTTTTCATATCATGATGCTAATTCAAGTTGTATATACTTAGTTTATCACTTTGTACATGTTAATCAAAACCTTGTGACCACAATAATCTCTAAACTAATGATTATGTTTTAAACAAGTTTTTATCATAAGTAAACTAGATGGTATAAATCCCAATAAGAAAGTGATGATAAACATCATATATATATATATATATATATATATATATAATATATATATATATATATATATATATATATATATATATATATATATATATATATATATATATAGTGATGATAAACATCATAAACATATATATATATATATAATATATATATATATATATATATATATATATATATATATATATATATATATATATATATATATAAATATATTAGTGAAACTTGTAATCTTAACTATGATTGATGATCAATTACATTCATGAAAATGGACTCTTTAATATTGCTAAGTTTAGTGTTAGATCACTATTGATATGTTGAGAAATTGGTGGATGACCTAGGATTAGTTTTGGAATTGTTGTTAAGTGGTTATGATAACTAGAATGCTAGGAAAAGTATTCTGACACTTTTAGAAAGCAATCTGTCCCATTTGGCTTTCCCCAGAAAACTCAGTAGCTTGGTGTCAAGATTAGGCTAAAAATATAGAAAATAGACTTTATAACGAAAACGTAGCCGCTTGAATGAGTTAAAACGGACTTATAACGAAAAAGATACGTTAGTTTTAAGTTATGCGACGAAAACTAAATTTTCTGAAAATTATAGAAGCTGTTAGGAATTTTTGAATGGTGAAAACTGATGTTAAAATTTAACTTGACTAGCCGGGACGCTAAAAACATGTTAGTATACTTAAACACGAACCCGGGGATATGTAAATCTTAAGAAACGGAGCTACGACGAAAAATTTATGGCCTAAAGAAGATTACGACGACATATATGTTTGACAGCTTATTTTTGCTATTAGAAAAAGCCGATGGAAACGTGTAAAATGGATTTTTGGACACTTTAGGGTGTATTTTGGCTAAAATGTCGTAAACGAAAATGGTAGAACATTACGTATACTTATTAGTCGCGTTAGATATTTTCAAAATATCTATTAACAAGACGACTAAAGATTGATCACGAGAGTAACAAGTTACGTTTTCTAAAAAGGGTGATTTTCTAAATAAAAGATCACATTGACGCAACTGCATTTTTTGACGATAAATATTGCAACAAACATGTACAAGTGATAAAGTAGAGTATGAACTTGCGTGCATGACCTTGTTTTCGAACCTATGACATATGTATTATTTAGGTCGCGATTAGAGTTATCGAACTTAATTTACCATTTACCAATTTACCAATCGGGATTTGCTTTTGCTAAGGTGAGTTTCATAGCCCCGATTTTTACATTATTTATACATGATTTGTAAACCCTCGGGATGAGAATACATTGCTTATTTTTCGGACACAAGTACTAAAACTGTTACTTTGCCTAAGTTACGGCATTGCCATTAAAGTCCCCTCGAATCATCAACTGTTAATTACTTGTAAGCGCGGATGTTATGAATAGATCTATTTGGGTTGACACCCCGTTCGAGTTGGTCGCGCCAAACTGTCAAACGGACGCATATCATTCGGATTATTTCCGAGTGCCTGGCAAACACTTATTGGGGCATTATTATTGTTATACTTGATTGCATACCAGTACGTCGAGCTTCGGGGTCATGAGCTTAGTGCACTGTATATTATTTTTGGCTATGACGTTATATTTGTTGTAATTGTCTTGCTATTGAAATCTTGTGGTCCACACTTTACTGTTTGCTTAAACCTATGATCTCACCAACAATTATGTTGACCCTTTTAGCGTGTATTCTCAGGTAATTAGGTGATGATACACCTCTTTTTATGGAGCACTTTAGAGTCACTTTTTGGAAGCACATCATGATGAAGATTTTCTTGCATTATTTAGCGTTTGGTTATGTATTTAAATCTTACATTTTGATGGTGAACTCTGATATTTATGTTTTGTAAAATGTTATGTTTAAATCAAACGCTTGTTTTGAAATGACTTACTTAGAGGTCGTTCTTTATTCCTTGTACTTTGTTAACCATGAACATCACGCCCTCGGAATTCCATTCCGCTGCAATCCAGATTTTGGGGGTGCGACAAGGTAAGCGTTCTTATTAATTTTTTATGTGGTTGGACTATTGCATACTAGATATAGATGATGGTTTCAGTTATACCAATCCTTTTCAATCTGCTATGCCAATATCAGGCATCATGTTAGCGGTTTCGCTATCGGTACAGGCAATTTGTCGTACATTAGATTATTCATATATGTGCAGGTAAGACCAGTTTTCAGTATTATTAATAGCAGTTGTAGTGTTATAGATTTGCATATATCCTTAGTTGTATTCATTTTCTGTATTTTATATCCATTGCAGCCATTGATTACAGTCATATATGTACAATTAAGGCGCATTTTGCCAGAAACAACAAAGGCCTAAAGTCTTTAAACCAAACAACATTGTTCATAGCGGTTTCAAAGGTGCTGAATGAAAATTTAAAGTGCAATGGTTAGCTTTATTGTCTCTATTTTTCCAATACCAGTAAGGGGGTGTTTAGTTAAACCTTATACAAACATGTGTACCTATTGGCTTATATACTTTTGTGCTTTTATAAAATAACCACAGTGCGTGTAATCGTTATCAGTTAAATGGGTGGTATAGGCTAATATGATAATGGCTCAAAACGAAACATCTGTATTTTTGTGCTCAACAGTGTCAGAGCATGTTTACGCTTCTTGAAAAAGGCATATACTAAACGTCTATATACCCTCCTAAAATAAAGAAAAATACTTTCTTAATCTAAACACCCCTTTATGTTCATGATTCGTGTATGTGTGTGTGTGGCTTTCATGCTTAAGATGGCTTATTATGTATTTGCAGGGTGTCTAAAAGCTTGATAAGCTCATAAGCTGGAAAACGTTGCCTTATAAGCTTTCCCACGTTAAACTATGCCCATAAGCTGAGACAAAAACAACTAATCCAAACACCCCTTTAATTTGAACCAGTTCTTAACGTTTATTACTGATTTGTTGCTCTTGCTGCTGATAAATTCAAATGAGATATAAACATGTAAAGGTAGTAGCAGCTACTGTGTAGGTATTCGTGTCAACAGCTTACAGATTGCGGTTCAGGAAAAATTCAATACTTTTTGGGCAAGTTTTCGGGATACCAGCTTATGAACATTGGGTTGGGAACATAAGAAATCTATGTCAGGATACCAACAAGAAGGAGGTGTTCTTGAAGCTACCTTGAAGACTGTATTTTGACCATTGGTTGAGAAATATGCTGCTGTGGGTATATTGAAACTAACTTTGTGTATAGATATCTATATAACAATTGATATGCATGCATACTTGAATTCTCAGTTTTGTTTTTCTTTTGAATCAGGATGAGGATGCTTTCTTTGTCGATTATGCTGTATGACTCATGAAACTCTCTGAATTCAGTTATGTTGTATCACAAATGATACTAACTCTCTGAATCAGGGCAATTCGAAGAGCAATGATACTGCCCAAGTGGAAACAGTTTACATATTTCATTTTATTTTATATGACTGCAATTTGCACATGTGAAAGAAATGAAAATAGCTGATTAATGATTGATTTGGTATTTGCCTATGACAGATGTTGGGTTCATTCAGTACCCAAGCGTCCTTAAACAAGGATTTGAATACAAATTATCCTAAGTGTCATATACCCTTGAACGCTCTCAGGTCACTGAGTGAACAGTCACTCAGTAAGTTATCTTCAAGATGCCTAGGACGAGTCTAAGAAGAAGGATTCACCATTCAGTGAGGCGGAATTCCCTGAATGGCACCTAAGCCAAAGAATAAGATAATGGGTTTAGTGAGTGATGACAATAACTCACTGAACCCCAGTCTCCTCAACAACTATGAAGAATGAAGACTGAAGACCAAAGACTGAAGAACTTGAAGACTGAAAGAAAGGCATGATAAGGCGGGAAAGGTTTGAAGAGATAAGGAGGAGTCCTTATCAGGCTGAAGTCAAACTTTCCCTAAAAGGCTTCATAACAAGAACAGTGTCATCACTATTACTTAGAAAGCACTATTGCCCTATACCCAAAATAGGTTCTTGTAACAGTGAAAAATACATCAGTATTTTGTCCTGATTAGCTTAGGTCATCTTTTGTCTTTTAATTCACGGATGCTCTTTTTACTTGTCTATAAATAGGATCATAAGGGAGTAAAAGTGGAAAAGTTTGTGCAATTAATGCTTAGACATTCACAAACCACTTTTACTCCTCCAAAGAGTAATCTAGTCCTTGAGATAGCTCAGTGGTTCCTTATAGTTGCCACTTAAGCTTAGCTTAAGTTTAGAGAGGAGACAACACCATACTTGTCATTTCAATCCCAAGTGTTTTTTTCGCAAACACTTGGGTATAGATTCTTTTGATTAACTTCTAATAAGAATTTAAACGTTGAAAAACTCTTCTCTTTATCATTTACATTTTTTACTTATTTGTTTAGTTAATCAATACATTACTAAGTCATGGAACACGTTTAGCTTAACTTTGTAGTTAATTTTAATCGTGTAAGGGGAACAACAAGTGGTATCAGAGCCTCTGGTTTATAAAACTTTTCAAAAACTAAAGAGTGCTCAAAAAGTTTTTAAAACCAAGATCCTACCATGGCTGATAGTAATGTACCCTAGCTAGTTGACAAAAAGGGAGGAAGCTATTCAGCTGTCGCCCCTAGACTAAAATCTGGTAAATTTAGCAAGTGGAAAAAGCGTATTGTTGGGAATTAAATATTCAAGAAGATTAATATCGGGTTCTGCTCAAGAAATACTCTTAAGTATCATTCTACTGCTAGAGCATTTGATTCTGCTGCTAGCATTAAACATTCTACTGCTGAATGATTCTGCTGCTGGTGAAGAACTTTCTACTGCTAAGTGGATAACTATCGAATGATTCTGCTGCTGAGTAGATAAGTATTCAAAGATATTATGTGTATTAAAGTCAACAATACACGGTAGATAATATCTTACCCCATGTGATCAGTCATTATGTTATATTATCAGAACAAGTTGTAAACATAGATACATGTTGTATCTTAATGACTGACACTCTCAAAGCATGTGTTCGATTAGACTTGACAATATTGTAAAGATCTTTCTTGAAATATAAAAGAAAGATCTTAGACTAGATATAAGTGTGACTAATTAAGAACTTTCATATCTGTTAAGAACATAGAACAAACACAACAATATCATAAGAACATAAGATTCAAGGTCTTTGTAACCCTAGTGATAGAAAAGATCACTCGTATTATCTTGAATAATATTGAATCCTTTGGTGATAAACTATATATGTTCCTTGTTCAATAACAAACATAACCGTTCCATTTCCATAACACAAATAACCTTCTAAGTGTGATTAAGTAGATTCCGCATACTTAATCATATTAACTCAACATATCATATACACAAAGTACCAAAGGTTTAACCACCTTACAGTGTATCGAATCCTCACAATTGGTATCAAAGTGAGGCTGATATAGTTGATTTAGAAGAAAAAGCAAAAATGGACGCACAAGATACTGCTACAAATGTTGCTGCAAAGTTTCCCATGATCAAACAGAATGAGTTTGAGTTGTGGAGGTTAAGAATTGAGCAATACTTCATGGTTCAAGATTATGCTCTTTGGGATATCATTATGTATGGTGATTCTTTTACACTAGGTTATTCAGATGTTATCCTTGAAGGCAAAACAATTAGGAAAAGAAATACTGGACCAGTTTCAAATGATGAAAGGATACAAAAGAGAAATGATCAAAAAGCAAGAAATTTGTTGCTTATGACCATTCCTGGTGATCAGATGCTATCTTTTAGCAAGTATCCTGATGCAAAAACTCTTTTTGAAGAGATTTGTGCATGGTTTGGTGGTAATGAAACTACCAAGAAAACACAGAAGACATTGCTGAAACAACAATTTGAAAATTTTAGTTCAAATAGCAATGAATCACTTGATAAGCTGTTCTCTAGATTACATAAGCTTGTCAGCCAGTTAGCTGTGTTGGGGGTTAAGATAGCCAAGGATGATCTCAACATGAAGTTTTTGAGAAGCCTACCTGATGAGTTCCATACTCATGTGGTTGTCTGGATGAACAAACCAGACATTGAAACCATGAAACTCAATGATTTGTACAACAACTTCAAAATTGTTGAACAAAGTCTAAAGAAGTCTGGAAACTATAGTACTAGTTCTGGGAATGTGGCACTCTTGTCATCTCCTAGTATTAGTAAGTCAGAAGAGGTAGATGAAGATGAAGGTGTTTCTACTGCTAACTATGGTGGTCCTACTACTAGTTCAAAAAAGAATGCTGCTGGACTTGGAGATCCAGCATTCTATGTATTCATGTCTAGTCAAACTAGTGGTTCTCCTCTAACTCATGAAGATCTTGATCAGTTGGATGATAATAATTTAGAAGAGATGGACATCAAATGGCAGGTTGCTTTACTTAGCATGAGGGCTAAGAAGTTCTGGCAGAGAACTGGTAAGCAAATTACCATTGATGGTAATGAAACTGCTGGGTTTGATAAGAAGAAAGTAGAGTGTTTCAACTGTCACAGGTTAGGACACTTTGCTAAAGAATGTAGAAACCCAAGGAAGCAGGATAATAGAAGCACATGGTATAGGCAAGAGAAGAAGAAGGAAGTCACAGTGGAAGAGCCAAGGGCTATGCTAACCATAGATGGTGTTAACTATAATTGGAGCTTCATGGCTGATGAGGAGGAAGCACCAAAAGAAGCTGCAATGGTGGCCACTGAGACTGCACTAATGGCATTTTCTGATTCAGAGGTAAATTCCATAATTAAATGTTCTGAATCATGCTCTACTCTTAAAGCCTATGAAGATCTTAAAAAAAGATTTGGTGATCAACTAGAACAATTATATGATGCATTAGCTAATTTAGCTAATCATAAAAGAGGTGTAGGTGTTGTTGAAAAACAAATCTTGCATTTTCAAGGAAATGAATCTAAGTTTTCTGATGACATGAATGCTTTAAAAAGAAACATAGAGTTCAAAGATGAATGTATTATTGTACTGAATGAATCACTAGCAAAGCACAAAAATAAAACTGAGAATGTTAAGATAACAGTAGATGCTTTAGCTTATGCCTCAGAGGGAATTAATAAAATTTGGGAAGCTCAAGTAATTAATAAAGCTAAGTCTGGTTTAGGATACAAATCTGTTCCTCCACCATACAGAGGTGTTCCTTCACCTCTAGGTATTGACCTAGCACACACAGGATTTTCTGAGTTTCAAAAACCAATAATGGAATATGGTTCCAAGTCTACTGAGAGTCCTAAGGTAGAGAAAGTAAGTGAGAGTTTACCTAAAACTTCACTTTCTGAGGACAAGGTGTCCTCTAATAGGAAAGCAGATGCTATAGTTGTTAAGGAATGTACAACTGATAGTGATGAAGATGAACAGGTCATGTCTAAACCTGAAAAAGTTAAGAAAGTAGGAACAAGGGTTCCTAAAGTGATCAAAAAGGATATTGTTAAGCCTAGAACAAACATTAAACATGTTAGGCAACCAGTTAAATATTGTGAACAATATAGATCCACTAGCAAGCCCAGAGGTAACCAAAGAAATTGGAATGACCTCAAGTCTAAGCAATTAGGTGATGACTTTTCCTTTTATAACAAAGCTTGTTATTCATGTGGTAGTTTTGATCATCTTGCAGCTTTCTGTAACAAATGGGTATATGGGTATGAAAACAATAGGGTGAATTTCAAAAGGCAAACTCATCAAACTCACTTTCACTCTAGTTCAAATTTTAATAGAACAAAACCCAAAACAGTTTCAGTTAAGTCTGGCTTAAAACAAGTTAATTCTGCTAGACCATTTCAGACTATTAACCCAAGATCAACTGTTAAATATGCAAAATCATTTTACAAAAATGCATCAAAAACTGTTCACAGGCCCATTCAAACAAAAGCAGTGGTCCAAAAACAAGTTTGGAAAATTAAGGGTACAACTACAAAGCCAGTAGTTAATACTGCTAGGCAAGTAGTTAATTCTGCTGCTTGGAAAAACAGGGCAAATGCTGTTAAGGCCTCAGCATGTTGGATTCTTAAATCCAATGTTACATCAACTGTTCTTAAGAGATTAAATTTCATTGATGCAAGAGGCAGATCCAAGTCAGTAATGGCTTGGGTCCCCAAAGGAAACTAATACTCTTTATTACTATGCAAGAACATTCAATTGATAATCAAGAGGATCAAGGATACTCAAATAGTGGATGTTCAAGGCACATGACAGGCAACAAGTCTTATCTATCAGATTTTCAATTAATAGATGGAGGCTATGTTACCTTTGGAGGAGGTATTGGTGGCAAAATTTCCGGTAAAGGTACCATTAAAACTGGAAATTTAGACTTTGAAGATGTATACTTTATAAGAGAACTTAAGTATAATCTCTTTAGTGTCTCACAAATGTGTGACAAAAAGAACAAAGTTCTTTTCTGTGACACTGAATGTCTTGTACTTTCTCCTAATTTTAAGATGCCTGATGAAAGTCAAGTGCTTCTTAAAATTCCTAGAAAGGGCAATATGTACAGTGTAGACATGAAGAACATTGTTCCTAAAGAGGCTCTAACTTGTTTGATTGCAAAAGCTACATTAGAAGAGTCACTCAAATGGCATAGGAGGCTTGGTCATATTAATTTCAAAACCATAAATCAGATTGTTAAGAATGGTTTGGTAAGAGGTTTACCTCAAAAACGATTTGAAAATGATCAAACATGCATTGCTTGTCTTAAAGGCAAACAACACAAAGCCACTTGTAAGCCCAAGATTTTTAACTCTATCAATCAATCATTGTTTATGCTTCATATGGACTTATTTGGACCTATTTCAGTAAGTAGTATAATGCATAAAAGATATTGTCTTGTTATAACTGATGACTATAGTAGATTTACATGGGTTTTCTTTTTAAGTTCTAAGAATGAGACACCTAGCATTCTTAAGACATTCATTACACAGATAGAAAACCTAGTAAGCAAGAAAGTAAAAGTCATTAGATGTGATAATGGGACATAATTCAAAAATAAAGTTATGGATGAATTCTGCAAAGAAAAAGGTATTAGGAGAGAATTTAGTGTTGCTAGAACTCCACAACAGAATGGAGTTGCTGAAAGGAAAAATAGAACACTAATAGAAGCTGCTAGAACTATGTTAGCTGACTCTAAGCTACCTATAACTTTTTGGGCTGAAGCAGTCAACACTGCTTGCTATGTTCAAAATAGAGTTTTAGTTGTCAAACCTCACAATAAGACATCATATGAACTTTTTAGAGGTAGAACTCCTGCAATAGGATTTCTTAGACCTTTTGGATATCATGTGACAATTCTAAATACCTTAGACCATCTAGGAAAGTTTGATGGTAAAGCAGATGAAGGTTTCTTTATTGGATATTCTCTTAATAGCAAAGCATTTAGAGTATACAACACAAGAACTAGAATAGTAGAGGAAAACCTACATGTGGAATTTTTAGAACATAAATCCAATGTAGAAGGTCAAGGACCGAAATGGCTATTTGATCTTGAGTCTCTAACCCATTCAATGAATTATGTGCCTATTGTTGTAGCAACTAATGAATTTTCAGGTTCAAAAGCTGATGAAACTTCAGATGAGGCAAGGTTAGAAAAGTAGACAAATCAAGATTATGTGATGATGCCAATATGGTCAAGTACAAGTGTGGATTCAACTTCAATAAATGGTGAATCTTCTTCTGGTAAAGCTAAAGAAGATGTTGAAGATGAACACAAGGAAGATGGAACAAAGGAACAACAAAATGTTTCTGCTGATGATAGTGCTGCTGAGACAGAGCATTCTACTGCTAGGCTTAATTTTTCTGCTGCTAGGCCAAATGATTCTACTGCTGGCCCTTCATACTCAAATGAAGCAGATTTCTCAGATAAAGAGGTGGATTTGAGCAATATCACACCTAACTATCAAGTTCCTTCAATCCCACACACAAGGATTCACAAAGTCCACTCCCTAGAAAATGTGATTGGAGAAGTACAATCAGGTGTGAAGACAAGACAACAACTGATGTCTTCAGACCAACAAGGGCTTCTTGATGCCCTTTATGCTTCAAAGCAGCATGAGTTTTCAAACTCTTGCTTGTTTGTATGTTTTCTCTCACAAGATGAACCAAAGAACATTTTGAAAGCCTTAGATGATTCAAGCTGGGTAGAGGCTATGCAAGAGGAGCTTCTTCAGTTCAAGATTCAGAAGGTTTGGGTGCTAGTTGATTTACCAAAGGATGAAAAGGTAGTTGGCACTAGATGGGTTTTCAAGAATAAAAGGGATGAAAGGGGAATAGTGATTAGGAATAAGGCTAGATTAGTAGCCCAAGGGTACACACAACAAGAAGGTATAGACTATGATGAGGTTTTTGCTCCAGTAGCAAGACTTGAGGCAATTAGGCTTTTCTTAGCTTATGCTTCATTTTTAGGCTTCACAGTTTATCAAATGGATGTCAAGAGTGCATTTTTATATGGTACTATTGAAGAAGAGATGTATATCTCACAACCTCCAGGGTTCATTGATCCTGACCATCCAGAAAAAGTGTATAGAGTAGTTAAGGCTCTTTATGGCCTTCATCAGGCACCTAGAGCATGATATGAAACACTAGCTTCCTACTTAATTGAAAATGGATTTCAAAGAGGCAAGATTGATCAGACATTATTCATCAAGAAGCAGAAGAGTGATCTTTTGTTAGTACAGGTGTATGTGGATGACATTATCTTTGGATCTACAAGGAAGGAGATGTGTTTGGAGTTTGAGAAGCTTATGCATGATAAGTTTCAGATGAGTTCCATGGGGGAACTTACATTCTTTTTGGGTTTGCAAGTTAAACAATCATATGAAGGCATATTTATTAGTCATGATAAATATGTTGCTGAGATACTTAGGAAATTCAACTTTGCTGATTCAAAAATGGCAAGCACACCAATGGACTCTGAGAAGCCACTTCTTAAAGACTTAGATGGAGAAAATGTAGATGTACACACATACAGATCTATGATAGGTTCTTTGATGTATCTTACATCATCAAGACCTAATATCATGTTCTTTGTTTGTGCTTGTGCAAGATTTCAAGTAACTCCAAAGGTTTCTCATTTAACAGCAGTCAAGAGAATTTTTAGATATCTCAAGGGTCAACCTAGGTAGGGTCTATGGTATTCTAGAGAGTCACCTTTTGACTTGGTAGCATTCTCAGATAGTGATTATGCTGGTGCTAGCTTGGACAGAAAGTCAACAACTGGAGGATGTCAATTCCTTGGGTGTAGACTTATCTCATGGTAGTGTAAGAAGCAAACAATTGTGGCTACTTCAACAACTGAAGCTGAATATGTAGTTGCTGCAAGTTGCTGTGCTCAAGTCCTATGGCTTCAAAACCAACTTCTTGACTATGGGTACAATTTTATGAATACTGTCATTCATATTGATAATAGTAGTACTATTTGCATAATTAAAAATCCAGTGCAACATTCTAAAACAAAACACATTGAAATTAGACATCACTTTATAAGAGACTGCAATGAGAAAAGATTAATTCAAGTTCTTAAAATTGCTTCAGAACACAACTTTGCAGATCTGCTAACAAAAGCTTTTGATGTTGGAAGGTTTCAGTACTTGGTAGCAAGTATTGGAATGCTTAATCTTTGAATTTTTCAATCTAATGTGTTTTTGTATATAAATTTTTGGTTGTACTGCTCACTTTATAAGTTAATGCTGCTATTACAAAAGTTTGTGCTGCTAGTACAAATTTAAATTGTGTTATTCATACAGTTAGTCCTATGATTATTCTAATACAAGACAAGTACTTTGTACATTGTTCTTTTGGTTTTAGACTTACAATTTCAGGTATGAACATGTGAACACAAAGGAAGTTTCAAGTGAAATGGAAGCAGCAGAATGATAATATCAGTTGCTGACATAATAGGTTTATGATAGAAAGAGTTTGGGAATTTCAAACCTCCTTAAAACTTCTTTCTTGAAGCTTGATTATGATGTTTCACATTGAATTGATGACTTAGTTGATCAGAAAGTAACTGATACAACTCACTTTCTATCATTTTATACTTTTAAGTATAATGGGCAAGTCTAAGGACATCTGATAGAAAGAACAGCTAGTAAATGTGAATCTAACACTTGTGTTAGAGGCAACAATTGCTATGAGCTGGAAACCCTGTCAAGAAAGCCTTTTGAATAGGTTTATCTTTAAACAGGCAGTTATTAATAACTGAAAAACATTGGTTCTCCCACAACCAGAGGTTTCTTTAATCTGAAATCTTGATTAAGTGTCTGTTACACACTTAATCCCTTCAAAATGGTTGAAAGCAGTATGAGTTTTAATAATAAAATCATGAACATACTGCTAAGTCAAAAGTTTCTTAAAAAGGATTTTCAAAGAGACTCACAAAAACCATCAAATGATGGACCATGAGTCAAATGTCGCATGAATCACCTCTCATAGGAGTTAACACACATAGAAGTGATGAGGGCAGCAAATTAAACTCTTAAGGAATTGATGGCTTCATGTACAACATTGTCTGATAACAAGTTCTAATTGATAGCTCAGATGATGGGGAGAGAAATATTTGGGTACATTGTGAGAGATCTTCCAAACAGGGGAGGATGAAATGTTATTTGCATCTCAGGGGAGGAAATAAACCCAAAGAAGGAAGATTAACCAATGAAAGGGAGGAAAAGACAAGAGCATACAAGATGATGACATAGAGGTTGAAAATGACAAGAACAGAGCTGATAATCTCTTCTTCATAAACAAGATTCTAGAGTATTATATATATTCAGAAGGGATGAAGCATTCAAAAGGAGAAAGTTCTATCTAGGTCAAACGGAGAAAAGTTTCAATTTCAGTTCACTACGTTTGTTCATCACTTGCAAAGGCATGCTGATAGATGATTTCACTTGTTGAAACAAGCATCCAAGATACACAGCATCATTTCCTCTTATAATTCCTCCATCCAAAGAAATTGCACCATCTTTTAGGTATTGAATGAAGCCTGAAGATTGGTTTTTTATATTGTTAAAGTCAAAAGAATATGGCAGATAAGTTACTGAGAAAGATATTTAATCTTGAAGAACAGAAGATAGCTCAGATCAAGAATCTGACTACAGAAGCGTTTGAAAGATCTTCACAATCCTCAATTTAATTCAGAAACATGTTAAAAAGGATTCACATGTTTAAGGGAGGATTGTTGGAAATTAAATATTCAAGAAGATTAATATCGGGTTCTGCTCAAGAAATACTCTTAAGTATCATTCTACTGCTAGAGCATTTGATTCTGCTGCTAGCATTAAACATTCTACTGCTGAATGATTCTGCTGCTGGTGAAGAACTTTCTACTGCTAAGTGGATAACTATCGAATGATTCTGCTGTTGAGTAGATAAGTATTCAAAGATATTATGTGTATTAAAGTCAACAATACACGGTAGATAATATCTTACCCCATGTGATCAGTCATTATGTTATATTCTCAGAACAAGTTGTAAACATAGATACATGTTGTATCTTAATGACTGACACTCTCAAAGCATGTGTTCGATTAGACTTAACAATATTATAAAGATCTTTCTTGAAATATAAAAGAAAGATCTTAGACTAGATATAAGTGTGACTAATTAAGAACTTTCATATCTGTTAAGAACATAGAACAAACACAACAATATCATAAGAACATAAGATTCAAGGTCTTTGTAACCCTAGTGATAGAAAAGATCACTCGTATTATCTTGAATAATATTGAATCGTTTGGTGATAAACTATATATGTTCCTTGTTCAATAACAAGCATAACCGTTCCATTTCCATAACACAAATAATCTTCTAAGTGTGATTAAGTAGATTCCGCATACTTAATCATATTAACTCAACATATCATATACACAAAGTACCAAAGGTTTAACCACCTTACAGTGTATCGAATCCTCACACGTATGATTTGCTACTTGACTGGTATGGAACCATACTACATCACATGTATCAATGAAGGTCCCTTTGTCCCTAAGACAGCTGAAAGGTTACCTAAACCTGAAGCTCAGTGGACAATTGATGAGAGAAGGGTGGTTAACCAAGACTAACGCCTGAAAAGCATCATTATATCATGTCTTCCTGGCGATAGAATGGAATCAATCATTAACTATACAACAGCCAAACAAACTTGGCTTGACTTGGTTCACAGCTTTGAGGGTCCCTCAGATACCAAGGAAAACAGGATTATGGACCTGAAACTTGAGTATAACACTTTCAGGGCCAAAGACTCTGAAAGTCTCTTTCAGACCTATACAAGATACAAAACCTTGATCAATGAACTATCAAATGATGGTGTAGTCTTGTCTAAGCATGAAATCAATGTTGGCTTTGTCAACAGTCTCCCTGACAAGTGGTTAAACTTCTCTCAGGGTCTTAGGAATGCTAATCACATTCAAAATCTTGAGCTCCCTGAGATCTATGGGAAGTTTTTCTATGAGGACAACTTAATCTCAAGGAGATACCCTGACTCAAAGAAAGCTCAAGAGATCAAAAAGGCCCTAACAACCATACCCTTATCTACTGCCTTTTATTCTGATGGTGTTGTGCAGGATTTCCAAGAGAATTATGATGATGAAGCTGATGAGAGAACCAGTGAGGAGTACCTTAATGACTTGCACACTGAATTTCAAGAAAGGGCACTCCTTACTAACTCTAAACGTTTTATTAAAACGTTTTATTAAAAGAAATTAGTCAAACTTTTCTAAAGCAAAAGCAAATAAAACCACTGAATGTTTCAAATGTGGTAAAAAAGGTCATTTTGCAAAAGACTGTTTTTCTAAAACCACCTCAGGACCCTCATATAAATTCTCTGGTAATAGTTCTTCTTAAGGAACTAGCAAGTTTCAACCAAAAATGGTTGAGTCTACTCAAAACTTTCAAAAGAAAACTGTTCAAAATGATCAAAAAGACTTTGAAGCTAAGTATAGAAAAGCTAAAGCTAAACTTGCTCTCCTTGAGGCTACTCCCTCAGTATCTCAGGCTACTCAAACCACTAAACCTGTTCAAACAAAGAACAAGGTACTTGTGGCTGAAGCCTATGACTGGGATGAAGAAGATGTCTCCTCAGATGATGAAGAAGTAAGAGTCAGTGCACTGATGGCACTTTCAGATAATGACCAGCTGGCTGTTGAAAAAAGTCATGCAAGAAATGGAGAGTGGGTTAACATCACCATGAAGAAGGTAAATATTTTACTATCTATGGATGATGATTCTGACTGCCAATCTTACTTGAATTACATAAATGTTGATCTTAAGTTTGTGGAAGAGCAAAGACTTAATTTTTTTCAAAATACAACAAACTTGTTCAAGAATTAAATAAGTGTAGAGATGAACTACTTGTCTTAAAACAAGCCAAGCTAGAAGGTGTTACACTTCAAATTCAAAACACTGAAATTTTGAAACAAAACCAAGCTCTTCAAACTAAACTCAACAAAGAAAAGGCTGTCATTGAAAGCTGGACAACAAAGAATCCTAAAGTCTATGAAACTGTTAGTCTTATTCCTAGTTCTAAAAAGAAAATCATAGGAGAAGACCAACTCACTGAATCCCTCAGTGAGAGTCATAGTGAAAAGGCCTTTATACCAGCTGGCATGTCTTTTGAACAAGAAATGAAACCCAAGTCTAGTGACTGGGTTGAAAGAAACAACCCAGACAGTAAGTTACCTAACTTTGAGACTGGGAAAATCTTGCAACCTGAAAGTTAGGCTATCAAAGATATGCTTGGACTCATTGATAAACCCAGCAACACTGATTCTGTCAATGAGTCTGAATCAGAATCACAAACACCTCTCCCACCACTGAAAGTCCTTCAGGGAGCAGCACCATGCTCAGACCTAACACCTTTAGTTTATTCTCAACATTCTCCAAAAGAGAAGTTAGGATTGGGTAGAACCATCCTGAAGAGACCCGCACCTGAAGTCTCAGTTCCCACTGATGACTCAACACCTTCAGTCTCAACTGAAGTGAACACTGAAAGCCCTGATTCAAAATATGATCAGTTGGCTGAGCTTGTCAGGAAGCTGAGTGAAAAGACTGAATCATCTGAAAAAACTCAATCTAAGATTAAGGAACTCAAACCAGCTTCCTCAAGCACCTCCAAACCAAAATCTTCACCAAAACCTCAGCAAATATGTGAACTGTGTAACTATACAAATCATTCTACTGATAATTGTTATAGAATCCTCTTTTGCATGATATGCAAAAAGGAAGATCACAGGACTTCTGATCACTTGTCATACACAGTCTCATCCAATGTTGCAACACACTTTAAAGCACAGGCTTTTCAGTATCCTTCTGATTCTAAACAGAAACAAAGGCAAAAGGCAAAGCCTTTTTCACCTTGTCCATATTGTAGTTTCAATGACCATCATCCTGATGATTGTCTAATGGATCCTTGCTGTGACATATGTGGAGATCCCTCTCATGACACCTCAGGACATAAAAAGGTCATTCAGGCTAGAAGAGGTACCACCAAGTCCTCTTCTCAGTCTACTAAGTCTACATCAACAACCAAATGTAAAGTGTTGGGAATTATGATACGTATCAAGAGCAGACAACTTAGGTCTGGTAGTTTATCTAAGTTAGGTCTGTTTGTGTTATTAGGTCTGGTAATGTAATGTTAAGTCTGGTAGCATGTTTAAGTCTGGTTGACTTGTAAAGTTAAGTCTGGTCGTGAAGTTAGGAAAGTCTGTTAGAGTTATGTTAGGAAAAGATACAATGCGTGTATGTATCTTTATAGAAGATTTGTGTATATCTTCTGTGTCGGCTAGGGTTTCCTTGTGTTATAAAAGGATCCCTAAAGATTGTTAGTTCATGTGTGAGTTGTACGAGTTCACTATTGTGATTATAATCAATATACGAAGTTAGTGATATCTCTGCTTGTGTTCTTAATTGTTCTTGTTAAGATTCCGCATTAACAATAATAATCACCTAGGGTTTCTCACTTAGATTGGTTCGGATTTATCCTAACCATCTACTAGGTATTCAAGACTACTTAGTGATCCATATACAATTTGTGGACCAACAAGTGGTATCAGAGCAAGGAGAGAGACTCTGAATTCGAAGAACACTAAATCTCAAAAACCAAATTCTCACTCAAATCACCCTACAAAATGTCTGAATTCGATAAGCCTGTTAACACTGAAACTTTCTCAATCCATAACAGTGAGGATGAGAAATCAAACCATGAAGATGAAGCAAAAACCGATACCAGTAACTCCCAATCACAACAACAACCCATCCCTTCCACAACCACAATCTCAAACATAAAACTTCCATTACTGAAGAGAGAAGAGTATGATATATGGGCCATGGAGATGGAACATTATCTGGAATACATTGATAGCGATGTATGGAAGGTGATTCAAAAGGGAAATTCTAAGAAGAGAATTTCACAAGGGAATGATGGGCAGCTCAGAATAATGCCACCAGTATCTGCAGAGGAGATTAGGGCTGTGGAGAAGGAAAAGAAAGCCAGAACCTTGCTTCTTATGGCTATTCCTAAGGAGCATCTACAAAGGTTTCATGGCATTCTTGATGCAAAGGAGATGTGGGAAGCTATCAAGAAACGATTTGGAGGTAATGCTAACTCCAAGAAGATGCAAAAGGCTGTTCTTAAACAGCAATTTGAAACATTCAGTGTTTCAAAGACTGAAGGTTTGGAGAAGGGCTATGACAGATTTCAACATCTGTTAACACAACTAGAAGTTCATGGTGCAGCAGTCTCAAATGAGGATGCAAATCACAAATTCCTTAGATCTTTACCATCAGAATGGGGCAATGTATCTGTGGCGATGAGGATTAAGGAGGAAGTAGATTCTATGACACCTGATGACCTATACAATAATCTTAGGATGTTTGAAAGGGACATCAGTAACAACACTCAGGCTTCAACCAGTTCATCAAATGTTGCTTTTGTGTCACAAAACAAAAGCAGTACTTATAAGGTTAAATCTGGTGGTGTTAGGTCTGGTAACTATGAAACTCCTTTAAGTGAAAGGTCTGCTTCAAGTTTTACTGATGAAGTGATACATTCTTTCTTTGCCAACCAAACTGAAGATGAAAGCTTTATTAGTGAAGATCTTGAACAGATTAATGATGCTGAAGTTGAGGAGATGGACATAAAATGGCACATTGCCATGGTTGCTTTAAGGGTCAAACGATTTCAGAAGCAATATGGTAGGACTATCAACTTCAACAACAAATCACCAGTGGGATACACAAAGAGGACTGTTGAATGTTACAACTGTCACAAGCATGGACATTTTTCAAGAAATTGTCCAGAGAAGAAGTCTGCTGATGGGAAAAGAGATGATGATGGGAAGATGGAAAAGAATCAGATGAGCCTGCTGACAATGGAAGCTGGAGGAGTCAACTGGGGTGAGCATCCAAGAGTAAATGAGGAGTCTGATCATGCTCTCATGGCCATTGGTAATGAGGTATCATTGTGCTCTAAATTATGTACTGACTCATATAATCATGTTAAGGCTTTGTGTGATGAGCAGCAAGAACAAATAGGTGATCTAGAAGTAAATTTATTAGCACATAAAAATGCTGTAAAAACTTTAGAGGCACAAAAGGTCACCCTTCAAAACCAACATGCTGCTTTAAATGAAAAACTATACTTTCAAGCTAATAAGATATACGAACAAGATGAAAAGCTTAAAAGGTATAGACAGTTAGGACTTAAAATTCAGAAGAAATGGATGAGCTGAGAAAAAGGGTAGATCAATGGAACAGTTCAAATAATAACCTGTTTAAGTGTTGCGGGTTCTCAAATTAAGTCAAATAAAAAATGTGGCTTAGGATATGAGGAAAATGAGAGTAGGGCTATATTTAAGAATAGAGAAGAGGACTATGCTGATAAGCCTTTGTATAATAGGTTTGTTAAGACTGGTAACTTTAAGGGAGTACCACCACCTTTGAGTGATGACTATACTCCTCTTGAAAAAGAAGAGTTGGATGATTCACTCTTTGTGTATGGTAAGAAAGGTCCTCAAGTGCCTGAACCAACCACCTCAGAGGACAAATCCAGTAGGTATTCTTCTTGTCAATCCAATGACTCTGAAGGATCTATTGATGGTTCCTCTGATCACTCTAAGTCTGAGTCAAATAATGAGGAAAAAAGAATCCTGAACCTAAGGTTGTTGAGAAGTGTGAACCTGTTGTTACTAAACCTGTAGTGACTGAACAAAAGGCTGAGACAGTTAAACCTAGTTGTGTCAATCACATAAAATCTCCTAGGGAATCTGTTAAAATGAATGAGTCACCTAGAAGCAATAGTGTTCACAGAGAAAGTAGGAGTAGTTATACTTATGCTCCTAAAAGATGCTTTGTGGTGGAAGTTTGAGTCATTTAATAAGAGATTGTGACTTCCATGAAAAGAGAATGAAAAGAGAAGCTGAACAAAAGAGAATGAATGTTAATAAGGGTCATGGTTCAAATAAACCAGTTTGGAATAATGCTAGTAGAATTAATCATGCCAACCAGTTTGTTCCCAGACCTGTCCAACTAAATAACACTACCAGACCTAACTCTTGTGTTAGTTCTGGTAGACCAAATTTTGGGTCTGGCTACAGAAATTTTAATGTAAATAGGCAAAATGTTAACTTTATGAGGCCTAAAGTGAATACTGGTTATGTTAATTCTGTGAGACCTAATGTGAACTCTGGTTTTGTGAGACCCAAACAACCTTTTCAAAAACCTCAAGTGAATGCAAATTTTCAAAGAAATAATTTTTATAAAGCTCATTCACCTGTAGGGAGACAAACAAATTCAAGTAGGGGTTCTGCTGATAATTTCTCTGAGTGCTGGGCTTGGAATCCATTTAAAAATGAATTTACCTATAAGTCCAAACATGGTTTCACTGGAGCAAGTTCATACAAGACCTATAAGTATGTTGCTCCACAGAAAGGACTCAAGCCCACTCAGGCCTGGGTTGTTAAGAAAAACTGATCTCTTTCTTAACTTTGTATAGTTTGTATATTTGTTTGTTCTTAAACTTGCTACTTTTCTTGGTTATTCTTATTTTCAGTAGTTAATTTGTTTTCTGCTTTCTATAGTATGTGTGTTTTTGGTATTTTGTGCTTAACTTTGTTTTGCAGTTGTTAGCTCTTCTCTATTGCAAGTAATTCATATGTGGAAAATTAAAACATCAGAACCAAAGAGCTTTTTATTTATTAACAAGAAATTGCATTCTAGGATGCAAGTTACAATGCTTCATAATACAAAAGCTTTAACACAAACCAGCTAAACATCACCACCTACACTTTCTGTTTCCCTTTGCCCATGAAGTCGGGAATGGTCTTCTTGGCTCCTCTGCCACCAAACTGATTCCATGCTTTTGGGCATGGAAGTGCAAGAATCAAGCTGCTTGGTGGGGGACGTGGCACAGAACCACTTCTCAGGGAAGGCACAATCTTCGAAGGAAAGGTCTCTTCATCATCTTTGGAGGGGTCTTCTTCTTTAGCACTTTTATCATCTACATCAGAAGGGGGATTTGATCTTGAAGTCTTTGGTGCTTCATTGTCTGGTTCCTTTTCAGTAAGATCATAAGCAGCTAGCCATTGTTTCAGAGTTGATTCTCTTAATGTCTTGTTTCTTGTGATTGATGAATACCCTGGTGGGAAGTATCCACCCCATCCTCCTGATGATGTATCAGAAGATGAGTCATTTGGATCCCAAGAAGAATCGAATGAAATCTCTATGGTTTTTAAGTTGGATGGATCCATTATGCTTATAAGGTTTTATTTTGGTTTGTGATGGTTTTTGTGATAAAACAATGGGTGGTTTTATAGGGAAAATCAAGTTTAATGTCTTTTAATGCTCGGTTGGTGTATGAGTTAATACTTGCAGGGAAAGAGTTATTAATTGTATTTTTGGAAAGTTGACCACAGGTTTTACTTTGATTAAGTGATAAAAAAAAAAAAAAAAAAAAAAAAAAAAAAAAAAAAGGGGGGGGGGATTTACACTTAAGGGGAGGTAATGTACATTTAAGGGGAGGCAAATGTACAAGTTTTACATATTTTTAAATCGGGTAAACTTAAGTGTTAAATCTGGTAGCTCATGTGTCTTGCAAAAATTGGTTTTTGTCTCCTCTTTCTTGTTGTTTCAACTAATTCTTGCAGAAAAGATTGGAATGAGGTGATGCAAAGCCTTGCATTCGCTATATTCAGTGTGTAAGTCCACTCTCTTGGTTAGGTCTGGTAAGTTTATGATTCGGCCTGGTTGACCATTTTAGGTCGGGTAGTGTTAATTTTATGACCGTTAGATCTGGTCAGAGTAAATAAAGATTTTACTAATATATTACCGTTGCACTATTTTCGGTAAAACAAGATATTTATGAAGTATATAAGACTAAAATTTGATATTATTTATCTTCTTTTATTCTTTATTTGCTTCCAAATTTAAATCATCTTTATTTTTCACGACTCTGTTTCTACGCAAATATTTTTCAAAACCCTACCTTTCTTATCAACCAGACCTAAATCATTAACTCATCCATGGCTAGTCTCAAGTTTGTGGACAAGCATAATCAAGTTGGTTTCTTGAAGAAGCCAGATCAAAGTGCAGGTTTCGAGCAGATTGTGGATTTCCTAAAAGGTTCTTACATTTGTTATTCTTTAACTCATAATCCTACTATTTATCAGTCCCTTGTCAAGCAGTTCTGGAGGTCGGTTACCTCTGAGACTCTTGATGATGGGACCCCATGTTTAAGGGCAATCATAGATAAAAATGGTTTTACCATTACTGAAGCCTCAATTAGGGACAGTCTCCAATTGGATGATGCTTTAGGAGAATTTGATTTGTCTAGTGAGGATATTTTGGAGGGTTTGAATAGCATTGGGTACCCCACAGATGGATGTTTTACATTTTGGAAAAGTCATTTTTCACCTCAGTGGAGGTTTTTAGTACATCATTTACTTCAGAGCTTAAGTCCCAAGAGTGGTGGATGGGATCAATTTGGAAGCAGAATTGCTTCTGCATTGGTCTGTTTATCATTTGGAAGGAAATTTAACTTTTCAAAATTAATTTTTGAAGGAATGGTGAAAAATGCTAAGGACCCAAAATTTTTAATGTATCCACGATTTTTGCAAATGATCTTGAATTTTGAAACTAAGGATAAAGTGCCTTACATCAGTGTGGCCTTTACTCCCAAACTTTTTGCAAATTTAAAAAGGAGTTTTCAAGGGACAGACAAACCTTTGCTTGCTGCTATGCTTGGTACTAACAATGCAGGTACTTCTGGAGCTGCACAAGTGGACCCTGATGATGCACAAGACCAAGCATCATCTAGGTCTGCTACACCTTCATCCTCTCCAATTCCATCACCTCAACCAGGTCCCTCACCATCTGTTGAAAGATCATCTACACCTATCCAACAATCTTCACCACCACAACCAAATGTTCCAAGTCCTGAAAGGGAGGAGGAACATGATCCCATAACTGTGGAAAATCTTCTTATCATTGTTCCTCAACTACAAAAGAAGATTGGTATTTTGGAAAAGTCTAATGAGGCACTCAGAAAAGCTTATGTGACTTTGGTGAAGAAAGTAAAGAGAATGGGAGTAGCAATGAAGAAAAAGGGTGTTTCTTTTGATGATGAGGAAGATGAAGCTGAAAATTCTTCCAAACAGGGGAGGAATTTAGAGCAAGAACAGGAAAATATTCTTCAAACACCAGTTCAAGAACCACTTGTTCAAGATAATGTCACCTCAATTAGTCCAGAGACACTAGAAGTAGCAGAGACTTTGGCTCAATCAATGGGCAAAATTAAACAGGATAGGAAAAGAAGAAGGTTAATTTTGTCTGTTGAGGAAGAGGTTGAAAAGTTTGGGACTATATCTGATGAAAAGTCTGGTGAAGAAAAGTCTGGTAATGAACTTAGTTCTGGTAATGAAGAACAACAATCTGCACTAAGAAAGGGAAAGCAGGTCGTGGAGGAAACTTCATTGCCAAAGAAGTCTAAAAGAAAAACAAGAGAAGAACTTGCATCTGAGGATGAAATTGAAAGGATTATGGCACAAGATATTGCTGATGAAGAAAGACAAAAGATGCTAGATGCAGTTTATGCAAGACAATTGGCTGAAGAATCTGATGATTTTACAAAGCTGCTCAATGTTGATGATGAAGTGAGAGCAAAGTATGAAGAGCTGCTAACTATTGAAGGTTTAACTGCTGATGAACGAGCCAAACAGTTAGCTGACTTCATAAACGCAAGAAATAATGATGATACATTGGGTGGATTCTTAGAAAAATTCAAGCTTCAGAAGAGATCAAAGATTCCCAAGAAGATGTCTATGGCAGAAAAGAAATATGATATGAAGATGTATCTTAAGAATCAAATGCATCTTTCTTTGGAACAGATGAAAAGGAAGTCATATGAAGAAATACAAGTAGCATATCTCAAGGCATTTGAGAGAGATCAAGGTTACAAAGCTATTGATTATGATGATGTGCAGAAATATTGCTTTCAAGGTAGAAAGGCTAAAGAGGCTGAACTGGTCATTGAACCTGATAAAGTGATTGATATACAACCTGAAGCTGGAAAGTCAACAGAAGAAGTGCAAGATGAAGTAATAAAGCCTATTGTGTTTCAAAGAAGAAAAGGTTTGGAAAGGAAAAGTAAATCCAAGAAAGTGATTGTTGAAGAGGAATTAGATGAAGAACCTTCATCTGAAGGAGCCACAATGGGGACTATTGAAAGCACTAAGGAACCTACTAAGGTTGTCAAGTATCAACTTATTATGACTGGTGAGAGGGCTGCATATCAAATAATAAGGGAAGATAATTCTGACATTGTTTATATGAATTTTGCTGGAATTTTAAATGATGTGAATAGGGAGGATCTTCAAGAACTTTATCAGTTGGTGAACATTAAATATGGAGATCATCCACCTGAAGATGAATTTGAAAGAGTCTTTTGGGGAAATTTGAAGGTAATGTTTGAGCCACCAACTGAGTCTGATATAGTGTGGAAACTTCCTGAAGAGCAAAACATTGTCAGCTGGAGATATTTTCATACCTGCAAGGTACATTGTGTTTCATTAAAGAATGTTGATATTTATATGCTTGCAGAGGTGGAATATCCTTTATCATCAAGTGTTTGCAAGGAAATGATGAGCAAAAAGTTGTATGCTAGTAAAAAGGATGAAGGATATGAGATGTTATTGGATTTGATTAAGAAGCAGTCTTTGAAGGATGTAGCCTAAGGATGTTTGAAAGAATTTTCACAAGTTGTTAAGTGAGATTATTGGAACTTCTCACTTGGTGGAGGTGCTTTGCACTAACACATCAAAAGGTTATCAGTCCACCTTGTCTCATCAACATAAGGACTGGCTAATCCTGAGCAAACGCTAACAGGTAAAGATTGCCCAAATCCGTTTATGGCTGACAATTTGCCAAAAATTGTATGGTATTCAACTCACCATATCTAAGATAAGTGAAGAGTTGGCTAGCCCACAAGGTTATGGCTTGTGGTAAAGGCTGTGGAAAACCATAAATGGTAATCAATTCACCATGATGAGGTGCTTTTCCATCAAAGAATTGACTAGTCCAGAAGCAAACGGCTTTTGGTAAAGACTTAACAAATCCGTTGATAAGCTGATGTTTTGCTAAAAATCATATGGTTATCAGTGTACCATGGTCTTACACACCAAAACATTTGGCTACTCCAGTAGTGATGGCTATTGGTAAAGAGACATCAAATCCATTAAATTTCAATGATTCACTTCTCACAGGAGTTAACACACCTGGAAGTGATGAGAATAGATATGAAACTTAATATGAATTGATGTACATATAGTCAATGTTGCTGCAAAGACCATATCAGAAGAGCTTATCAAGATTCAAGCTGCTAGAAAGGAACAAGACCTAAATACAGTTCAAAGTGTTCAAGATTTAATCCTCAGAAGGCTTAATCAGAAGAACTTGAAGTTCATGGAGCATGAAGATCAAGTTAGGGGAGGATTGTTGGGAATTATGATACGTATCAAGAGCAGACAACTTAGGTCTGGTAGTTTATCTAAGTTAGGTCTGTTTGTGTTATTAGGTCTGGTAATGTAATGTTAAGTCTGGTAGCATGTTTAAGTCTGGTTGACTTGTAAAGTTAAGTCTGGTCGTGAAGTTAGGAAAGTCTGTTAGAGTTATGTTAGGAAAAGATACAATGCGTGTATGTATCTTTATAGAAGATTTGTGTATATCTTCTGTGTCGGCTAGGGTTTCCTTGTGTTATAAAAGGATCCCTAAAGATTGTTAGTTCGTGTGTGAGTTGTACGAGTTCACTATTGTGATTATAATCAATATACGAAGTTAGTGATATCTCTGCTTGTGTTCTTAATTGTTCTTGTTAAGATTCCGCATTAACAATAACAATCACCTAGGGTTTCTCACTTAGATTGGTTCGGATTTATCCTAACCATCTACTAGGTATTCAAGACTACTTAGTGATCCATATACAATTTGTGGACCAACATAAAGTCTGTGGAAGTACAGTCCATACCACCACTGACCATGCATCAATTATATCTTTCAAAAAGGCCATCAAAGCCAAGCCCACCAAGAAGTGGGGTCACAGAAAAAACTGACTCAGTTTACTATTTGTCCAGAGACATGCCAGGGAGCCTGTTTGGCATCTAGACAGTGGATGTTCAAGGAGCATGACTGGTGTGAAGGAATATCTGCACAAATATGTTGAGGAACCAGGACCTAAGGCGGTATTTGCTGACAATTCATCATGTCTCACTGAAGGTTATGGTTCAGTAAACTGTAGTGGAATAGTTTTTATATGATAGCTTATGTTAATGGCCTCAAGTACAATCTTATCAGTGTCAGTCAACTATGTGATGCTAAATACATAGTTCAATTTGATGATAAGCAAGGTACCATCTTTAATGCAAATAAAGAAGTAGTTCTTATTGCACCAAGAAGACAGGATGTTTATGTATTAGATATGTCTAGTCTAACTTAGAATGGAACTTGTCTCTTTGCTAAAGCCACTGATACTCTAAACTGGCTTTGGCATAAGAGACTCTCTCATCTAAATTTCAAAAACATAAACAATCTTGTCAAACAAAACAAGGTCCTTGGCTTACCATCACTTGTGATTTCAAAGGATAAACCCTGCTCTTCCTGTGAAAAAGGTAAACATCATAGAGCATCCTTTAAAACCAAACAAAACTTCTCCATCAAAAGCTGCCTTCACCTTCTCCATATGGATCTCTTTGGACCTGTCAGTCCAATGTCCATTCATCATGAGAAATATACTCTGGTCATTATGGATGAATACTCAAGATACACTTGGGTTTACTTTCTGACCAAAAAGAGTCAGGCAGCTGAAATAATCATGTCCTTTGTCAGGAACATTGAAAACCAAAATGACATAAAAGTCAAACAAATTAGGACTGACAATGGGACTGAGTTCAAAAACCATGATCTTGAGTGTTTCTGTGATGAGAAAGGAATTTCTCAAAACTTCTCTTCTCCTTACACACCTGAACAAAATGGTGTTGCTGAAAGGAAGAATAGAACACTCATTGAGGCTGCTAGGACAATGCTAAATGGATCAGTACTATCCAAACACTTTTGGACTGAAGCAGTTAAGACTGCCTGTTATACTCAAAACAGATCCATTATTGTCAAAGGAAGAATCCCTGACATCAGCTATTTTCATGTCTTTGGGTGCCCTGTGTTTATTCATAATCACAAGGATCACTTAGGGAAATTTGATGCAAAAGCTGATGATGGATACTTTCTAGGATACTCTCTTGTCTCTAAAGCCTTCAGGGTGTTCAATACAAGGAGACAACAAACTGAGGAAACATTTCATGTCACCTTTGATGAGAGTACTGAAGCCATCAGATTCTCAAACACCTCAGTGGAAGAGATAGGAATTGATGATTCATCAAGATACCCTCCTGATGAATATCATCCTGATAGTAATCCTTCCACTCAATATCAAGCAGATGCTGATATATCCTATTACATTGTCCCTCATAACCTCCATTATCCAACTATCACTGAGTCTGTTGAAGCCCAAACAAGTACTGGTGATATCAATCAGTCTGAACAAATTGTTCAGGAACCAATCAATCTCAGTGATCAACTTGGTCAGTCAGATACTCAAGATCCTGAAATTCTTCAAGTTTCTGCACCTGACCCTTCACCTCCACCCAATCAGGCCTTTAAAATTTCAAATCAATATCCAAGACCTCAGGACAGTTGGACTAGGTCTAAAGGTATAGAACTTGTCAACATAATTGGAAAGCCCACTGAAGGAATGCTTACTAGAAGCATGGCTGATAAACTTAAGGCAGCCTCAGCCAATGAATGTCTATTTGTGGACTTCATCTCTAATATTGAGCCTAAGAGTGTCAAAGAAGCACTGAAACATCCTAGTTGGATTCAGGCTATGCATGGTGAACTAGAACAATTTGACAGAAACAAGGTAATGACCTTGGTCAAATGTCCTTAGAATGTTTCCATCATTGGCATGAAATGGGTATTCAAGAACAAAACTAATGAAAATGGCATAGTCATTAAGAACAAGGCCAGACTTGTTGCCAAAGGATATAATCAACAAGAAGGCATTGACTATGAAGAAACATTTGCACCATTTGCTAGAATGGAAGCCATCAGGATCTTACTTGCATATGCAACCTACATGAACTTCAAAGTATATCAAATGGATGTAAAAAGTGTCTTCCTCAATGGATCACTGAAAGAAGAAGTTTATGTTCAACAACCTCCTGGATTTGAAAGCAGTGAGTTCCCTGACTATGACTGAAACAAGCTCCTAGGGGATGGTATGAAACTCTTTCAGCCTTTCTCATCCAAAACAAATTTGTCAGAGGCAAGATAGACAACACCCTGTTTATCTATAGGACAAAAGAAGATGTCATTCTTGTTCAAGTGTATATGGATGACATCATATTTGGCTCAACAAGTTACAAACTTTGCAAACAGTTTGAAAAACTGATGGCAAAGAAATTTGAAATGAGTATGATGGGAGAACTCACTTACTTCCTTGGACTACAAATCAAGCAGACTGATAAGGGAACATCCATCAGTCAAGAAAAGTACACTAGAAGCCTACTGAAGAAGTATGAACTCAGTGACTGTGCTTCAGTGAAAACTCCAATGGTTTCCCCAAACAACCTAGGTCCTGACCTTGCTGGTAAACCAGTTAATCAAACTCTATTTAGAGGAATGACTGGGTCACTAATGTACCTACTAGCATCAAGGCCTGACATCCAATTTTCATTCTGTTTATGTGCCAGATATCAGTCTGAACCAAGAGAATCACATCTCACAGCTGTAAAAAGGATCATCAGGTACCTGAAAGGTACTCCAAATCTTGGATTGTACTACCCTAAATGTTCAGGTTTTGATCTCAAAGGGTACTCAGACTCTAACTATGCAGGCTGCAACATGGATAGGAAAAGTACTTCAGGCTTCTGCCAATTCCTTGGTGGTAAACTAGTCTGTTGGAGTACTAAGAAACAATAATCAGTTGCCATGTCCTCAGCTGAGGCTGAATATGTTACAGCAGCCAGTTGTTGTGCAAATGTGCTATGGATGAAAAGTCAACTTAGTGACTATGACATCCATTACAAGATGATACCCATCTTCTGTGACAACACAAGTGCCATTGCTATTTCAAACCCTGTTCTTCATCAGAGAACCAAGCATATTGATATCAGATATCATTTCATCAGGGACCATGTCATGAATGGTGACATTGAATTACACTTCATTCCCACTGACTATTAGCTAGCTGATATATTCACCAAACCATTGGATGAACCAACTTTCACAAGACTGAAAGCTGAATTGGGGATGTTGGATATTGAGAATCAGTCCACTGACTAAACCTATCCAACTTAGTGTAAATAATGATAACCATTGGTCCCTGACTCAAAAAATCTCTCAGTAAATAAGTATCTTATGTCTCACTAAATAACCTTCCCTAAACACCCTCACACTGAATGAAAAGTCATTCAGGGGTCCCAAGACATCAACAAAGGACATTCAATGCTATACTAAATGCTCTAAGTATTTAGTTAGTAAATGTCCGAGGTTGGTAACTGAACACATATTTAATATAGGAATATCTGTTCTTATACCTTCTGGCATCCACATCTTGGGCCCCCACATCATCACCACATATCCTACTTGGCATTTAATGCCTTTCCTCACAAGTAATATCTTTCGATATTATATGTGGTGATGTCACACTGCAAAATGCACTTTTGCAGAACAACGCGACTGTTCACCTTGATAGTTGTGCAAAACCCGGGAAAGTGGATTGACGGCATTTAATGCGGATATCAAACGGTTATACAAAACAGTTTTCAAATTTTTAATGAAAATTTGCAATATTGCAAAAACCACCCCTCCTCTCCACTTCCCTATATATACCCATACAAAAATTAACACACACGCTTTGAAATATTAATCAAACTCTTGCTATTTTTCTCAAAACCTGTGTGTGTTCTTAATCTTATAACCAGTTTTTCTTTCAAAATCAAGACCTTTCTTTTATAATGGCTACTTCTAGGGCTATTACCTACGCTCCAAATGTGGAATTCCAATTAGAGAGCATGAACATGACCAAAAAGAATGTCGTAGGGAACTTTGCCTATCCGGAAAAATTTCCGGCCTATAAGGATATGGTAAAATACCTTCAAAATTGCTTTCTCTCTACGGCATTTACCATGACACCCTCAGTCATATACCATGACTACTTGAGGGAGTTCTGGTGTACAACGGTGGTCACCAACCTTGATGTCACCAAGGACTCCATCATTACATTCTTAGTGAAGAATTGGAGGAAAACCCTCTCCTTAGACTACCAAACCTTCATCAAAGCCATAGGCCTTGATTTCACTGAGACCTTTGACCCTCAACCCTCAAAAAGTGAAGTAAAGGTCGAATTGCTATTACTTGGGCCACATGACGATAAACATCCTGATATGGACCCAGGGAATCTATTGGCCAAAGCCCTCATCATAAAAACATGGTTTCCTGCCGTTTGGAGGATAATGATGACTTTTGTCATTCAGGTCCTTGGTGGGAACAAATCCTCCACGGAGCAATTGAACACTGCTCAACAAATGATAGTGTTCAGTCTCCTGGAGGGTAGAAAAATTGATATTGGAGAAATTATCTTCAAAGACCTCATAGTCAACCTGATGTTCCCTTAACACGTTTAGAGTTAACTAGAAAGTTAATCTATTTGTGTTTATGACTAATACAATGTTATGATTAATTCTAACAGTTATAAAACGTGAATATAGAAAACTCAAGATAATTTTCAACGTTTAAATTCTTATTAGAAATGAATCAAAGAATCTATACCTAAGTGTTTTGCGGAACAAACACTTGGGATAGAATAGACAAGGTATGGTGGTGTCTCCTATCTAAACTCAAGTTTTGCTTGAGTGGTAACAATGCGACCTCACTGAGCTATCTCAGGGATACGTTACTCTTTGTAGGAGAGAAGTTGTTTTGCAAAAGTCTAAGCTTTAATTGTACAAAACACACCCAACTTCTCTCCTTCTCAATCTATTTATACACAAGTAAACTGAGTAAAAGTAATTAAAATATTACAAGTTGTTGAGCAAGCGTATCTGACAATTACAACAGTAATTGTCATTTCCAAGAACCAATAGAAATGGCCTTTTAAGTCTTTAGGAGTGGTTGGTCTGACACTTCAAGACTTTAAGCCGTCTTAGGAAGGATTTCTTCCTGACAAGATAAGATTTGATCTTATCTTAAATCCTTCCTAGATATTTCTGCCTTTCTTCTCGGGCACTTAGTTCTTCAGGACACGCTTCTCAGTTATCACTCTTAATTACTTCATTGTTGTTGAGGAGACTGGGGTTCAGTGAGTTCTTGTCAAACACTTACTGAACCATCATCTACTTCTTTGGCTTAAGTGCTACATCAGGGAGTACCGCCTTCCTGAGTAGTGAATCCTTCTACTTGAATTCGCCTTAAGCATCCTGAAGATGACTCACTGAGAGGCTGTTCTCTCAGTGACTTGAATTGTTCTCGGTTTAAGTTAACACTTGGTTAATTTGTGTCCAAATCATGTTTTAAGTATTCTTGGGTTTTTCCTGACCCAGCAATCTCCCCCTATTTGGATATAAATTATTCCTAAGTGTTTTGATCAGTTATGAGTGAGCTAATGACTTCTACTCATACTGAATGTATTAGAATGTAAATAAGGACACTGAAATAATAAAAACATCATCTTATTAGTATTATTACAAGTCCTAACAAACTAAGTACAAAAGGGATAGTGGGGGTATTCAGGCAGATTTATCAGTTCAACTTAATACCAAAGGCTTCAAGCTTGGGCTTCTTTGACTGCAGCTCTTGTTGGTCAGGGTGCTCACGGATTTTCCTTTTCAGATCTTGACAAAACTTCACATTTTCAGGACTCTTGAGTGGAGAGGCCATCATTAGAAAACCAAGCATAGCTTTGATCCCTGACAAATCGATATCACTCCACCTCTGGAAGGCTTGGTCTCCGAACTCATCAATGAAGAACAAACCTCTTTCAGGTTGTTCAATGACCACATTTTTCCTGAAAGGAACACCTTCAGGGAGAGCCCTATTGCAGTCAAGACCAGGAACCTTGATCTCAGGATCAGCTTCAATCTTCTTTCTTTTTCTTGAAGAAGACTGAGAGGGAGCTGGTTGTGCTGAATCAGGAAGAAGAGATGGAGTGCCAAGTTCCTGAGGTGTAGCTGCCAATCTTTCGTACCTCAGACTCAAGGACATCAATAGACTAGGGACCACAACATTTGATTTCTTTGCTATTAATGGACCCAACTCATCCAATTCTGTGATCCCAAAGTCAGCGAATCTGAAAGGTTGATGAACCTCAAAGTCTCTTTTGTCAGCACTTCTATAGACAGTGACAACGGCAGGATTGGTGTTTCGATGAATTTGAACATCAGTGATTGGTTCTGGTTTCAACCTGTTAGTCATATACCACTGATATTTCTTAATCCTGTTCTGCCTGGTCTCTTCAGCCCTTTTATTCCTTTCCTCCCTTTTCTTCCTGAGATTGATCATCTCCTCAGTCTGAGCTTTTACAAAAGTTATACCACCCTCTCTTCCTGAAAGAGCCTTAACCTCAAGACCAATCTTCTTAGCCTCTTCATGAACAACCTTAATAATAGCAGGCTTGCTCACCTTTTCTTCCTCCTTTAACTTCTTCTTTGCTTCCTCTTTCTCCAGGTAAGCACTGAGTTCATCAGCTGAGAAGTGGTGAAGAACTCCATCAATTTCATACGGGATCCTGGCTGGTGATTCAGGATCCTTTGCTACCAAGATTGGTGCTGGTTGAGGCTCAGGATCAGTGAGGATGCCTTTGCTTTTATCTTGATGGGTGGAAGAAGCTTCAGGAATCTCCCCTTCAGTGTGAGAAGGAGGTTGCTGGCTTGTGGAAACTTCAGGGACTTCAGTGTCTTCCTCCCCCTCAACTGTTGCTTGAGCCATGGTGATAGCAAGAGTTGGAGCCACTGGAGCAGCAGGACCCTTGAAAGCCTGATAGATCTCAGTCATCATTGATTTGATGTCCGAGGTGTCTTTCTGAAGAGTGGAGATCTTATCCTCAAGAGATGCCTGAGAAGCTTCGATGCCTGACATCCTTGACCCAAGAGACCATGCCAAGGATGTTAAAGATTGTGCCCAAGTACCCAGATGGTTTTCCTGAAGACCCAAAGAAGTCCTGATTGAGTCCAATGAAGAGCTAAGACCCTGAATATTAGAATCCTTCAGTAAGCTGAGAAGATCACTGAATTCAGTTGATTACTTCTGGTAAGTCTCAGCAGCCTGAAGGACCTTCTTGTTGAGTTCCGGGTCATCCTTGACAGCTGTTTGAATAGTTCCAATGCTTTTGGTGATGCCTTCAAGAGTAAGATTGAACTTCCTGAGATGAAGATCAATAGCTGTCAGGGAGTTATTGGTGTCAGAATGTATCTCGTTCACATCATCATGATAACTTTCAACATCTGCCTTCAGGTTGGCATAGTGAATAGCAGCTTCAGTGTGATGATCGAACATATCTTTAGTGAGACCAATGTAAAGAGCTCTATTGGTCTTGAGTAGGAACTTGACCAATTTTCTTTCAGTGAGGGGAAGAGAGTCATTATACTTTTTGAGGATGTCCCCAGTATCAGAAGAATCAGAAGATTGAGAACCTGACTCTTCACTTTGGTGTGGAGATGACTGATGTGATTGTTCAGGTTGTTCATCAATTTCCATATCCTCTCCTGCCTCAAACACTTCTTCATCACTCTCCTCCTTGAGCTCATCATCAGACTCAAGAAGAGCCTGAATGTCCCCCATGGACTCAATACCCAAAAATTCAACCGGCTCCTCTTCATAAGAAGACCCGCCTTTGTTTTGGCCAGGTCCTGACCCCGTTGTCATAATAACTGAGTGGGTTTGCTCAGCCTGACTAGCCATAATAACTGGGGTAACACCAACCTGGCTTTTGGGGGCAGTTCCTGAGAGAATCGGACCGCCTGAGGGGTTTATGGGTTCCGTATCAGCGGGTTGTTTCTTTCCCTCTGAGTCTTTGTCCCCCTTAACACCTTCAACCACTGATGGGTGTTTTCCAGTGGTATCACTAGGTACTGATTGTGAAAGTTGGTGGACCCCCTTCCCATCAAGATTGTGCTGTCCTTTTGGGGATTTAGGGTCCTTTTCTCCCTGAGATCCTGAGGGTGATTGCTCAGGAACATTAACGGGATGTGAATGTTTGTGGGTCCGCTTCTCAGTAAGGTAGTGCTGCCTTACCGAGGATTTAGAACCCTTTCCTCCTTTGGGAACTGATTGTTTTTTGACAGTTCCTTCATCAGGATGTGAGGGGGTGTGGGTCCTCTTCCCAGTAGGGTGGTGCTGCCCTACCGAGGATTCAGGACCCTTTCCTCCCTTGGGCACTGATTATGATTTATCAGTACCTTCATCGGGATGTGAGGGGGGAATGCTTCCTGATCCCTCTGACTTGTTTATGTCAGTGGAATCATGTGGAAAGGGTATGCCCGAGGTCACTGAGGATGATTGCTCAGTGACCTCCATTGGCCTTTGTTTTGTGGTCAAGAGGGTCTCAGAAATGGGTGTCTCAGAGGTCTCGGCCTTTTTCAACCTCTTTTTAAGGTTGAGTTGGTTTTGAGGATCAGTCTCAGTGGCGAGTGGCTTGGGTCTAACCACCTGGCTAGACTGACCCTTCTTTGTCTTCTTCACCTTTTTGATCGGTGAAGGAACTGGTGAGACAGCGTCTTTACCCTGAATGACTGATTGCATGTATTCAGTCAGGGCAATATTTGTAACCTCACTGATGCCACTAGTGAAGTTTGACTTGTGCAGGACGTCAGGCTTCGTACCTTCTGCATCAGGCCTCACGTAGTCAGAACCAAGTAGGTCCTGAAGCACACAGGAAACAAATCTAGGGTAGGACATATGCCTTTGCCTATGTTTTCCTGAGAGCTTGGCAACAAGGTCTCGAAAGATTATTCTTCCGATGTCAATTTTTGTACCCTCAAGGAGACTGAACAGCATCAATTGTTGTGATGAGTTCAATTGTTCCGTAGAGGATTTATTTCCACCCAGGACCTGAATGACAAATGTCATCAGTATCCTCCAGATAGGATGGAACCATGTTTTGACTACTGGAGCTTTCTCCAATAAGCCTCCAGCAGACGTTGTAGGACGCCTGGGGTCGTGGGGTGCTAAAAAGATCAGTTCATTCTTTATGTCCTGATCAGTAGGGTTGGGTGCAAACGCTTTAGCAAAGTCAAGGCCTGTGGCTTTGATGAAGGTTGAGTAGCCAAAGGAGAGGGTTCTGCTCCCATTCATTACCGTGAAGGTGATGATTGACTCTTTGGTGTCTTTGGGGCTGGTAGCCACAGTCGTGCACCAGAATTCCCTCAAATAGTCATGGTAGATGACTGAGGGGGTGTGGGTGAAAGCCTTTGCAAGAAAACAATTACGAAGAAATTTCATAACGTTCTTGTAGGCTGGGTAGTTTTGTGGATAAGAGAAATTTCCTACCACATTGTTCTTTGTTAGGTCAACGTCCCCAGTGAGGAATTCCACATTGGGGGCGTATGTGATAGCTTTAGAAGAAGCCATGTGTGGGTAAGTCTGGGTTTGACTAAGGTTTCTGGGTTTCTAAAGCTTAAGAATACACACACAATTTGTTTTTGAGAATTAAAAATGGCAGAGTTTTGCTTAAGATTCTATAAAAACGTGTGTGTGTTTCTTTTGGTTGGGTTATTTATAGGGAAGTGGAGATGGGGGTGTTTTAGGCATTTGAGCGGTTTCTATTTAATTCAAAAATAAGTTTAGAAATTATTTTGAATAAAACGGTTTGAGATCCGCATTAAATGTCACCACTCCACTTTTCCTCTTTTTTCACAACTGTCAAGGTGAACAGTTCAGCAGTTTCTGCAAAAGGAGAAGTTGCAGAGTTTTCATCATCACACAGTGTTTGGTGTGAGAGAGGGCATTGAATGCCAAGTTGGGAAGTGGGGGCCCATAGGTGCATGCCAGAAAGGCAAAAAGAACAAATATTCTTATTTTAAATAAGAATTCAGTTACCAACCTCGGACATTTACTAACTAGATACTTAGAGCATTTAAGTTAGTATTGAATGTCCTTTTTCAGGGCCCTGAATGACTTTTCATTCAGTGATGGTTTTTCAGGGACTTGGGATTAGTCACTGATGATTCAGGAATATGGAATGATTCCTGAGCTACAAGGATTCAGGAACTTGGGTTTAGTTCCTGAACCTTAAGATTTCAGGAACTTGGGTTTAAATTCCTGAGGTTGAGGATTCAGTGATTGTTTCACTGATGTACACATGATCAGGGACTTGGTTTTAAGAATTTACACTTCAGTTGGAAGGATTCAATCAGTGGACTGATTCTCGATATCCAACATTCCTAATTCAGCTTTCAGTCTTGTGAAAGTTGGTTCATCCAAAGGTTTGGTGAAGATATCAGCTAACTGATATTTAGTAGGGATGAAATGTGATTTAATGTCACCATTCATGACATGGTCCCTGATGAAATGATATCTAATATCAATGTGTTTTGTTCTCTGATGAAGAACAGGGTTGTTTGAGATTGCAATTGCACTTGTGTTATCACAAAAGATGGGTACCATCTTATACTGAATTCCATAGTCACTGAGTTGACTTTTCATCCAGAGTACATTTGCAAACAACTAGCTGCTGCAACAATTCACCTCAGCTGAGGACAAGGCAACTGATTGTTGTTCTTAGCACTCCAACAGACTAGTTTCCCACCAAGTATTTGGCAAGAGCCTGAGGTGTTTTTCTGTCCATGTTGCATCCAGCATAGTCAGAGTCTGAGTATCCTTTAAGATCAAGGCCTGAGCATTTTGGATAATATAATCCAAGGTTTGGAGTACCTTTCAGGTACCTGAATATCCTTTTCACAGCAGTGATGTCTGATTCTCTTGGTCAATGATATTAGCACATAGACATACTGAGAATTGGATATCAGGCCTTGATGCAAGTAGATACATCAGTGATCCTATCATTCCTCTAAAGAGAGTTTGATTTACTGGTTTACCAGTGAGATCAGGACCAAGGTTGTTTGGGGGAACCATGGGAGTCTTGACTGAGGCACAGTCACTGAGTTCATACTTTTTCAGTAAATTCTTAACATACTTCTCTTGACTGATAGTGGTTCCTTTATCAGTCTGCTTGATCTGAAGACCAAGGAAGTAGGTTAATTCTCCCATCATGCTCATTTCAAATTGCTTAGCCATTAGTTTTTCAAATTGTTGCAAGCTTGTAACTTGTTGAGCCAAAGATGATGTCATCAACATACATTTATACTAGTATGACATCAGTATTTGTCTTATAGATAAACAATGTGTTGTCTATCTTGCCTCTGACAAATTTGTTTTGGATCAGAAAGGCTGAGAGAGTTTCATACCATGCCCTGGGAGCTTGTTTCAGTCCATAAAGGGCTTATTAAGCTTACAGACATGATCAGGAAACTCATGGCTTTCAAATCCAGGAGGTTGCTGAACATAAACTTCTTCTTTCAGTGAACCATTTAAGAATGCACTTTTAACATCCATTTGGTACACCTTGAAGTTCATGTATGTAGTAAAAGCAAGGAAGATCCTGATGGCTCCATCTTGCTACTGGTGCAAATATTTCTTCATAGTCATGCCTTCTTGTTGATTATAGCCTTTGGCTACAAGTCTGGCTTTGTTTTTAATGACTATGCCATTTTCATCAAGTTTTGTTTTTGAATACCCATTTCATGCAATGACTGAGACATTCTCAGGACATTTGACCAAGGTCATTACCTTGTTTCTGTCAAATTGTTCCAGTTTCATCATGCATGGCTGAACCCAACTTGGATGTGTAAGTGCTTTTTTTAACACTTTTGGGTTCAATTGTGAAATGAAGTCCACAAATAGGCATTCATTGGCTGGGGCTGCTCTTAGACTAGCAACCATGCTCCTGGTGAGCATGCCTTCAGTAGGTCTCCCCATGATATTGACAATTCAATGTCCTGAGACCTAGTCCAACTTTCCTGAGGTCCTGGATACTGATTTGAACTTGTGGAGGCCTGATTGGGTAGAGGGGTTGGTTCTGGAGTAGACACATGATCATTGATTGGATCTTGAGTGTCTACCTGATCACTGAGATTGTTTGGTTCTTGAGCATTTTGAACAGACTGATTAATTTCATCAGTGTTTGCATGTGCCTCAACAAACTCAGTGATGGTTGGGTTAGGTAGGTTGTGAGGGATTATGTAATAGGAAAGGTTAGCATCATCTTGATACTGAGTAAAGGATTGTTTTCAGGAAGATATTCATCAGGAGAGATCTCTGAATGATTATCAATTCCTATCTCTTCTACTGAGGCAGTTGAGAACCTGATTGCATCAGTGCTCTCATCAAAGGTAACATGAAATGTTTCCTCAGTCTGCTGTCTCCTTGTGTTGAACACTCTGAAGGCTTTTGAGACAAGTGAGTATCCCAGGAAGTATCCATCATCAGCTTTTGCATCAAATTTCCCTAAGTGATCCTTGTGATTATGAATAAACACAGGACACCCAAAGACATGAAAGTAGCTGATGTCAGGGATTCTTCCTTTGAATAACTCATATGGGTTTTCCCATGTCATTGACAATGATGGATCTGTTTTGTGTATAACAGGCAGTTTGACTGCATCAGTCCAAAAATGGTTGGAAAGGACTGATCCACATAGCATATCCTAGCAGCTTCAATGAGTGTTCTATTTTCCTTTCAGCAACACCATTTGTTCAGGTGTGTATGGAGAGGAAAAGTTTTGGGAAATACCTTTCTCATCACAGAAACATTCAAGTTCATAATTTTTGAACTCAGTCCCATTGTCAGTTCTAATCTGTTTGACCTTAATGTCATTTTGATTTTCAATGTTCCTGACAAAGGACATGATTGTTTCAGCTGCCTGACTCTTTTTGATCAGGAAGAATACCCAAGTGTATCTGAGTATTCATCCACTATGACCAGAGTATACTTCTCATGGTTAATAGACCTTGGACTGATAGGTCCAATAGATCCATATGGAGAAGATGTAGGCAGTCCTGATGGAAAAGTTGGTTTTGGTTTTAAAGGATGCTCTGTGATGTTTACCTTTTTCACAAGCTGAGCATGGTTTATCCTTTGAAAACACAAGTGATGGTAAGCCAAGGACTTGTTTTTTTTACAAGATTGTTTATGTTTTTAAAGTTCAGGTGGGTGAGTCTCTTATGCCAAAGCCAGTTGAGTGTATCAGTGGCCTTAGCAAAGAGACAAGTTCCATCCTGAGTTAGACTGGACATGTCTAATACATAAACATCTTGTCTTCTTGGTGCAATGAGGACAATTTCCTTATTTGCATTGAAGATGGTTCCTTGCTTATCATCAAACTGAACTATGTATTTTGCATCACATAGTTGACTGACACTGATCAGATTGTACTTAAGACCATTTACATAAGCTATCCTAGTAAAGACAATACCATTGCAGTTTACTGAACCATAACCCTCAGTGAGACATGATGAATTATCAGCAAATATCACTTTGGGTCCTGGTTCTTCCACATATTTGTGCAGACGCTCCTTAACACCAGTCATGCTCCTTGAACATCCACTGTCTAGATGCCAAACAGGATCCCTGGCATGCCTCTGCACAAATAGTAAACTGGGTCAGTTCTTTCTAGGACTCCATTTCATGGAGGGTTTGGTATTGTAGGTCTTTATGAAAGTATTAACCGATTCATGGTCAGTGGTTGAGTGGACTGAGCTACCACATGTTTTGCATTTAGTCGCAGGGGTGGCCTCAGTAGTCTGAGAGGATTGTTTATTCATTCCTCTTCTTGACTGAATGACCCTCTCTTTTCCTGAGGATTTCTGAGTGGAACTTCCACTAGATTCACAGTGTTTTTTATTTTGACAATCCTTAGGATGATGGTCATTGAATCCACACAATGGGCAAGGTGGAAAAGGCTTGGCCTTTTGCTCCTGTTTCTGCTTAGAATCAGAAGGGTAGTTCAGGCACTGAGCCTTAAGTCCTGAAAAGTTTGACATGACTGAGCATTTTTTATGATCAGAGGTCCTGTGATCTTCCTTTTTGCAAATCATGCAATAAAGGACTCTATAGCAATCATCAGTGAGATGATTTGTATAGTTGCGCAGTTCACACTTTTTCAGGGGTTTGGTTGGTTTGGGTTTGGTCTTTGAGGAAGCTGGTTTTTGTTCCTTCTTGGATTGAGAAGGTTTCTCAGAAGATGCAATCTTCTCTCCCAGCTTCCTGACCATTTCAGCCAACTGATCAAATTTTGAATCAGGCTTTGGGTTGTTGCTTCAGAAGGGACTGAAGTTGATGAGTCATCAGTATTTACTGAGACTTCAAGGGTTGGTCTCTTCAGGATGGTTGTTCCCTTTCCTGATCTCTCCTTTGGAGAGTGTGGTGAGAAGACCATTGGTGGGAGGCCTAAGTTAGGTGCAGCACCCTGAAAGGTATTCAGTGGAGGAAGTGGTGGGTATGATTTTGATTCAGACTCATTCACAAACTCAGTATTACTGAGTTGTTCAGTAAGTTCGAGCTTACTGAGTTGTTAAGTAAGTCCAAGCATATTTTTCAAGGCCTGACTTTCAGGAAGCAAGATCTTTCCAGTCTCAAAGTTTGGTAACTTACTGACTGGGTTGTCCCTGACAATCTAGTCATTAGACTTGGGAAGCATTTCTTGCTCAAAAGATATGCCAGCTGGAACAAAGTTTAGATCACTGTGACACACATTGGGATCAACCATAAGAGGGTTAATTCCAATGGTTTTCTGAGAGATTAATCCCACAGTGTCAAAAACCTTGGGGTTCTTCTTGGTCCAGCTTTGGATGACAGCCTTTTCTTTGTTAAGTTCAGTTTGTAGGGCTTGGTTTTGTTTCAAAATTTCAGTGTTCTGAATTTGTAGAGTTATTGTTTCTAGTTTGGCTTGCTTTAGTACAAGCAGTTCATCTCTACATTTATTCAATTCTGACACAATATTGTTATATTTTGAAAACAGGTTAAGCCTTTGTTCCTCAACAAACTTTAGATCAACACAAATATAATTCATGTAAGACTGCCAATCAGAATCATCATCCATAGAAAGTAAAGTATTTACCTTCTTCATAGTGATGTTGACCCACTCTCCATTCCTAGCATGGCTTTTTCCCACAGCCACCTGATCCTCTTCAGAAAGTGCCATTAGTGCACTAACTCTTATTTCCTCATCTGAGGAAACCTCTTCTTCATCCCAATCATATGCTTCAGCTACTAATACCTTGTTCTTTGTCTGAATAGGTTTAGATGTTTGAGCAGCCTGAGGCAATATGGGGTTAGTTTCAAGAAGTGCAAGTTTAGCTATGATTTTCTTATATTTTGTTTCAAAATCCTTTTGACCCTTGTTTTGAAATTGTTGGGTGGACTGAAACATTTTAGGTTGAAACTTGCTAGTTCCTGAGAATTTGTAAGAGGGTTCTGAGATAGTTTTAGAATAACAGTCCCTAGCAAAATGACCCTTTTTACCACATTTAAAGCATTCAGTGGTCTCATTTGCTTTTGGTTTTGTAAAGTTAGACTGATTTCTTTTGATGAAACGTCTTGAACTAGCAAGGAGTGCCCTTTCTTGGAATTCCAAGTTCAAGTCATTCAGGTACTCCTCACCAGTCCTTTCATCAATTTCTTCTTCAGAATCCTCTTGAAAATCCTGCACAACACCATTAGAATAGAAAGCAGTTGATATGGGTGTGGAGGTTAAGGCCTTTTTGGACTCAAGTGCTTTTGAGTCAGGGTATCTTCTTGAGATCAAGTTGTCTTCATAGACAAACTTCCCATAAATTCCAGGGAGCTCAAGGGTCTGAATGTGGTTAGCATTCCTCAGGCCTTGTGAGAAGTTGAGCCACTTCTCAGGGAGACTGTTGACAAAGCCAACATTTGTCTCATGCTTAGACAGTACAACACCATCATTTGATAATTCATTTATCAAAGTCTTGTATCTGGTGTAGGTCTGTGAGAGACTTTCAGAGTCTTTTGCCCTGAAAGTATTATACTCAAGTTTAAGGTCCATGACCCTATTTTCCTTGGTATCTGAGGGACCCTCAAAGCTGTTTACCAAGTCATCCCAAGTTTGCTTGGCTGTTAGACAGTTGATGACTGATTCCATTATATCGTCAGGAAGACATGATATAAGGATGCTTTTCAGGCGTTGGTCTTGATTGACCACCCTCCTCTCATCAATGGTCCATTGGGCATCAGGCTTGTTTAGCCCTGCGGCTGTCCTAGGGACAAATGGGCCATCCCTGATACAGGTGATGTAGTAGGGTTCCATACCGGTAAGATAGCAAATCATACGCTTCTTCCATTTGCTAAATTTCCCAGCTTCAAGTCTGGGTGCAACAGCGGAGTAGCTGCCACCCTTTTTGTCGACTAGCTGGGGTACATTGATGTTAGGCTATGAAATATCAAAGTACTGCTACTCAAGTCAAAGTACTGCTAATTAGTCAAAGTACTGCTGCTCGTTAAAGGACTGCTATGCAAATAGTTTAAGGACTAATGTGTAATTCTAGAATGTTCGTATTAGATTAGAGTTATAATTAGAATTACTTGTTATTCAAGTTTGTAAACCGACTAGGGTTTTCCTTGTGCCTATAAAAGGATCCCTAGGTTGGCATTAGACATATGCAATTAGAGATATACGATTATTAGAAGTATTAGAGTTTAGAGTTTGTTAGTGAATCTGTGTAAGAAAGCAGGTTCAAGGTTTTAATAATATTCAAAGTCGTTTATTAATTCTTCTTAGCTTTGTTGAAGTAGATTCCGCATACTTAGCAAAGTATATCAGTGTTTCATTATTAATAGTTTTGAATTCATTCAAAGTTGTTAAACCGTAGACAAGCTACAAGTTAGTTTGGTCAGAGTATATCGATCCAACAAGTGGTATCAGAGCTTGTGTGGAGACTCTGATTAAGAAGAAACCCTTAAAACCGATTTATCAACAAACCCTCAACAATGTCAACTGAAGCTGCACCTATCCCATCCATCACCTCACTCAGAATTCCTATCATCAAGAAGGGAGAATATGATCTCTGGAGCATGAAGATGAGGCAGTACCTTGCTATTACTGACCATGCTCTATGGGATGTAATTGTCAATGGTAATGTTGTTCTTGATGAACCTCTACAAGTTGAAGGATAACCCAAACCACCTCAACCAACCTTACCAGCAGCTACAAAGAGAAATCAAGATAAGGCTCTCAACATACTGCTGTCTGCTATTCCTGATGGTCACCTACTGAAGTTCCATGATGCTAAGGATGCAAAACAATTATGGGCTGCGATCAAGACAAGATTTGGAGGTAATGATGCTTCAAAGAAGATGCATAGAAACTTATTGAAGCAGCAGTTTGAAACCTTCACTGTTGGTGAAAGAGAAAGTCTTGATGTTGCCTATGACAGATTCCAAAATCTACTTAGTATGCTAGAACTGTATGGAGCAGAGGTATCTGTTGAAGATGCAAATTTGAAGTTCTTAAGGAGTTTGCCATCTGTCTGGCATGTGGTTGCTACTATGATTAGAGGACAACCTGGATTGAAGTCTATGGACTTTGATGATCTCTATAATAATTTGAAAGTGTACGAGCAAGAGATGAATGGTCACAGTTCTCAGAAAACTCACAACATAGCTTTTGTGTCTTCTGAAAACAGAAGCAGTACTTCCACTAAAAGTACTGCTTATCCTTCTCAAAGTACTGTTGGTGATTCACAGCATGTTTGCACAACCACAACTACTCCCAACCCATCACCAACAAACAAAACCAATTCTGATGAAGTTGTATGTTCCTTCTTTGCACAACAAGCCACTTTACCTGTTGCCTATCAAGAAGACTTGTTGCAGATTGAAGAAGATGCTTTAGAAGAGATTGACATAAGATGGCAAGTAGCTATGATCACTGCTAGGATCAAGAAGTTCATGAACAAGACAGGAAGGGGAATTGATTTCAAAGCCAAACAAGGTATAACTTTTGACAAATCCAAGATTGAATGTTTCAATTGTCAAAAGCTTGGACACTTTGCAAGGGAATGCAAGTTTGCAAAATATCAGGCAAACAGGATGATTGAACAACCCAAGGTTGAAAGAAAGGAGGTTCCTATTACTGAATCGCAACCAAAAGCTTTGGTGGCTCAAGAAAATTTAGCAGAAATTGACTGGAGTGCTGAATTTGATGATGAACCTGTAACCTATTCTATGGTTGCAATGGAAGAGTTTGATTGGGGCACAGCTTTTGATGAGGAACCTGGATATGCTGCTTTGGAATCAAGAGATGGTCTTGGAAGCTTTGACTGGAGCATGGAGGATGAAGATGAACCTGTTCAAATTGCTATGGTAGCCACTTCACCAAGTTCATCCAATGTCTCTGAGGTATGCTCTAAGTGTAATGATGTTTATCAAAAGTTGCTTAAAGACTATGTGACTGAAAGAGATAATTGTAGAACAGCTAGGTCTGAGGTAGCTGGTTATCAATTAACTTTAGAGTCAATGGAAGCCAAAATATTAACACATGAAAATAATGAAATGGCTTGGGCAGAAAAATATGAGCAACAAGATTACCAATTGAAATTAAGTGAATGGAAGTTAGGATGTAAGGTATCTGAATTAGAAAAGATTACTAAGGAAAGAGATACTTTGTTAGAAAAACTTGGTAGTATTAAACAGGCTGGTCTCTCACATGTTCAATTTGTTGAAAAACAAAGAGTCATAAACAGTAGAGCTGGACTAGGTTATGGTGAAGATAGTAGTTCAGATGAGACCACACCTAGTGATAAGGAAGAGACCCCACCTAGTGCTAAGGAAGAGATTCCACCTAGTGATGATGACCTTACAAGCTCAGAAGAAAACACATCTAGGAATAAGGAACCACTTAGTGAATCACCTCCTGAGTTTAAGAAAGATAAGGAGTACCACTCAGTTCCTCCACCCACTGGTCAGTTTCAACCTCTTAGGACAGATGTTTCTCGTTATGGTGTAGACAACCTAGAGTTTAGGAAGAAGCTTAATGGTCAATTTAGTTCTGAGAAACCTAAGAATGATTTTCAAAGGGGTAATGATCAAAAGTTTCCTACAGTTTTTCAAAAACAAGCAGTACCTCCAAAAACTTTTCAAAGTACTGCTGGACATTCAGCAGTACCTCCAAGAGAAACTTTTCAAAATACTGCTTACTATAGGAAATCTTTTAATCATAGAAGAGGATTTGGGAATATGGAGAGAAAGTTATGTTATGTATGCTATAGTCCTGATCACTTGATTAAGCACTGTGACTTACACTCAGAATACTTAATTCAGTTTCCAAAGAATAGATCTACCACCCATAAGCCAAGAGAGACTAGACCAGTTTGGAATCACTCAAATAGGGTCAACCATAGTAACTTCTCAAAAGACTATAGGTACCCTCACCAGAAAAGAATGTTTTCCAAATCACCAGTACCTTCACACTCTGATAAGTCTCAAGAAGTACCTTCTCAAAGGACTGATAAGTTTTCACCCACTCATGGTACTGCTAACACTTTTTCACATAGAGGACCTAAGAGATTCAATTCATATAAAAGGTCTTACACCTCAAGCAGAGTACCTAGATCAGAGAAACCTAAGGTCAAACGAAATTGGGTTCAGAAAGAAAGTACTGATGGGGAACAAGAAGTACTTTCATCAGATAAGGGTGAAACAGGGAGTGTTGTTGATATTACAACACAGGACATGGGACCAACTCAAATAATCATTGACCATGCCTTTAAAACCATTGGAGATTACATACTGAAGGAATTCAAGTATGTCACTCCACAAGGGGAACACAAGTCAGTAATGGCTTGGGTTCCTAAAAGAAACTAACCCTTTTCTTTAATGTGCAGGGCAACCCAGAGGAGGAGCTTAAAGATCATATTATTGTTGATAGTGGTTGTTCTGGCAGCATGACAGGGGACAAGGAGATCCTATCAGACTTTAAGGCATATTATGGAGGAAGAGTTGCATTTGGTAATGATCCTGATGGAGGAAGAATCAATGACAAAGGAACAATCAAGGCTGGATGTATTGATTTTGAGAATGTTAGATATGTGAAGGAGCTCAAGTTCAATCTTTTGTCAGTATGTCAAATTTGTGACAAAAAGTACCCAATTCTGTTCACTGATACAGAATGTCTCATTCTCTCCCCTGAGTTCAAATTTGTTGATGATCACTTGGTAACACTGAGAGTACCAAGAACCAATGATGTATACAGTTTAGACTTAAAGAGTCTCAATTCTGCTGGAAGAGCAACATGTTTAGTAGCAAAGGCATCATTGGAAGAAGCACATCTGTGGCACAGAAGACTAGGTCATGTTAATTTTAAGAACATCAACAAGCTGGTCAAAGGAAATTTAGTTAGAGGTTTACCTTCCAAAACATTCAAGACTGATCATTCATGTTTGGCTTGCAAGAAGGGTAAACAACATAAAGCTTCATGTAAGAAGCTTGGGGAAAGAGATATTAGAGAACCTTTGGAGTTGCTACACATGGATCTGTTTGGACCAGTTTCAGTAGAAAGTTTAAACAAGAAGAAGTACTGCTTGGTAGTGACAGATGATTGTAGCAGATTTAGTTGGGTCTTTTTCTTGGGATTCAAAGATGAAACCTTTGATGCTATCCATGACCTGATAGTAGCCCTTGAAAATCAATTAAGACTCAAAGTAAGAGGTATTAGATGTGACAATGGAACAGAATTCAAGAACAAGCATATGGATGAATTCTGTGCCAAGAAAGGGATCAAGAGAGAGTTTAGCATTGCTAGAACACCACAGCAGAATGGTGTTGCAGAAAGAAAGAACAGGACTTTGATAGAAGCAGCTAGAACAATGCTTGCAGATTCCCAATTACCTATTCTCTTTTGGGCTGAAGCCATAAGTACTGCTTGCTATGTGTTGAATAGAGTTTCAGTAACTAAACCTCAGATGAAGACACCCTATGAGTTACTCATGGGAAAGAAACCAAACATTCGTTTTCTAAAACCTTTTGGCTGCTCTCTGACTATTCTAAATACCATTGACTCTCTGGGAAAATTTGATGGTAAGTCAGATGAAGGATATTTATTGGGTTATTGTACAAATAGCAAAGGATTTAGAGTTTATAACAGGAATACCAAAAAGGTACAAGATTGTCTTCATGTTGAATTTTTGGAAGATAAGGAAACTCAGAAAGGTAAAGGTCCTGATTGGATGTTTGATCTTGATCTCAAGTTCACACCATCTATGAATTATGTTCCTGTTAGAGAAGCGAATCAGGCTAATTACAAAGAAGATGATTCACAGCACATTGTTCATGGAGTCAATGTTACACCAGAAGATGTTCCTGACAAAGAACCTGAAGTTCCTGATGAGGAACAAAGTACTGCTCAGCCAACTAATACAGTATCTGATGAAGATCAAGCCATACAAGATGAACTTAATAGGATGCTTTTTCAAGAAACTATAGCACAATCCTATGAAGATGAACAAAGGAAGGCTTATGAAGCTGCAAAGAAACAGGGTAAATTTCAAGATACTGACCACAGTACTTTAGATCAAAGTACTGCTGATCCTTTTGGCAGTACTTCTAGTGTATTAGAGCAATCAAATTGGAACAATGCTGATGATTCCAATGTTGATGATGATGATTTAGTTAATGCTAACATTCCTGGATTAGAGGAAGTTGATGATGAGCTTAATCCAGAAGGTATTTTCTCCAATGAAGGCATTGATTTTACTAACTTAGAGTATGATCTTCCAGTTCCACCAACTCCTACATTGAGAGTTCATAAAGCTCATCCTCAAAGTAACATTATTGGATCACCCTCTTCAGGAGTGGTTACAAGAAACAAAGTTAAAGGACTTTCTAAGCAACATACTGCTTTACTTAGCTTTGTTTACAAACAAAACAGGATGAATCACAAGGCTCAACAAACATGCCTGTTTGCTTGCTTTTTATCTCAAGAAGAACCCAAGAAGGTAGCTCAAGCTTTAGCAGATGAAAGTTGGGTTGAAGCCATGCAAGAGGAGCTTCTACAATTCAAGCTTCAAGAAGTCTGGGTATTATGTGATTTACCAGATGGCAAAAGCGTCATTGGTACAAGATGGGTTTTCAGAATCAAAAAAGATGAAAGAGGGAATGTTATCAAAAATAAAGCAAGATTGGTTGCACAAGGATATCGCCAAGAAGAAGGAGTGGATTATGATGAAGTGTTTGCTCCTGTTGCAAGGATAGAGGCAATAAGGTTATTTCTTGCCTTTGCATCATACATGGGATTTCCTGTCTACCAAATGGATGTGAAAAGTGCTTTCCTTTATGGCACAATTTCTGAGGAAGTTTATGTTAAACAACCTCCTGGTTTTGAAGATCCTGCACATCCGAACAAAGTCTACAAAGTAATCAAGGCACTGTATGGCCTTCATCAAGCTCCCAGAGCTTGGTATGAGAGACTCTCAAATTTTCTATTACAACATGGTTATAGGAGAGGAGCAATTGATAAGACTTTGTTCATCAAGAGAGATAAGAAAGACATTATGTTAGTCCAAGTATATGTGGATGATATTATATTTGGAGGTACAAAGAAGTCTATGGTGAAAGAATTTGAAGATCTTATGCAGAAGGAGTTTCAAATGAGTTCTATGGGAGAATTAACTTTCTTTTTGGGTCTTCAAGTTAGACAAACAAGAGATGGAATCTTCATTAATCAAGAAAAGTATGTTGCAGACATACTTAAAAGATTTGACCTTCCAAATCTCAGGCCTGCCACCACACCCATTGATAAAAATAAACCCTTAGGCAAGGATGAAGATGGACAAGCTGTGGATGTCAAGCTTTACAGATCTATGATTGGTTGTCTTATGTACTTAACTACATCCAGACCTGACATCATGTTTGCTGTTTGCTTGTGTGCAAGATTTCAGGTTACACCCAAGGTTTCCCATATGTATGCAGTCAAGAGGATTTTTAGATATCTCAAGCATCAACCAAAGTTAGGATTATGGTATCCTAAGGAGTCACCTTTTCACTTGGAAGCCTTTTCAGATAGTGACTATGCAGGGGATAACTATGATAGAAGATCAACCTCAGGAGGATGTCAATATCTTGGTAGAAGATTAGTCTCCTGGCAATGTAAGAAGCAAACCATTGCTGCAACCTCATCTACTGAAGCAGAATATGTTGCTGCTGCTAGCTGTTGTGGACAAGTTTTATGGATGCAAAATCAACTCTTGGATTATGGATTCAACTTCAAAAATACTCCTATCAATATTGATAATGAGAGTACCATCTGCATTGTGAAGAATCCAGTTTATCACTCCAAGACCAAGCATATTCAGATTAGGCATCACTTCATTCGGGATTGTTATGAGCACAGGCTTATAAATGTGGTTAAGGTTCACACAGATGATAATGTAGCTGATCTACTTACTAAGGAATTTGATGTTTCAAGATTCAACCACTTAGTTGTGAGCATTGGGATGATTAACTACTAGGCTACATTTGAGGGGAGGCTTTAGTATTAGTTAGTATACTTTCTGTTAGTTTTTATGAAAGTATTGGTTTTTAGTAGTTTAGTTTAGCCTATATGTTGTATTTGAGGGGAGGCAACATAAGCTTTTAGTTAGAACTTAAGCATGAACCATTTACAAGTTCTTGGTTTTAGTTTGGAGTATCGATTATGGATAAGAAGATGGAACGTACTGCTTTATTGCTTAAAGTACTGCCTCAGCAACGTACTGCTTCAACGTACTGCTTACGTGGACGTACTGTTCCAACGGTCAAAAATTATGGGGCTACGGTTAATTAATTCCTTACGGAGGAGATAATAAGTTAATCCAAACGGTAACTTTATTATTATGAGTTTGATTTATTTCCATCCTATTTAAAGAAACTCACACCTATTTCCCCGCCTTTTACCGTATTTGAGATCCCTTATTCGCTTTTACACCACAATCTTTTTATCGAAACACACACTCAACGCGAATTCTTCTCTACCACTCATCATGGCTAATCGACTCACTGTTAGCAAACACAATATGATCGCTAATTTGGACAAGACAAGGGATAATGTTGATTTTCATGCGATCATTGATTTCTTAACTGGGTCTTCCATCAACTACTCTATTTTAGTTGACCCTGATCTCATGAGGAGTCAGACCAAGGTATGAATCAACCACCATCTCCTAATGATTATTCTTCCACAAATATGTCTAAGCAATTTGAAGAAGAAGAGGCAGAATTGGACAATTATGCTTTAACAAGGGAGTTAAAGAGGCTGAAGAAGGAGAGTGAGGCTCAAGCTGCTAAGATAGTCAAATTAAAGACTAAGTTTCAAAGATTGAAGAGGTATGTTTGGCCACTAGTTCAACACCAAAGATTATGGGTAAAGTCTCAGAAGCAGAGTGGTAGGATACCTACGAAGATTTCTAAGTCAAAGAAGAAAAAGTCTAAGAAGCAATCTTCATTCCAATTGGGGAGGAGTTTAGAAAATTTGAATGAAGATGTTGGTTTTAAACATGGTTTTGAACAAGATGCTGGATTTATGGATGATACTCAGAGGGCACCACCTGAAAATATTCCTCAAGATACTGTTGAGAGGAAGAGTGATGAAACAGAGCAAATAAATTTGGAATAAGCTGCTGTTGAAGTAAGAAGTGGTGATACTGAGGAAATAAACTTGGAAGGAGCTGAAGCTGAAAGTACTGCTCAACAAGGTACTGAGAGGCAATTCACTATTACACCTAGAACCTTAGATTTTGAAGAAGATATTGGTCCTTCAATTCAAGTTCAAGAGGAAGTTGGCCCTTCTAAACTAGCTCAGGAAGAAGATGTTATAGCTCATACTAACAGTGATGATGAAACAATTGCTGACATTATGCTTAATATGTCAAGTCAAAGAGGCATCAGTATTCATGAGGTTGAACAACAACATCATACTTCTTCTCAACCTGCACAAGAGATAGATCCAAAAGATAAAGGCAAAGGGATCTTGGTAGAAAAGAAGAAGAAGAAGATGACATTGGCACAGTTAAGACAAATTCAGATTGCCAAAAATGAGGAAGCAGCTAGAATATTGCAAGCAGAGATAGATGCTGAAGAATCAAGGAAGAGTGTTCAATCAAAAAGGCCAATTAGTAAAGCTAGAGAAAGGAATGATATGATGGCTTATCTGAAAGGTCAAGGATATACAGGTTTAGTTAGATTGACATATACAGAGATGAAGGATCTGTATGATGCTGTTAGAGAAGCTATTCAAAAAGATCTTGCAAGCATTATTTCTTTTGAAGATAAGGAGCTTGAAGATAAAAGAAAGGAAAGAGCTGTTACAAGAAGCTCAAAGAGGAAAAGAATCACTGATGAACAGCCATCAAAGAAGTTCAAGGAAACTGTTGAATTAAGAACAGACACAGTTGATGAGCTCAGAAATTATCTTAGAGTTGTTGACTTTGAGAATCCAAAATTGAAAGAAGATACTGATAAGAAGTCCAAGATATCTACTTTTTCAGTTGTAGAATCTAAAGAAGGAGATTATCTGATCTTTCATAGACAAGATGGAAGTTTTAGAGTGTTCAATTCATTATGGGATATACTACATCTGATTGATAGAGATGATATGCTTCAGTTATATCTCCAAGTGCAAACTTATTTTGAGCATATTCCACCACAAGGAGTAGGTTTGATATTGTTAGGAGATCTCACAACAATCTGGGAGACAGAGGAAACAAAGGACAGTACTTTGTGGGAAGATCAAGACAACTGGGAGATTAACAGATGGAGATTCTTTGAGTCAGTTGGGATACATGTTTTGGAGTTAGAAGATGGCACTATGATTCATATGCTAGCAGAACAGAGATATCCACTCACAAGAGATCTGATGATCAGGATGCTAGAGCATGGAATGGAAGTGGAACAAGAAGATGAAGTAGCATTGATGGTCATAAAATTATTCATCAAGTGGACAACAGAATCTGAAGATTAATGCATAACTACTGGTATGGTTTAATTATTATATAAATCTTTTGAAAAATAAGTACTTTCTTCAAAGTACTGCTGGTCAGACAGTACTTTCTCAAAGTACTGCTTGCAGCATAAAACCAGTAAAGTCTTTTGATAAAATCAGTAATTTTTTGATAAGTGCAAAAACATTTTGAAGCACAAAGATTAAACAGCAACAAATGGTTTTGAAAGCAACAGCATGGTGTTAGTACTTGTACTACACAACAAATGGTAATCAACTCACCATGTTTAATAAACAAGAAAGAGTTTGACTCATCATCAGGGTACGGCTCTGATGTGATTATCAAATCCGTTTTTAGTTGGCAATTTACTAAAAATTGTATGATTTTCAACTCACCATATCTATATTAGTGAAGAGTTGGCTAGCCCACAAGATAATGGCTTTGTGGTAAAGGCTGTGGAAAACCATTATATGGTAATTAGTTCACCAGGGTAGTGATTGTACTAAAAGAACTAGCTAGTCCAAAAGCAAACGGCTATTTGGTAAAGACTACTCAAATCCGTTGATAGCTGATGATTTGCTAAAAATCATATGGTTATCAATGTACCATGGTTTTTCCTAAATCTAAACATTGGCTACTCCAGAGTTAATGGCTTTGGTAAAGAGACATCAAAATCCATTAAGTTTTCAATGATTCACCCCTCACAGGAGTTAACACACCTGGAAGTGATGAGAATAGTATGAAACTTTTAAAGATCTGATGTACATATTGCCAATATGATGCTGAGTTGCTGAAAAGATATGATGCTGAAAAGAATTGTTGCTGATGAAGATTGAAGATACTGATTGCATTGATGATGACAAAACAACAACGAGTCAGATTTCAAAGAAACAACCTTTCCTTGAAGATAAAGTGTTGAAGTTAAAGACATACAAAGGAACTTGAAATCAAGCAAGTAGAATTCAAGTTAGGGGAGGATTGTTGGGCTATGAAATATCAAAGTACTGCTACTCAAGTCAAAGTACTGCTAATTAGTCAAAGTACTGCTGCTCGTTAAAGGACTGCTATGCAAATAGTTTAAGGACTAATGTGTAATTCTAGAATGTTCGTATTAGATTAGAGTTATAATTAGAATTACTTGTTATTCAAGTTTGTAAACCGACTAGGGTTTTCCTTGTGCCTATAAAAGGATCCCTAGGTTGGCATTAGACATATGCAATTAGAGATATACGATTATTAGAAGTATTAGAGTTTAGAGTTTGTTAGTGAATCTGTGTAAGAAAGCAGGTTCAAGGTTTTAATAATATTCAAAGTCGTTTATTAATTCTTCTTAGCTTTGTTGAAGTAGATTCCGCATACTTAGCAAAGTATATCAGTGTTTCATTATTAATAGTTTTGAATTCATTCAAAGTTGTTAAACCGTAGACAAGCTACAAGTTAGTTTGGTCAGAGTATATCGATCCAACACTGGGGTACATTGATATCAGCCATAGTAGGATCTTGGTTTTAAAAACCTAGAGCACTCTTGGTTAGTTTAAAAAGATTTTATAAACCAGATACTCTGATACCACTTGATGTTCCCTTAACACGTTTAGAGTTAACTAGAAAGTTAATCTATTTGTGTTTATGACTAATACAATGTTATGATTAATTCTAACAGTTATAAAACGTGAATATAGAAAACTAAAGATAATTTTCAACGTTTAAATTCTTATTAGAAATGAATCAAAGAATCTATACCTAAGTGTTTTGCGGAACAAACACTTGGGATTGAATAGACAAGGTATGGTGGTGTCTCCTATCTAAACTCAAGTTTTGCTTGAGTGGTAACAATGCGACCTCACTGAGCTATCTCAGGGATACGTTACTCTTTGTAGGAGAGAAGTTGTTTTGCAAAAGTCTAAGCTTTAATTGTACAAAAGACACCCAACTTCTCTCCTTCTCAATCTATTTATACACAAGTAAACTGAGTAAAAGTAATTAAAATATTACAAGTTGTTGAGCAAGCGTGTCTGACAATTACAACAGTAATTGTCATTTCCAAGAACCAATAGAAATGGCCTTTTAAGTCTTTAGGAGTGGTTGGTCTGACACTTCAAGACTTTAAGCCGTCTTAGGAAGGATTTCTTCCTGACAAGATAAGATTTGATCTTATCTTAAATCCTTCCTAGATATTTCTGCCTTTCTTCTCAGGCACTTAGTTCTTCAGGACACGCTTCTCAGTTATCACTCTTAATTACTTCATTGTTGTTGAGGAGACTGGGGTTCAGTGAGTTCTTGTCAAACACTTACTGAACCATCATTTTCTTCTTTGGCTTAAGTGCTACATCAGGGAGTACCGCCTTCCTGAGTAGTGAATCCTTCTACTTGAATTCGCCTTAAGCATCCTGAAGATGACTCACTGAGAGGCTGTTCTCTCAGTGACTTGAATTGTTCTCGGTTTAAGTTAACACTTAGTTAATTTGTGTCCAAATCATGTTTTAAGTATTCTTGGGTTTTTCCTGACCCAACACAACCTCTTAGGGAAATCCAGGCAAAGATACATGTCTTACCCTAGGTTCATTTTCTGTGTGCTTCAAGACCTATTAGGCTCTGAGTATGTTAGGCCAAATATACAGGGATCTGACCCTGATGTCTTACACAAGGCCAATTACTAAAGAGACCTCACTGAGGTTACACAAGTGGCCCTGACCACCTACATGTTGATGGTCATTCAGGGTGCTGATGCTATATCACCAGTGCCTTCTCCTTCCAAGAAGGAGAAGAAGAAAAAGAAGAAGGGGTCCAAGAAGGTGGTTCAACCCAAACCACTCGACACTGAGACCTCTGCTTCACATCCTGAGAAAAGAAGGCTAAAAAAGGCCCAGCCCACTGAGATACCCATTGAGGAGGCCAGTACCCAATTGACCAAAGAACAAACGCCAACGGAGGGCACTGAGAAATCACACTCAGTGTCCTCGGGCGAACCCTCCCCTAAAGACTCTGCTGACATACACAAGTCAGTGAAGTCAGGAACCATTCAACAATCACTTCCCGATTAAGGCATTCGTAAATCACCACTTTTGCCTGAGGGAGAAAAGGGTCCTGAATCCTCAGTAGAGCAGCACTACTTTACCAAAAAGGGGACCTACACCCCCTCACATCCCGCTTACGGCTCTGATAAATCACAGTCAAAGTCTCAGGGAGGACTGGTCCCTATATCTTCATCAGGGTAGTACAACCTTGGTGGAAAGGGAGACCTCAACATCTCACATCCTGCTTATGGCTCTGATAAATCACAATCAGAGTCTCAGGGAGTACCGGTCCCTATATCTTCGTCAGGGCAGCACAACCCTGATGGAAAGGGGGACCCAAAAATCTCATTTTCTAGTGATGGTACTAGCTCAAACCCACCAGTCCCTGAAGGAACCTCAGGGGGCAAAGACTCAGGGGGCATGCAACCACCCGCTGATATGGAACCTACACCCCCTCAAGGCGTTGCGCATACCTCAGGAACTGACTCCGCGGACCAGGCAGAGACAACCTACTCTGTTCACCTGGAGGGGTCAGGACCTGGCCAAAACAAAGGCAAGCCCTCTTCTGAGGGGGAGCCGGATATAGCCCTGGTTCCTACTCTTGCTGACTTACAAATGTTTATCAATGAAGTGTCAGAAGAGGAAATGGTTGAATTTGAGGATGATGAGGTTCTAGCTGTAACACCCCCAAAACGGGTCCAGCGGAAGCATACATGTCGCTAGGGTGCTACTAAATTGGATCACAACACAAAGCAAAGAGAACGGATTTACCTTATATATTTAGAAAAATCAGTTACAATATCATAGTATATAAGTTTACAACATTTAATTTGATGCGGAAATATGGCCCATATAAATAAACAGTTGTCCCAAATATATCAGAGTAACCCATGACTGTGCCCTCGCCAAGCGCCTCCGACAATAGGTTGTGATGCGGTAAGGATCTACACCTCTGAGAATACACGCTAAAGGGGTCAGCATAAAGGTTGTCCCAAATATATCAAAGTAACCCATGACTGTGCCCTCGCCAAGCGCCTCCGACAATAGGTTGTGATGTGGTAAGGATCTACACCTCTGAGAATACACGCTAAAGGGGTCAGCATAAAGCTGGTGAGTTCATAGGTTTAAGTAAACAAGTTATGCATGGACCACAAGATTTCAAAGACAATATGTTAAAACATGTTCATGAAAAAGATTATTGTTGCACTAAGCTCATGACACCGAAGCCTTAACAGTTAGTTCATGTTATCACCCCAAACAGGTGCTTTGCCAAACACCTGTACGACATCAAATGAAATGCGTCCGTTTGACTAGTTGGAGCGACCAACCCGGATGGGGGAGTTTACCTCCAATAGATCTATTCACAACAGTCGCGCTTACAAAGTAATTAACGGTTCATGATAGTGGGGAATTTATGGCAAACGACAACAACTTAGGCAATCAATATATGTTTAATACACTTGTGTCCATATATAAAAACAAGCAATGTATTCCCACCCCAAGTATTTCAAATCAAATAGTAAAACAGTAAAAAGTGGGGCTATGAAACTCACCTTAGCAAAAGCAAATTCCGATTGATAAATTTGTAAACGGCAATTTAAGTCCGATAACTCTAATCGAGACCTAAATGTTACATGTGTCTTAGATTCGAAAACACGGCCATGCACGCAAGTTCATACTTTACTTTATCACTTGTACATGTTGTTGTAATATTGGTTGTCAAAATATAGTTGCATCAACTTGATCCTTTATTTAGAAAATTACCACTTTTTAGAAAATGTAACTTGTTTATCTTGCGACCAAATTTTAGTCGTCATGTTAATGGCTATTCCAAAAATCTCTAACGCGCCTAATAAGTCTATATAATGTTCTACCATTTTCGTTTACGTCAATTTAGCCAAAATGTACTCAAAAAGGTCCAAAAATCCATTTTACACATTTTATCAGCTTTCTAATAGAGAAAATAATAGGCTGTCAATGTATATGTTGACGTAAACATTCGTTATGCCATAACTTTTGCTTCGTAACTTCGTTTCTTAAGTTTGACCTATCCCCGCGAAGGTATTTAAGTGTACTATCGGATTTCTAAGGTCTCGGATAGTCTAGTTACCATTTAACCTCAGTTTTCATTTCTCAAAATTCTGGACAGATTCAACTATTTTCTGAAAATAATGTTTTCGTCGTAAAAATTGAAACTAGAGTATCTTTTTCGTTACAAGCCCGTTTTAACTCATTCAAGCGGCTACGTTTTCATTATTGAGTCTATTTTCTATTCTTCTAGTCTAAAATGGTTACCAAGTTACTGAGTTTGCTGTATTTATCAAAACGGGACAGAACCTCTTTTAAGAATGCCAAACTATTTTTACAAACCTTCTAGTCATTTTAACCACTTAACCACAACTTCAATTCTAGTCCTAGTTCCTCCATCAACTTCTCAACATAATAATAATGATCTAACCATAAACTTAACAATATTCTAAGGTCCATGTAATAATCATCAAGAATGTTTAAATCTACAAGTTTACTAACATACAAGTATATATAATGATTTCATCACTTTCTTGTGAAGATTTTTGCTAGCTAGTTTTCTTGTAACCAAAACTTGTTCAAAACTTAATCTTTTGTTAAAGGATCATTGCAAATGTAAAACTTTATCAACATGTACCAAGTGATAACTAAGTATATCTACTTGACTAGCAATATGACATAAAGAAAACATGAAATTTTTGTAAGATTACTTACAAAAGTAATTAGTGAGATGTGAGTTGTAAAACACTTGATTAACCTCAAGATCAATGCTCCAAACCTTGCTAGAATGCCCTAGGTATACTTGATCTTAACCACAACAAGACTTCTCCTTCCCTTGGCTCCAAGAGTGGGTCGATTTTATATGTATAGAATGGGAGGTGTTTATTTTTATTTACTTTTTCACTTGGTTAATAGAGTAGAAAATGAGACCAAATGCAAGTATTTATACTTGAACTTGTTCAAAGTTTCAATAGTGAGTTAATTAGCATCATTTGATTAGCTAGGAGGGGGGCGATTGGGTATTAGGGGGGGGGACAAATGGGAGGCTAAGTCTCCAAGTTGCCATTTAACCTTCCTTGTTTTATGGATTGTGGTGGCTCATTAAATGAGCATGTGGATTTTTGTCCAAGGGGCGGCAAGGGTATAAAAATAGGATTAGATGAGTAGTTTTGATACAAAAGTGTATATGTGGTATGTATTGGGTGTTAAAAATATGTATTGGTTATTTGTTTGGTGATTAACGAAAGTTATACGTAATTAAACGTAAGTTGTAAAGAATTTACCTTAGGCGTAAGGAAATATTTTTGGAACTTTTGTAATCTTTTTGGAAGTATAAAAATACATTAGAAATAATCGTTGAAAGAATTGGGTATATCGGGTGTTAAAGTTTGAACTACGAATTGTGTTTGTTGAATTGACAACCGTAAGTAATTTAAGAAAAGGAAATTGTTTTAGAGTTTAAAATTGTGAACTGGAGTAGGAGCAAGGTACTGGAGCGTTGTGGACTAAATATAACCCAAGTCCTAGTGTACTTGGAATTTATTCTAGGTATTCACGTCGGTTCAAGTAAAAGATTATATATAAATTATTTTCAAATAAATGTCAAGAAAATAAATTCGAGTTTGGAAATAAATGTTGACATGGAAAATTACGGGTTGTTACACTAGCTGCTGGGGAAGACCAGGATATTGATGACCAACCTCTTACTTACAACTCCCCTCAGCACAATGAGCAACCAACTTCATCTCCTCCTCCTGAAGAACAAGAATCTCCCTATCACCATCATACATCATTATCATCATCATCACACAAATCATCAGGCTCCTCAGACTCTGCTGCTACAGTCCCTGACTATCTGCAGAAGTATGACGATGTGCTCCCACTCACTGAAAGACAGCTGGTCAAGTTCCTCAGGAAGTCGAATACTGCCCTCTTCAATGAGCTAATCAACGAGCAATGGGATTAACACAATAAAGCAGCAGTCTCCTATGCTGACTTCAGGGCTGCAATTGAAGGCTCACACGGTCAACTCCACTAGGTCACTGCTTCTACTGATAAACTTGTCAGTGACCTGAAGACCACCATTGAGAAACTGGGTCTTGATCAAGGGACACAATTCAACAATTTGCTTCAGTTTCTTAGTGCCATTCAAGCAAAATTTAAAGATGGCCCAGCTCTCATCACCAAGCTGACTGATTTTATGGATTCCCAGAAGACCACCTCCTCCACCATTAGTGAACTTCTCAGGCTCCTCAAGGTGGTGGATCTTACAACTCTCAGGTCTCAGCAAGAAGCCCTTCACAAGTTTGTCACTGATACCCAGGGATGCCTGACCCAGATCTCCACAGCCTTTGACCAGCTCTCTGCCAAACATAATGAGCTGGTCAGCCATTACACCACCAGGGTCACCCAACTCTCAAAAGCTCATGTCACTATGGCCACTGATATCTCCTCCCTGAAGAACGAGGCCTCGGACATCAAGCGCATAGTCTCCACTATTCTGACAGTTCTTCATTCCTCTCAAGTTCCCCCAGCTCCTTAATCAACATATGCTTTCACTGAAGCTCCAGCATCTGTTGAGGGGGAGAAACCTACCTCTGATAAACCAATTCCTGCACAAATGACCTAAGTTATTAATGAAGCAATCCCCCTTCAAAGCTTCATGCCAACATCTTCAGCACTGGTTGTTGCCACAACTCCTATTCAAACTGAAGCAACAACAACCACAGCGTTCCCTAAATCCTCCTTCAGTACACCCCCACCCACTGACACAGGGAAGGGAATCATGGAGACTGAAGATTTACCTCCCAAACTGGTTAAGGCACCAAGAGAAGTGCGTCATGACACTGATGTACCAATGCTAATGGAAATCATCTTGCATAATGGGAAAATCTTCAAGAGAACCAATGAAGAAGTGGCTGTTGTCTTGGAAGAAGAGGATAGGATCAAGGCTGAATTGCTCAGTAAGCCAGTTATTGCTGAAGTTGCCAAGGAAGTCATCAGAGAGACTGAGCAGAATATCAGGGGGGACAGTTCCTAAAACTTCAGGCTGACCTAATCAAAGAACACAACCTGAAGGTAAAACTGAACACTGAAAGAAAGAAGAGGAACTATAAGAGGTATTTCTGGAACATGACGAAGACCAAGGGTGAAGGTCCCATCACTAACATAACTATTCATGCAAACACTGATCCCTTAGCCATAACTGTTCATAGAGGACCAATGAAGCAAAACTGGAGAAGATGATGAGTGAGAGACCTGACAAGCAGGTGTTGGTGTCTAAGAAAGCAAAACTGGAACTCATGGGAATTAAGGAAGTCTGAGTACTTAACCCTGAGTATTATGTTTAGATGATAGGACTGATGTAATGTTTATGAATAAGATGATGGCCCATGTTTAATATATCAGTGTCCTTTAATTGCTTTATAGTATCTTCAGTGTAAGAAGAAGCCCAATTGCTCACTTACACTGATCAAACACTTAGGCTAAATTTATATCCAAATAGGGGGAGATTGTTGGGTCCATTCAATACCCAAGCGTCCTTAAACAAGGATTTGAATACAAATTATCATAAGTGTCATATACCCTTGAACGCTCTCAGGTCACTGAGTGAACAGTCACTCAGTGAGTTATCTTCAAGATGCCTAGGACGAGTCTAAGAAGAAGGATTCACCATTCAGTGAGGTGGAACTCCCTGAATGGCACCTAAGCCAAAGAAGAAGATAATGAGTTCAGTGAGTGATGACAATAACTCACTGAACCCCAGACTCCTCAACAATTATGAAGAATGAAGACTGAAGACCAAAGAATGAAGAACTTAAAGACTGAAAGAAAGGCGAGACAAGGCGGGAAAGGTTTGAAGAGATAAGGAGAAGTCCTTATCAGGCTGAAGTCAAACTTTCCCAGAAAGGCTTCATAACAAGAACAGTGTCATCACTGTTACTCAGAAAGCACTATTGTCCTATACCCAAAATAGGTTCTTGTAACAGTGACAAAATACATCAGTATTTTGTCCTGATTAGCTTAGGTCATCTTTTGTCTTTTAATTCACGGGTGCTCTTTTTACTTGTCTATAAATAGGATCATGAGGGAGTAAAAGTGGACAATTTTGTGCAATTATTGCTTAGACATTTACAAACCACTTTTACTCCTCCAAAGAGCAACCTAGTCCTGAGATAGCTCAGTGGTTCCTTATAGTTGCCACTTAAGCTTAGCTTAAGTTTAGAGAGGAGAGAACACCATACTTGTCATTTCAATCCCTAGTGTTTTTTTCGCAAACACTTGGGTATAGATTCTTTTGATTAACTTCTAATAAGAATTTAAACATTGAAAAACTCTTGTCTCTATCATTTACATTTTTTACTTATTTGTTTAGTTAATCATTACATTACTAAGTCATGGAACACGGTTAGCTTAACTTTGTAGTTAATTTTAATCGTGTAAGGGGAACAACAACAGATATATTCAGAAGGGGTATAGATATTCAAGCGGTCAATGTTGTCATCAATTTTGATTTTACGAGGAATGCTTAGACTTATTTGCACAGGGTAAGGTCACATTTTCTTTTGAAGAATTTACATCTTCGTAGTAATGTTCTGAACTGAATTATGTGTGTTGTGATTCTAGGTGGGTCGTTATATCTTACAATTCCATTTTGTTGATAAATACTTGTGCAGCGGACGGAATCGTTCAGCTACTCGAGGTAAGCGTTCTTATTAATTTTTTATGTGGTTGGACTATTGCATACTAGATATAGATGATGGTTTCAGTTATACCAATCCTTTTCAATCTGCTATGCCAATATCAGGCATCATGTCAGCGGTTTCGCCATCGGTACAGGCAATTTTTCACACATTAGATGGTTCATATATGTGCGGGTAAGACTAGTTTTCAGTATTATTAATAGCAGTTGTAGTCTTAAAGATTTGCGTATATCCTTAGTTGTATTCATTTTTCGTATTTTATATCCATTGCAGCCATTGATTACAGTCATATGTGTACAATTAAGGCGCATTTTGCCAGAAACAACAAAGGCCTAAAGTCTTTAAACCAAACAACATTGTTCACAACGGTTTCAAAGGTGCTGAATGAAAATTTAAAGTGCAATGGTTAGCTTTATTGCCTCTATTTTTCCAATACCAGTAAGGGGGTGTTTAATTAAACCTTATACAAACATGTGTACCTATTGGCTTATATACTTTTGTGCTTTTATAAAATAACCATGGTGCGTGTGATCGTTATCAGTTAAATGAGTGGTATAGGCTAATATGATAATGGCTTAAAATGGAACATCTGTATTTTTGCGCTCAACAGTGTCTGAGCATGTTTACGCTTCTTGAAAAAGGCATATATACTAAAAGTCTATATACCCTCCTAAAACAAAGAAAAATACTTTCTTAATCCAAACACCCCTTTATGTTCATGATTCGTGTGTGTGTGTGTATGGCTTTCATGCTTAAGATCGCTTATTATGTATTTGTAGGGTGTCTAAAAGCTTGATAAGCTCATAAGCTGTAAAATGTTGCCTTATGAGCTTTCCCACGTTAAACTATGCCCATAAGCTGAGACAAAAACAACTAATCCAAACACCCCTTTAATTTGACCCAGTTCTTAACGCTTATTGCTGATTTGTTGCTCTTGCTGCTGATAAATTCAAATAAGATATAAACATGTAAAGGTAGCAGTAGCTACTGTGTAGGTATTCGTGTCAACAGCTCACAGACTGCGGTTCAGGAAAAAGGCAATACTTTTTGGGCAAGTTGTCGGGATACCAGCTTAGGAATATTGGGTTGGGAACATAAGAAATCTATGTCGGGATACCAACAAGAAGGAGGTGTTCTTGAAGCTGCCTTGAAGACCTGTATTTTGACTATTGGTTGAGAAATATGCTGCTGTGAGTATATTGAAACTAACTTTGTGTATAGATATCTATATAACCATTGATATGCATGCATACTTGAATTCTCAGTTCTGTTTTTCTTTTGAATCAGGATGAGGATGTTTTCTTTGTCAATTATGTTGTATGACACATGAAACTCTCTGAATTGGGTTAAACTCTCTGAAACCCTTTGCCAGTTATGATGTATCACAAATGATACTAACTCTCTGAATCAGGGCAGTTCGAAGAGCAATGATACTGCCCAAGTGGAAACGGTTTACATATTTCATTTTATTTTATATGACTGCAATTTGCACATGTGATTGAAATGAAAATAGCTGATTAATGATTGATTTGGTATTTGCTTATGACAGATCTATACAGAAGGGGTATAGATATTCAAGCGGTCAATGTTGTCATCAATTTTGATTTTTCGAGGAATGCTTAGACTTATTTGCACAGGGTAAGGTCACATTTTCTTTTGAAGAATATACATCTTCGTAGTAATGTTCTGAACTGAATAATGTGTGTTGTGATTCTAGATGGGTCGTTCTGGAAGGTTCGAACATCTGGGGTTACCAGTGAATTTGATAACCTACAGTTGATCAGGCGATTTATTGCCAGTGATCCATGACATATGCTTTGCAATGGTCAGTTATGGTAATACAAACTATCGTAGCTAAATAAGTATACATGAATATATAATTAGAGTATATAGTTAGAGTATAAGCCACCATTTGAAAGCGTGATTCTATAAGCATAGGCTGAAAAATATTATTTTACACGAGCAAGAAACTTCATGTGATCATTATGATGTTTTATAATATCTTAGAATTCACAAACTTGAGAATTAGGTTTCGATAGGACTGAATGAGTTATTATGTGGTTTTACAGGAGCACATGATTAAGTAAATGTGATTTCTTGCTCGAGTCCGCACCTTGAAAATACAAACTTGAGCATGTAAACCAAAGAAAAAGGTGAGGTTAATGCACTCAATTCATATATATTCTTATCATTTTCTGTTGTTATCTAAGAGGAGTTAAACTGAGACAAATTTTGTAGATCAATATGGGAAGTGTTAAACCCTTTATAAGTAATGTTTTTAGCTTGAAGAAGAAGCATTTGACATGCTTGGCATCTCCTTACTTATTAACTTCCAACCCTGCAATTTAGGTACATTTCGTATTTTATAAATGGGATTTCAGACTATGGGTGAGAATAAAGTAAAGGTTCAGTAAAGGGATTTAAGAATCGATGAGTTATCACAATTTAGGAAAGTCTACCATGATTGGTGAGGATGGATTTGGGCAAGTACAGAAAGGGGGGAAACAAGTAAGTCTTCCTTAAACTGTACTTCTAAATAAATTCAAACCATAAAAAATTTAGAAGTTGATCATCAAGCAAAATATCATTGCATGTTTAAGTTGAAGCAAATCTTATGGACTAAGGGGGTGTTTGAGATTGCTCAAGTGGTTTTGTGCTTATTTTTATTTATAACACGTGTAAGCAATCCTAAGCAATCCAAAACACTCCATTTATTACTGTTTATCTTTATAGTTTAGAAAAAAAGGCGCTCAAATTAAGCAAGTTGTAAATTGAAGCAGATTCGGTTTTATGGTTAAACTCTAATGATTTATAAGTGGTCGTATAAGTATGATGATAAGATCCATCTTTTTTTGCTTAAATGTGGATTTCAACATGCATCTTTGCTGGTACCTAATTTACATGACCTACTTATTGCTATGCTCAGTTGTCCATGACTTTTGTGGTTTAATAATGTAAATTCCAGTTGTTTGTTTAGAATTTTTTTAAATTGTCATCTTACTATGTTAGTACTTGATAACAGTATTGCAGAATATGAAGTGTATAATTCGATTATAAAACCAACCTATATGTTAACATATGAGAGTGCATCTGAGCTTCTTCATCTGAATTTGGAAGAAGAATTGGAACTAAGAACTCTTGGTGAGGCTGCAAGGCTTCGACTTCAGTGGTGACGCGGACAGGTCGGTCAATTAAATTTATTTTTCTTTATAAGGATTACAAAATATATATATATATATAGTATATTTTTGCATAAAAGTGCATGTTTGATGTGTTTTTCAGTTATTATAAACATTACTTCATTTGTACGAATTGTATACACATAAGTTGAATTCGTACGAGACTGATTATGGAAATTATACATGGTTTAAGGTGCAATTGACACGGGCTCATTGGAACCTAGATTAAAGGTGGAAAACCCAGATGATCCAGAACCATCTATTAGGCTGTATGTTGAAGATCAAACAGACCCTGCAATGCATCTATCCGAGATCCGATTGAAGCTATCCCTTGGTAATAATTCGCTTTGTCTTTTGTTAAGTTTGGAACTAATTATTGCAAGTTTGGGTCACTATAATCAGTTTAAGATAACTAAGATGTGTATAATTTAGATGTTCATTAATTTAATTGATCACTTTTATCGAATCGTGCTTAAGTTTGATCGGTTGCATTTTATTTGAAGTTAGCCACTAAAGGCATGGATTGTGTTTTTTATTAGTACAAGGTAGTACGTGATAGTGATGATAGTTTGGATTAGATACATGATTGAAATTGACAATATAATATTAAGTGGTGATGCTTTTAAATTTAATACTTTGTTATTTTGTGACGTATATATCTTATTTGGTACGTTTTTATTAGCTATTGGACACTAAATTTCCTCTTCGTTAATTGCAGGGGTGATTGAGGTGATTGACCCATGGTACTCAAGTAACCTATGATAACTCTACGTAGAAAGGCATAGGGTACGATACTGGGTAGTGGATGTACTCTCATGACACCACAACCACAATTATCGTTGCAGTAAACAAGCAATAGCATCAGCTAAGCAATCTCAACAACATTAGAGATCTCTTTGGTCCAAGGATGGATGCAAAGTATTAGAACTGTAGTGATCTTATAATAATTATTTAATCTTAGTTAGGTCTATATAAATACTTTTAACATACAACATAAAACCTTTTACGTATATTTGAATTATAATTTATAAAGTATACAGTTTTATCGTGTAGGACCTTAGTGTTTAGCACTTGCTGTTCGAGCACTTTATAAAGGACCTTATTAGATAATCACATGGAAAACTATGTTACTTATTTTATCTTTAATAATTCTTGAAGCTAGCCGCTCAACGGGCGGGCCTGGAGCTAGTAATGACATATATAACCAATTTAAACACAAAATTTGACATATCTACCCATTTATTATTAAATCAATTAAAAACTCAACTTATATTATTAAATGCCTATTGTACCCTTCATACAAACACAAATACTGTACAAATCTGATCAACCACTATAAGTACTACCAACATCTTTTGTTAGGTCCAAATCTTCAATCCAGATGCTTACTCCATACACAGTTAAATTGAAATAAACATTTACATATGCACGTTCTTCAAATCTGATGAGATTTAATCTTTGAAATAGGAATAAAAGATAGAATTGGTTGCTTTTGCCCTATTACCAATTGCAAACTGCTATGGAACTGCACGAAAGAACAACGTCACCATCCATATTGTATATGCAAATACTATAATTAATATAGTAACTATCAAAAGTTCAAAACCAAAAATAACTAACCACATATTGACATACATATATATACACTCTGGCTATCACAAAATATAAATTTGACTATAAAAGTGAGAATCTTTGTCAACGAGGGGTAAATAGTCTATACCTTTCAAATTAATAATTATTAAGATTTTTAAAAAGTTTAAAATGAATAAATTTTCAAAATGGATATATATGACAAATTTTATGTTTAAATTGGGTATATATGATATTATGAGTTTTGCTTGGTTAAATATGACATTTAGGAGTTTAAATTGGAGATATATGTAATTAACCCTTTTTTGTGTGGAACTATTGCTACTGGTACTTTTTTTGAACGCATTGCTACTAGTACTTTACTAGCTTGCTTTCACATTTAAAATATGCAAATACAAATTTTGAGTCATAGTTATCGTTAGTGCTGAGCATCGCAGACAGCAAAATCGACCGGACTGACACAAACCCGATCGAACCGAAGGACCAGCGGTTTGATCTCGGTTTCAACTTTTTTCCTTATTTCAGTCTCGGGTCGGTTCGGTTTGGTCCGGTATTATGTACAAACCGACCATTATGCCTTCTTAGACTGGACTGACCGAAGAACCGGACTGGACCGGACCAACCCGGACCGGACCGAACACATTTGGTCCGGTCCTCAGTCTGGGGTTTTAGGCTAAATCGGTCTCAGTCTGGTCCGGGTTTGGCCAGTTCGTCCGGTCTTATCCCGATGCTCACCCCTAGTTATGGTTGACATGGTTTTTAAAACCGGACGAACTGGTTTTTCAAACGGTTTTCAGTTTTCTTCAATTTAACCAAGTTATTTTTCGATCCAACCTGTTGCAATTTGACAATCCTGATTAATTGGTTTTTTATTTAACTGGTCGATCCAGTTCATTTTTCAAGACATTGTTGGTCCACTCTCTAACCAATATAATCGATTTAACTAGTCGATCCGGTCCATTTTTTAAGACACCGCTACTCGACTCTCTAACCAATATAATGTGATAAGTTGTAACAAAATCAATAAACATATTAAAAACCAAAGAACTTGTACTTTGAGTGACTTTAATAGAAAAATAAACTTAGTTATTATTTTATGAATTTAACCTAATAATGATACATTAGTTATATATATAACGAGAATGGTTGCGAACCGCCGCGTTGCGGCGGGGCAGCAATCCTTTCTTCGTATTCTCACCGAGTTTTTAGGTGCATCATGACATGGTTCTTGAAACTGTTATATACGATGTCTAGTGTCCTTTTATTGGCTCAGTGGGCTAGCGATATTAAATAGTACATGTTAGTCGTTCAAAATCTGTGACTGATAAAATACATAACTTGCTGTTAAAAAATAAAAAGCATACTCAGGCCTTTAACATAACTTGATATTCATTGATGGTGAAACTTTTGTCTTACATATATTCAATATAATTAGCACTATGGATCAAGAAAACTTATGTAGTGAAAAAGTCAAAATAATAGATGATACCGAAACGAGAAGAACACAATGGTGTTTTCAATTATAACTCATCTCTCTCATGAGCATCAATTGATGGTGAGTATGACCTTCATCTTTGTTAAACATCGTCGAAAGAAGGATCTCCTGGTCTTCTGAAAAGCTTATGTCCAATCTTAACCTCATACGCCTCAGGTTGGCTCAGTATAAATTCTTTCAACTGAAAATTCCAACAAAATAAAGATAATTATTATCTGGTGATTTTAACAAACTGATAGATTTGGTGATTTACTCATATTTCATTAACAATGTCGTCATTAGCAGAAAAATTTGTCTAAATAAATTCCTATGCAATTAGAACATGCATATGGATGAGGAGTTTAGCGCATGTATGTCAGATCCATAGGCCACTCAAAATTAAGTGGTTGACTTTTTCAAAACCATTGTTTATAGTTTTTTCACTTTCTGTTGCAAAGCACATATAACCATAACAAAAATGTATAGAAACAGTATAATTTGTAAAGTAGAATACTTGAAAAAGATTAGTTATTCAGATGCAAAGAAACATGTTGTAGACATGGTAGTACATCACATGTACACTTATTCATCAATCTGTTTACTATGCGATCAGTTAGTGGCTTTTTAAATCATCATACTATGCTTTACCGCCTAAAAAAAATAAATCTCCCACAATTCTTGCACATGGCTAGGTAGCGTTGATGATTAAAAAGTATAGTCAAGGGATAAAACCCAAGACTTGTATTCGTACACAAATCCAAACACCCCAGAAACCCAACATATACATGATGCATATTCAGATACGAAACTACAAAAGTATTAATGAGGGACGATCGAAATAAAAACTAACCCCTATTATTTTCATTTGTGAATGAGTGGATGGCAAAATTTCTTCGGTTACTCAATTGATCAAATCGACTTTAGTCTGAAAAAAATAGGGAAAGTAGAGTAACTGAAATATCGAATTGCAACACTTTCATTAGACAGCAAATACAGAACAACTGTAGTACAAAAAGAGAAAACACACAGAGGCATGCACGAATGACCATGTAAAATAAAAAAAATTGGTAAACAAGACGTACCATTGAAAGAAACGAATTTAGTAACAGCAAAAGGAAAGGTAACTATTATTACGGTGTTTTCTAAAACAGTGGATGGGAAATTCTGGGTCGTTGACGAATTCACCAACATCTGAAGCAGCAGATGGCAGGAAACAAACCTGATATTCTTTGATTTTCACGTACTTGTCGTGTCTGTCAGGCTCAGATATGTACATATGTAATCAACATTAAATGCACGTTGTGGCTGCAAACGCAATTCTGGTTGCCACGCCAACAAACGCGCGTCGAAAAAATGCAAATGTACAAACTTATCATCATTGCCTTAATAACACGGCTGCAAATGATGCTTTTCTCGCCGCTGTTTCGGAAGTGTCAACACTTAAGTTACTTGATAAAAATCGCAGCTTTAGATGAAATGTACCTGGAAAACATGTTTGATTGGGTATGGGTCATATTCAAATCTGTAACAATGCATCGGAAGAGAAGATGAACATATGTAACAAACATTTGGATTGGCACATCGCAAGAAACAGACCTGGTACTCTTTGATGCTCGAGGATCTTCGGTCTACCTCAAGCTCAGATATGTACATACATAATCAACTTTAGATGCACGCTGTGGCTGCAACCATAACTTTGGTTACCCCGCCAACGAACGCACGTCAAAAAAATGCAAATGCACAAAACTATCATCATCGCCTTAATAACATGCCTGCAAATTATATGTATAAACAGATAAGTTTCCCAGATCTGAACAACCTGGCACGAAAGTCGTATGACAGGTTCGGCAGAAAGATTATACACATCAGAACACACTACAAAAGTTGCCCACATCTGGAAAACCTACAGTGAAACTCAGTTGGTACGTTGGCCATAAATATGATACATATCAGAACACGATGCATTATGGGAAATAGCTATAGGCACCAGATAGATTACAGATTCGGCTTAGTCGCCAATCAGGCGCAGCAGAGGCGGTACACAGTACGCATCAAACTGCAATTTTTTTTAATGAATCACTAATACTGCAATCTGAGTGTCAACTCTATTACTATTTTAATCTTTCCGCAATAGTTTATTAAACTTTTGGAAATACTGCATTCGTAATGGACATGCGAGTTTATTATCATTATCTCTGTAGTACATTTTACAAAGAAACACATCCCGACACAACTGTCCCGTGATCGTCACCGAATTTACAAAAGTATCATCACTGCCGTAATCATACGACACATGACCGTGTATGTATATGTTCAATGAATATAACAGGTCAATAAATAATGAGGGTCAGATATGTACATACATAACCAACATTAAACACATAGCATGGCTGCAACGACCATTCCAGTTGCCTTGCCAACGAATGCAGTTATAAAAAACGCACCTTAATAATATTGCTGCAAACTACAGATGGTTTCCGAAACATGAATTTCAGAAACTCTTTGCGCCAGATTCAACGGTTTGTGAGGGTATGCAGTAATAGTCTGATTCAGGAAAAAGTTTACCTCGGACCTGCAGATGGGGCGCGGACGACAGAAGCAAGTTAAGGTTATGAACTTTTCAACATAATTTAAAAGTTTAAAACTTTTTATAGATACCCTAATCCTAAATTAAACCATATCCAAATGGACATAAGCCTAATTTTTAACATATCCAATTCATAAAAAACACAAACAGAATGAAAACCGTAAAGTTGAGAATATATATATTTTTTAAATTCAGAAAACCATACCCGCATATTAGCTGTCCAACTTCTAACACCTGAAAACCCGATAAGACCATAAGCCTGATAAATAAGTTGAGGCAAACACCCCCAATAATTAGATAATCACTTACGAAATCGCAATCCCAAACACCCCTAATTTCATAAAAACCCATAAATTTAAACGAAACCCCCATTTCACAAAAATCCCAAAATTAATACAAAACCCTAATTCTTATAAATATCAAACCTGCGATTTATGATGTGATATTTTATCATCGTCTTTGGGTTTTCCTTTCACATCCTTCGATCATCATCATCAACAGCAGAGATGTGTGTAGCGGTGGTTAGGTATGTGTGGGTGTGTGTGGAAAACTCTGGAACTGTGTAATAACCTTGTAACAAACTATAAGAAGGCGGGGGGGGGGGGGGGAAACGAAGTGGGCTAAAGCAAGCAAGTGGGCGGATGGGCTCCCATTTAGTGACGTAATGATGGTGTCACCAAAACGACGACGTATTAAACGTCTCACTATATATATATATATATATATATATATATATATATATATATATATATATATATATATATATATATTATATATATAATATATAATGTGACATAGTTCATTCAAAGGTGTGTGTCTCGGCGATCGTGTATGTGTCCATGTGATCTTGGAACATAATTTATTCATCCACTGATCTCTGTGGCTTTAATTCATCATTCGTTGCTTAATTCAACACCATATGTTGAATCGTAGGTCCTCCTACATATATATATATATATATATATATATATATATTATATATATATATATATATATATATATATATATATATATATATGTATTTGTTTTCCTTTCGATCAGTTTATCCTTTTTAGGGTTTTGGTATTAATTCAACAAATCAATAATTCCTTCGTATGGTTTATAGTTGTTTTCGTAGTGGTGTTGTGGTGGTTTGATATGACGGTTGTGCGATTTCATTGCCCTTTTGTGGGTCTTAGTGGTTGTCATGATCGTGGTGGAAATGGGCTTACCAAGACTTCGTTGATCACACATCTTCCTGACCGACATTGCAAGGGTGAGGCACAAGCTATTACTAAACACTCTCTTATTTCTGTTTTGGTTGTTTTTGAGAGGGCTGAGGTTACTCTTAAGCGTATGGGGTGTTGGTTATGTGGTGTTTGTTTCAAAACACATACTTTCTGAGCTAAATACCGTCATGGCATGGGTTCTGATTTTGTGTTACCCCCTGATTGTGGTGATGGTGTTGTTAGGTTCGTGTTGTATGATCTCATCAAACCACAAGTTCCTTCTTCTGTTCAACTTTCTCATGTTGAAGATTTGGTTTTGGACAAGCATGGCGGTTTTAATTTTCCCCTCCTTGACACTTTGCTTTCTAAGGGTTTACATACTGTCAAATCCATCCCTCCTAAGTGTCGCTTGGGGTTCTCTCGGGTATTGAAAGGAGCTCTTGACAAGGTGATCTGCTCACCTGATGACATTTCTTGCTGGGTTAGTTTGTTAGTCTTACCTCTTTGTCTCTTTAAAACCTTTTGTCCAAGGAGTAATCTCGAGTGTAGGTCTGCTATTAAGCGTCAACGCCAGGAAGAGTATATTGCTAATGTTATTCGATCTTGGGGTATGTCAGATGGTAGTTCACAGATTGTGAGAGAGGTTTTAGCCGAGCCCTCCCCATCATGGTCTAATATTGATGAGGAAAACTTGGACTTGGGTGAGCGTAATGTCAAGCAGTGTAAGAGGAAGATTTGTGATGGCCATTATACTGTGGTTGTTAGAGTTCTTTCTTCTTCTGGTGTTGCTAATTATAATGATGCTACTCTTGAGGACTTAAAGGCTAAGCACCCCTTCAAACCTGCTCCTTCTTTGCCGCATTTACCTATTGATCATCATTACCTCGTTGCATCTCCTGTTGTGGTTCTTGATATGATTAAGAGTTTCCCTCGTGGCACTTCTTGCGGCCGGGATGGTTTGCGTCCCCAACATCTTTTAGATTGTTTAAGTGGTGCTGCAGAGGCTATTTCTGATGAGTTAGTCGCTTCTATCACCCAAGTAGTAAATCTTTTTCTTGATGGTAAATGCCCTAGGGCGTTGGGTGAGTATATTGCTAGTGCTCCTCTCACACCGCTGGTCAAGCCGGGGGGTGGTATTCGTCCTATTGCTGTGGGGACCGTTTAGAGGCATTTAGTTTCCAAGGTTAGTGCTACTATGATTGGCAATTCTTTGGATGGTTATTTAAATGATCTACAGTTTGGGGTCGGGGTATCTGGAGGAGGAGAGGCTATTCTTCATGCCGTGAATCGGTTGATTGAAAATTGTAGAGATGATGTGGGTCTTTCGATGTTGTTGGTGGATTTCAAAAACGCCTTCAACTTGGTGGATCGTGAGGTTATGCTACATGATGTTCGCCTTTGTTGTTCTGCTATTTCACGTTGGGTGGAATTTTGTTACTCCAGCCCAGCTAGATTATATTATGGGGAACACACTTTATGGTCGCATCAAGGTGTGCAACAAGGTGATCCACTTGGACCTTTTTTTTTTCTTTAGTGTTACATCCTTTGGTATGTAAGATTAGAGACTCCTTTAGCCTTTCCCTTCAAGCTTGGTATCTAGATGATGGCACTATTATTGGAGATACTTTGGTTATGGGGAAGGTTTTAGAGCTTATCATGGTGGATGGATCTCGTTGTGGTTTGCACCTCAATGTTGATAAAACAAAGGTTTTTTGGCCTAAGGAAGATTCCAGAAGCAGGCTTGTGGGTGTTTTCCCACCTAATATTGCCCGACCTTTCCACGGTGTTAAATTACTGGGTGGGCCCGTTAGTGTGGACTTTGATTTTAGTAGTGAGCTTGTTATGAAAAGAGTTGCCAAAACCATTGAGCTTATGGGTGCTGTTGCTAAGATTAATGATCCTCAGTGTGAGTTGTTGCTCCTTCGTGCTTGTGCCGGTATTTCCAAATTATATTTTGCTATGCGCACTTGCTCTCCCCGGGTCTTTGAGCGTGCTCAGATTTCATTTGATATGGCTCTTCGTTCTACTCTTGAGCGTATTGTCACTGCTTCTGGACCTGGTTTTGGCGATTGGCAATGGAGGCTTGTGTAGGATCGAGTGCTTCTAGCTTGATTGAGCTTGGTTAAACCGAGAATCTCTAGGTGTAAGACTTGTGTTTATGCAAAAACTAAACAACAAGAATGTAAAGAAGAAAATAATAGAAGACAATGATCCTCTATGGATCAGATTATGAACTAAGAAATTGTGTTATTGAATATTGTAATGTCCTACATAACTCATAGACGGGTGTTCCTTTTATACTAACAATAAACCCTAACCTTAACCCGTCATACAAGAAAACGTGTAAAGAGATAAACATGATCTCTTCTAAAAATAAATCTAACAAACATTCTAAACTTACGGGATAACAATTACTTAAACCCGCAGTAATGACTACTATCAGCAGAAACAGAAATAAACTATCGGCAGTAATGAACTTCAGCAGGAACCATAAACTATCGGCAGGAACCAGCGAACACTACCAGCAGCAATGAGAAATCTTTATTTCCCAGAGATCCTAACAATCCTCCCCTAATCTTGAAGTTGACTAGGTTAACTTGCAAGATTCCCACGTGATAGAGCTTTAACTTCTCAGGTTTGAGGATTGCATTTGAGCAGCATCAATAATAAGTAACCAGCAGCAACATCTTCCAGCAGCAACCTCTATAGTTCAGCAGCCATAGGAAAGCATCTTCAATATATATAAGCTGGTCACCATGTCATTCACTTAAGCTTGACTGCTACTATGACAATATGTACATCAAATCACTTTAAGTTTCATACTATTCTCATCACTTCCAGGTGTGTTAACTCCTATGAGAGGTGAATCATTGAAAATTAATGGATTTGATGTCTCTTTACCAATAGCCATCACTACTGGAGTAGCCAATGTTTAGGTGTGTTAGACCATGGTACATTGATAACCATCTGATTTTTAGTAAATCAGCAACTTTAAACGGATTTGACTTGTCTTTACATGTAGCCGTTTGCTCAGGACTAGCCAATTCTTAGGTTGAAGATAACCTTTGGTGAATTGAATACCAAGTATGGAATTCCAACTGCCTTTACCATAAGCCATACACTTGTGGGCTAGCCAATTCTTTGGAAACCCCAAAGGAGTAAAATCCATGGCGAATTGAAAACCATTCAACTCTTAGTAATGAAACATCGGTGAGTTGAGAACCCTATAGCTTTGAGCAAGCTATTACAGCTATCAACAGATTTGACAATCACACCAGAGCTGTACCCTCATGGTGAGCCAACTCTTTCTTGTCTGTGAGACATGGTGAGTTGATTACCATTTGATGTGTAGGTGTAAACACCAACACTGTACCTTCAAGGTGTTGCTCATAACCAACTTATTAGCACACAAAATATACAATTTTTTTTTTTGAACTAAAAAAAACAAAGAAAATAACAAATTATACAACAGTAAGGGCAACCAAAAAATACCATAATCAAGCAGATGATCCTTTGGCTGCAGATAGCTGATTTCTAATGAACCTGACCAATTGTTCAGCTGTTGTCAAGTCATTTCCAATTACATACTTCCCAACTTGCAGCTTACACTTAAGCATCCTCTCCATAAGTTCTATGGATAAAGGATAGGGAACATCTACAAACATGCAGAGCACCTTCCCAGTAACAGTCTCCAAAACATGAACCTGGGAAGTAGAATACAATCACCAACTGTGTACTCTCCAAGATCGTTGATCAGCCCACACAGAATGAGCATTGCCCCCCTCCAGAGAATCCATTAATATTTTCAAATCCCCCCAAAGAATAAGACCAATCCCTGTAGCTTGATGAGTTTCATAGTGCTTAGTTACCATACCATAGAGATGTATCAAATCTTGTTTGTCCACCTTATTCAAAATCTCCCTAAGGAATGTAAAATGTTTAGTTTTCCCATCAAGGGTGTACAAGGCATGGATTTCTCCTTGAGGTATAGGAAGAACCTCCCAACCAGCAATATGTGACCAAGGGTGAGGAGAATCACCTTCAAAATCACTTTCAGAATCAAATTGAATCAATTCCTGATCACTCATGTCGGCAAGAGTCTTGGATGAAGACTTCATAGCATGACTCTTCTTTCTGGTCCTTGGAGTTGTAGAGGAGAAGTGAACTGTGGATGGTGTCACAGCAGGAATATGAACCTCTTGTGGTGCATCAGATGCACCAACAGAAGGGTTTGGAGAAATAGATGTGGTATCCTGAGAACCCTCAGTAGGAATAGAGGGAGATGCACCAGTCAATGTCTCTCCAGGCTTCAATTTCTTTGTAACATCAGACTCTAAAGATGCAGACTCTCTTTTCTTTCTTTGTTGAATGTCTGTTCTGACTGGAGTATTCATCCTTGCATAAGTATCAAAGAACAGCTTTTGAATTGCAGCATCAGTCCAACCTTTGAAGTCACTGAGCTTGTAATTAGCTTGATTCTTCAAATAGTGCTTCATGAAATTGACATTATCTTTGTTTGTAGGCATCTTATAACCTGAGTTTTGCCTTTCTCTGATCCTATGCATCAAGTCATTCCAAGTAGATGCTCTATGAGTCTTTAAGATAAATGCCTTGAGCTTATCTGACTTTTCTTCCACATCCAACTCTAAATCTTCAAGAATCATCGCCCCATGTGCTCTAATAATCATGTCAGAAGCCAATAAGTATTGAATTTGCTCAGTGAACTCGTCTGGATTAAGATCTTCTGATCTTGTGCTATTCATAAAGCCAGCTATGTTGCTTTCATCAGCAGACATTTGCCTTGCAAACTCCTCATCTTGAGCAACCTGAGCTTGTCTAGCTTCTTCAGCAGCGAGTTCCTATTCATGCATCTTTCTAGCTATCTCAGCATCATGTTGTGTTGCAGCAGGGGGAATGGTGTCATAACCAGCAGCAATGGATGAACTACCAGCAGTATTACCAGGAATCTTAGGATCAGTGGAAACACTACCAACCCAAGCAGAAACATCAGAGGCAATACCAGAGACACCAGCTGTAATACCTGAAATTCAGATAACTCGTAAAATTGCCAAATTACCCCTGATAACATAAAAACTTATTAAATAACTTATAAAATTCCGAAATAATTCCAAAACATTTGAAATCGAACTATATCTAAAACAAAATAATTTCTGGGTCAATGTTACATCATTTTAAATATTCAAAAAAATAATCATACATATTTATTTTAAAAATTCCGAAAATTACAAATTAAATAAATATAATGTTTTAATTCTTTTTAATTAGATTATATGTAAAAATAAAATAAGGAAGGGTTAAAGAAAATCAACCCAAATATTTCTTTGATTCTAAATCCTGAATTTCTGGTCCTTGCCCCCCCTAAATTCGGTTCTCACAAGATAAAGTCAAATCCTTTTTATTTTCTCTTCAAAAACATAAACCGACTAAACATAACAAACCCTAGCGATCTAAATAATTCTACCAAATCAAGCACACGATTTCTGGACTTGAGCAAGTAATTTTCTGGTGTTCTTGGAGGTGCAAGGAAGCTAGGAAAATTAAGGGTTGCTGCGTTTTGTCATTGGTTCGTTCTTGTTCTTGATTTCTTGTCGAATTGCTCTAAAACAAGGTAATAATTCTTGCGACTTAACCAAACGTTTTAAAATTAATATGACAATTTTACAGTGATCTTTAGATGTTATATGACTCATATAAAATATGTAAATCGATCCATGCATGCTAATCTAAGCGTATGAAAAAATAATGGCCAAAGAACACGTAAATCACAAAAATATGTAATCCGAATTTCTGGACATGATGGCTATTTTATTTAGACCTCATATGATGTAATAGACCTGGGAAAAATGATAGATCGAATTATAGTAGCCTAAATCAAGTCGTTGTAATTTTAATGTTTAAAACATACGTAAATATGCAATATATGTTAAACGATTTTTCTGGGCATGTTCTTTATTTTTCGTGGGTTCCTTATGAGTCATATGATCTGGGAAAAATATGAGTTTGATTTTTGGAGGCCTAAAATTAACGTGGTGAATTATTGTATAAACCAGATTTTGGAAGAACAAAGAAATAAAATAAAAGGAAAATCGTGGGTACTAGGGTTTGGTTTCTTGGGCATGATACTGATCATTTAATGTGTTTTAAGGATGAATTAATGATGGTTCAATGATTGGTAAAAAGTCTTACCGATTTGAAATAAAAAGTGTAAGGACCTGTTTTGCCAACTTTGAAACTTCTGGGATATTTTTGTAAGATCATATACATCTGTAAGAATGTGGGAAAAATATAACTTTGGGGTCCTAAGTGTAAATATTGCATTATAATGAATTAATGGGAAATTAGGGTTTCGATTTGAAACAAATTAAAAGTGAGGGACCAAAAGTGTAAATCTGAAATTCTGAAGTTGTTTTGAGTTAATACTGATATTAAAAGGTTGTTGTGTAAATTTGAGGATTTTTGGGCTAATTATGTAATTGTTATGAATTATGACTTAATATATATGTTTTGTAAACTTAAAGGGCTAAATATGTAAATTCTGAATTCTGAGGGGTAAAATATGTAAAGCACTAACTTCTGATGGTATATTCTGTAAATTTGAAATATAATATGCTTGGTTGGTAATTATGGTTATTGTAGGGTTTAATTTGTAAAATATGAAATTATAAGGTTGGTTTTGTAAATTATGTAACTAAAGGGGTGTAATCTGTAAATTGTGAAACTTAAGGGAATAAAATATAATTTGAATAAAATGAGTATATAATTCTGTAACTTGAAGTATTTTCACTAATGACCTTGGAAATTAATGAAGTTACATTTAAAACCCTAAACTTTGTATAATTGTCATTTAAAACCCTAAACTTCTGTAACTTGATAAAATGTACTGTATTCCATAATAATCTCTGAATAAGGGTTAACCTAATCTGAAATGATAATATATGTTAATTCTGGAAAACCTGCTAATTATGGGAACTTACTAAATCTGGAAAGTTACTAAAAATAGAAAGTACATAAAATGATGAGATAATCAAAGAGTAATAATCTGAATAAGAGACTTTAGTAATTCTGTCTTCCTCTTCCTTAGGTGTGAAGAAGGAGAAGTCCTGATCCTATTTCTGTGTTTGTTTGTTTGTCTGCTGTGCTAATAAGGTACAGATATTCTGCCCTATTTCAGTAAGGGTGTTTCTTTCCCTTTTCTCTCAGTATTTCTTTTTCCTTATTAGGATTCCCTATACCATTGCTATGTTCCCCTCTGTTTGTGAATCTCTGTTGTGATATGTTTATCTTGAATCTTTGTTTGAACCTCTGCTATGATTCTTGTATTCTGAACCTTTTTCCTGAACTCTGATTGATCTCTTGTTCTGAACCCTGAATTTGTGAATCTTGATTGAATCTGATCTGTGAACCTTGTTCTGAACCTTAACCTGATATATCTGTGTAAACTTTGATTTGATTTTGGTATAAACCTTAACCTGTTAAATCCTTATCTGAACCTAATTGATTTTGAACCTTTATTAAAAGCTATTTTTAAAAAGAAGCTATACCATTTGAAATGGAAGTTACTAAAAGTTTTGGAAGACCATTTTATGAAAACTATTTTGAAATATCATTTCAATGAAAACCATTATTAAAGGACTGATTTAAATGAACTCTTGACAGGAACTTCTGAAATGAATTATTGCTATAAACTTGTAATTATTAACCTTTGATATACTCTTTGGACTATTGGAAATAAACCTTTTAATCTGAACTTAAGCTTTGATATTAAACTTAATCTGATAAATTCTGATTTAAACCTTATTATCTTATTCTGAAATTTTGACATGACCCTTCTGCCATGAACCCGTAGATATGACTATGTTTATTATATGACATCTGACCCTGACCACAGTCTGATATCCGAGCCAATCACTAGGCATGAGGGTTTCATGTCCATGTCATTGATGCACCGATGGCATGACTCTAGGGCAGGAGAGTGATGACCTGTCCCGTCCCTGATTTATTTTATCTGGTGTGTTAAGGAGTTTCTGGCCACAGGGGGCGCATGGATGCATCCTAGTTCTGACTCTATTATCTGTTATCTGTTATCTGTTTTATGTTATATGTTATTATTATATCTGGTGACTGATGGTGTGTGTGATACACGTCTTTCACATATATCTGGGAGCTGATCACTCCGATTTGATACATGAGGTCACCCCTCATATTATCTGTTACTTGAGAGGTGTCCCCTCTGGATTATTATATGATTACTCTGTTATTATATTATCTGTTATCTCTGGGCTCGTGATGGATTTCTGTATTTCCCTAAACCTGGTTTGTACATTATCCCTTTCTCTTTTCTTTCTTTTCACCCTTATTCCTTTCCTATTCTTTCACTTTAATTCTGTATCTGTATAATCTGTATCTCTGATTTGTTTCTGTATTGTTCTCTGCTATTGTTTATGTCATCTATATATCTGTTCACTGAGCTCTAGTAGCTCAGCCGCATTTCTTTTCCTGCGGCAAGTTTTAGTAGGAAGCTGGGGATGAGTGAGAGTGTACCTCTGGACTTAGAAGGCATTGGTAGCTATTCTGGATTAGAATTGGATAGAAGACATTATGTTTAGAATTAGTTTTGAAAGTTTTCATTGTAACCTTGTAGATTCAGTATTTCAATTGTAATCCTTTGAGATTTTTGTATTACTGTAGATGTATGCTCTATTTTGATCTGATATGAATCCATTATTGTGATATCTTTACCCTTGTCGGGTAGGGGTGTTACAATTTATGGTATCAGAGCCACAGGCTGCGACTCGTAATACATTTACCCTTGACCTGTGAAGTCTGGGTCACTAAGTTTCCACTGTAGGCGCTCGTAGGACAACCTTTGAGAATTTGCTTTAGGATTTCCCTATAGAAACTTAAATTCTGACCAGTGAGGAATGGGTAGACTATAAGTCAATTGCTTAAGTATCTTGCTTCCGCACCACTCTGATTCGTGTCTTGCTTTTGGTTAAAATCACATTTGAAAATTTGGAGCTTATGCCTTGCACCACCTAAGAATTGAAACCAAAATAAAATCTGAAGCATTGGAAATTGCGTAGTAATTATCTGACATTATTTGATCCTTGCCTTCCGATTTCAACTCCGACCTCTGAACCTTCTGTTAATCATTCTGATGCCTCTTTGGGCAATCTGAGAATCCCCATGATGATGATACACTTGATACATTCTGTTATTTCTTTCTTGCTTCTGATAATTACCTATGAATCCTTTGATTCCGTCTTAACCATCTCTGTTCCCATGAGAAGTTTTGTAGCGTTTGACCACGAGTATATAAATGCATTCCCTCACATTTCCGAACGATAAGATTTATCTTTATTGATCCGTCTTTCTTTGACAGTAACCTTGATTTTATCCTTATAAGGATTGATTGATTTGATCATCAAATATTAACGACTATCCTCCTATGTCTCAACTTTGGCGTTTGAAACAATTTTGGAACCTCCGACATGATTACTGATTGTTAAACTTTTGCTGCCACTACCTGATTTTGACCTTCATTTCTGATCTGTGGATAAACCGTCTGCTATCTCTCCGACCATCCCGAAGACCATTTAACCTTAATGTGTTTGACACATCCTATAAATTCATGACCCATGCTGGATATAAATGTATCCACTGAAACTATTTTGTCCTCAATGATGAATCTTAATTGCCAATCAGTTTCCTTTGGAAGGATTTGATGCAAATACCGCCTCTGTATGGAATTGTTAACTGACCATGATGATGCTGATAACCGATGTTCCGTATGCCTCACTTTGACAGTATACGATGTCCGTATTACCAATGATGTACACCCTACCTGTCACTTATGCTAAAAGCTAAACCAAGAACACCAACACCTTGAACTATTCGCGTACCTATCCCCACACTATACTGAACCATGTACTTGACTCTGACATATGAACTATCCGTCTGGGTTAATGACCATATTCGTTCTGCGGATCTGTTACCGCATCTGAAATATAACAATCTGCCCCACCCTATTTTGTTATTGTAACCTTGAACTGCTTAAATCTGTTAAGCTTACCACTGTTATGGAAATATTTACCCTGATCTCATTTGATTGTCAAATTCTCCTGACACCTATTTGTATCCACCCCTAGAAAGTGTTGCTGTACAAATTTCCTGGCATTTTCTGATGAAACTTCTGATTTTTCCTCCCGTTTGAGAAGTAGAATTGATTCTGAACCGATCTCAGTTAACGACCCATGATGCTATAGAAGTTGAGAGATTGAAGAAACTGATGAGATATGTTTTTGTCCACCTCAGTGTTCCCCTTGAATACCCCTATTAGTTTATGAAGAAGAAAGATAAAATTTTGCGTCTGCATATCAACTATCGTAAACTTAACCGTAATCTCACTGTAATCACTTTTCATTTCCGAGTATAAATGATTAAATTATTCTATCCTTGTGAACTCTGTACCAGACAATCTCATTTAATGTTTGAAGGACTGAAGAAGCAACCACAAGAACTCCTGATACGGGAGATGACTAACTGAGAGCAATTTCCGTAAAGTAATTCAGTTTTATTCGTAAAGATGGGTGATGTGATTTAGATATGACGTTTCCCTGAAGTGATTCATGAAAACTGTTTTCGTACTCTTTGTGACCATTATGAGTCTTAAATAATGCCAATAGTATTGGCCAATAAGAATCATATTTTCACGAGTATCTGGACAATTGTCATAGTATGACAACATGTTGTGCCCTGAGACGAACGAGGAAACATGTAGACCACCTTCATATTAAATGGAATGACCTTTGTTCTGGAAGAGTAGATTTGATTGGCAATTCAGAGATTGTAGCAGACACCACTATCGGGCATCCGATGACGACAGCAATCTGAGTTGGCGAATTCCGAACTGTGCTAGTAGACCTGTCCAAGACTCGCAGTCTTGCTTCTCTATTCATTTTAGTTGTACTAAGATGAATTGAGAGTAGAAACAGACTTGAGAATAGAAACTGAGATCATGACCTTGAATAGAAGAAAATTCTGAAGCGAATAAATTCTATGACGGATGAAGCTATGAATGATGTGATTCACTTCTGCTTGACCTATCTAAAATTCTGTTACCTGATGATAAATCCCTTGAATGAATTAGGTTCCTTATCAATAATTCCGCTCTGTGTTCATTCTGCGTATGTCGGATGATGGTTTTGTTATCTGAAATTTGACGAATGATGGATGATCTGATGTACCAAATTCTGATAGACATTTTGGGACTTTCGTTAAAAAAAATTTGAGTAATTTGTTCTCTTCTTAGTTAGGGTATTGGATTCTGATGACCTCTGAGACTGTAGGAAGACTAGGTGGACTAAGATAAGTTTGTTCTGTTCACAACTTGAGATAAAGTATGACCATCATGAGGGCATATTTATATGATGCCAGTATTATGACGTCTGGCCAACGTGATAATACTTACATCATATAACGTGCACTTGTTGTGGGCATAGGATATTTCGAGAAGTGCCTTAGAAGCTTTAGAAATTCTGATAACTTTTTGGGATCGTCTGCGTTAGTGAGACTTTAAGTTCATTCTACCTATACGCATAATCTGCTTCCACCGTTATGCGAATTGATACATCTGGATTCTCGTCACGCATTCTGCTGACCTCTGAACTTCTGATAATAATCTTCAGTTTTGTTATAAAACTTCTTCCAATTGATATTATCGATAATTTATTGCTATACGCTCTAATCTGATCTGTCAATTCAATTTCTGTGGACGGCATATCCTTCAAAATCCTGTGAAATTCATACGTCTCTTCTGAGGAAATCTGATTATCATCTTTTAGGTCTGATATGTCTTTGTTTAGTTTCTGTTCCCTTTTCTTTCTGCTTTCTGCAAATTTCGAGGAAAAAATTTTTTTGTTAGTGGGGAAAAAGTTGTAATACCTGAAATTCAGATAACCCGTAAAATTACCAAATTACCCCTGATAACATAAAACCTTATTAAATAACTTATAAAATTCCGAAATAATTCCAAAACATCTGAAATCGAACTATATCTGAAACAAAATAATTTCTGGGTCAATGTTACATCATTTTAAATATTCAAAAAAATAATCATACATATTTATTTTAAAAATTCCGAAAATTACAAATTAAATAAATATAATGTTTTAATTCTTTTTAATTAGATTATATGTAAAAATAAAATAAGGAAGGGATAAAGAAAATCAACCCAAATATTTCTTTGATTCTAAATCCCAAATTTCTGGTCCTTACCCCCCCCCCCCTAAAGTCGGTTCTCACAAGATAAAGTCAAATCCTTTTTATTTTCTCTTCAAAAACATAAACCGACTAAACATAACAAACCCTAGCGATCTAAATAATTCTACCAAATCAAGCACACGATTTCTGGACTTGAGCAAGTAATTTTTTGGTGTTCTTGGAGGTGCAAGGAAGCTATGAAAATTAAGGGTTGCTGCGTTTTGTCATTGGTTCATTCTTGTTCTTGATTTCTTGTCGAATTGCTCTAAAACAAGGTAATAATTCTAGCGACTTAACCAAACGTTTTAAAATTAATATGACAATTTTCCAATGATCTTTAGATGTTATATGACTCATATAAAATATGTAAATCGATCCATGCAAGCTAATCTAAGCGTATGAAAAAATAATGGCCAAAGAACACGTAAATCACAAAAATATGTAATCCGAATTTCTGGATATGATGGCTATTTTATTTAGACCTCATATGATGTAATAGACCTGGGAAAAATGATAGATCGAATTATAGTAGCCTAAATCAAGTCGTTGTAATTTTAATGTTTAAAACATACGTATATATGCAATATATGATAAACGATTTTTCTGGGCATGTTCTTTATTTTTCGTGGGTTCCTTATGAGTCATATGATCTGGGAAAAATATGAGTTTGATTTTTGGAGGCCTAAAATTAACGTGGTGAATTATTGTATAAACCGGATTTTGGAAGAACAAAGAAATAAAATAAAAGGAAAATCGTGGGTACTAGGGTTTGGTTTCTTGGGCATGATACTGATCATTTAATGTGTTTTAAGGATGAATTAATGATGGTTCAATGATTGGTGAAAAGTAGGGTTTGAAATTGTTTGTAAAAAGTCTTACCGATTTGAAATAAAAAGTGTAAGGACCTGTTTTGCCAACTTTGAAACTTCTGGGATATTTTTGTAAGATCATATACATCTGTAAGAATGTGGGAAAAATATAACTTTGGGGTCCTAAGAGTAAATATTGCATTATAATGAATTAATGGGAAATTAGGGTTTCGATTTTAAACAAATTAAAAGTGAGGGACCAAAAGTGTAAATCTGAAATTCTGAAGTTGTTTTGAGTTAATACTGATATTAAAAGGTTGTTGTGTAAATTTGAGGATTTTTGGGCTAATTATGTAATTGTTATGAATTATGACTTAATATATATGTTTTGTAAACTTAAAGGGCTAAATATGTAAATTCTGAATTCTGAGGGGTAAAATATGTAAAGCACTAACTTCTGATGGTATATTCTGTAAATTTGAAATATAATATGCTTGGTTGGTAATTATGGTTATTGTAGGGTTTAATTTGTAAAATATGAAATTATAAGGTTGGTTTTGTAAATTATGTAACTAAAGGGGTGTAATCTGTAAATTGTGAAACTTAAGGGAATAAAATATAATTCTGAATAAAATGAGTATATAATTCTGTAACTTGAAGTATTTTCACTAATGACCTTGGAAATTTATGAAGTTACATTTAAAACCCTAAACTTTGTATAATTGTTATTTAAAACCCTAAACTTCTGTAACTTGATAAAATGTACTGTATTCCATAATAATCTCTGAATAAGGGTTAACCTAATCTGAAATGATAATATATGTTAATTCTGGAAAACCTGCTAATTATGGGAACTTACTAAATCTGGAAAGTTACTAAAAATAGAAAGTACATAAAATGATGAGATAATCAAAGAGTAATAATCTGAATAAGAGACTTTAGTAATTCTGTCTTCCTCTTCCTTAGGTGTGAAGAAGGAGAAGTCCTGATCCTATTTCTGTGTTTGTTTGTTTGTCTGCTGTGCTAATAAGGTACAGATATTCTGCCCTATTTCAGTAAGGGTGTTTCTTTCCCTTTTCTCTCAGTATTTCTTTTTCCTTATTAGGATTCCCTATACCATTGCTATGTTCCCCTCTGTTTGTGAATCTCTGTTGTGATCTGTTTATCTTGAATCTTTGTTTGAACCTCTGCTATGATTCTTGTATTCTGAACCTTTTTCCTGAACTCTGATTGATCTCTTGTTCTGAACCCTGAATTTGTGAATCTTGATTGAATCTGATCTGTGAACCTTGTTCTGAACCTTAACCTGATATATCTGTGTAAACTTTGATTTGATTTTGGTATAAACCTTAACCTGTTAAATCCTTATCTGAACCTAATTGATTTTGAACCTTTATTAAAAGCTATTTTTAAAAAGAAGCTATACCATTTGAAATGGAAGTTACTAAAAGTTTTGGAAGACCATTTTATGAAAACTATTTTGAAATATCATTTCAATGAAAACCATTATTAAAGGACTGATTTAAATGAACTCTTGACAGGAACTTCTGAAATGAATTATTGCTATAAACTTGTAATTATTAACCTTTGATATACTCTTTGGACTATTGGAAATAAACCTTTTAATCTGAACTTAAGCTTTGATATTAAACTTAATCTGATAAATTCTGATTTAAACCTTATTATCTTATTCTGAAATTTTGACATGACCCTTCTGCCATGAACCCGTAGATATGACTATGTTTATTATATGACATCTGACCCTGACCACAGTCTGATATCCGAGCCAATCACTAGGCATGAGGGTTTCATGTCCATGTCATTGATGCACCGATGGCATGACTCTAGGGCAGGAGAGTGATGACCTGTCCCGTCCCTGATTTATTTTATCTGGTGTGTTAAGGAGTTTCTGGCCACAGGGGGCGCATGGATGCATCCTAGTTCTGACTCTATTATCTGTTATCTGTTATCTGTTTATGTTATATGTTATTATTATATCTGGTGACTGATGGTGTGTGTGATACACGTCTTTCACATATATCTGGGAGCTGATCACTCCGATTTGATACATGAGGTCACCCCTCATATTATCTGTTACTTGAGAGGTGTCCCCTCTGGATTATTATATGATTACTCTGTTATTATATTATCTGTTATCTCTGGGCTCGTGATGGATTTCTGTATTTCCCTAAACCTGGTTTGTACATTATCCCTTTCTCTTTTCTTTCTTTTCACCCTTATTCCTTTCCTATTCTTTCACTTTAATTCTGTATCTGTATAATCTGTATCTCTGATTTGTTTCTGTATTGTTCTATGCTATTGTTTATGTCATCTATATATCTGTTCACTGAGCTCTAGTAGCTCAGCCGCATCTCTTTTCCTGTGGCAGGTTTTAGTAGGAAGCTGGGGATGAGTGAGAGTGTACCTCTGGACTTAGAAGGCATTGGTAGCTATTCTGGATTAGAATTGGATAGAAGACATTATGTTTAGAATTAGTTTTGAAAGTTTTCATTGTAACCTTGTAGATTCAGTATTTCAATTGTAATCCTTTGAGATTTTTGTATTACTGTAGATGTATGCTCTGTTTTGATCTGATATGAATCCATTATTGTGATATCTTTACCCTTGTCGGGTTGGGGTGTTACACCAGCAGCAATGGTGGATTGAAACCTCTCAAAAGCTGACACTCCTGAAGGGTGCTTGGTCCTTGTTCTTGTAAAAGCCTGAGGTTTAGTAGTTGTAGAGGGCTCAGAAGAGGTAGGTACTTCAGTGTTTGCACTATCAATGGAAACAGAAGCCAACACATTTAGCCCATCAAATGCCATATCATCCTGATCATCCTCAGACTCAGAGAGCACAACCCTTCTTTTCTTTTGTGGATGTTGAGCTTCTAAATAGTTAAATTCTTTCATTGAGCTGTTGGATAGTCCCACTGAAAGTTTCTTTGGTAACCTTGAGCTCCTTTTCCAAAGACTCCACCTTCTCACTAAAGTTCCTTTGGGTCTCCTTAAGCTCAGACTCCAATGCATCAATTTTCTTCATATACCTGTCAAGTAAATTGGACATAGGAGTGAGATCAGCAGCATCCTCAGCTCCACCAGCAGGAATACCTGAGGTGTTAGGAGCTTCATTGGATCTAGGTGGAGATACATGAAATTCTCCACCAGTATGGGTGTCATCACTAAAAGGCTGCCTAGTAGGACTAGGAGTTGATAGCCTTGAAGAAGAAGGCATATCCATAGAAGGTGTTGGTTGGTCATCAGTTGAGGTCTGAACAATGGGCTCATCTGGGACAACAGTTTGAGGTGTGGTAGGTCTAGTAGATGGTGGCAATGGGGCATCAGCAGCAACCGATGCATTTGCATCAGCAGCAACTGAAGTCCCTTTACCAGCAACATTGGATGCACTGACATCAGCTGCATTGGGTGCTGGTGGAATATTATCATGACCAGCAGGATCTGGATTTCCAGCAGGATTGGCATTGGGCAACATTGCAGGTAATAATGGCAAATGTGGGCCTGCAAAGTTCATCTTCATTGTGGCAAACATTTTAGCAGTCAACCTAGCCACAATCTTATGGGTTGGGTCAATGGTCTGTACACCTAAAATGATGTGAAGAAACCTAGGGTACATAAGAAATTTGGTTTTCTCAGCAGTGACATTGTCAACCATCCCATCAAAAATGTATTTTGCCCAATTGTATACCCTTCCCTGTGACAAACAAATAAGGCCAGATGCAATAAGACTAGAACATTGGTCCCAACCACCTGTCTTAATGCTAATGCACTGAAGTAAAGTGTGAACAAGAAATCTCCATTGAGGAGAGAGCATACTTTTATAAAAAGTAAAGTTATCGGTGACAGGGTATCCAATGGCTGCCATCCCATCCAGGATTTCTTGCTTGGGAAGATCATACACTCCATTTTCATCAGGAAGTTGAAGTTGTGTACGAACCAATCCCTCAGTAATGATCTTTTCACGACCATCAATGGTTGCTACAATTTCCCGCTCTCTTCCCACAATATTTCGCACTTCAGCAGTTGCCCAAAACTGCTTAATGAGAGAGTCGTACACTGTAGCTGGACAGTAAGTAAGGGCATAGTAAATAGAGGACCCACGTAGAAAAACCAACACTTCGTCATAACCTTCACTCCTATCAGAGGACTCTAAATGTGCAACCTTGTTGTGATCATCTTTGTATCGAAGTGTTGCCATTGTATAAGATGAGTGAACTAGGGTTTGAAAAGAGAAAAGATGAGCAAGGGTTTGAGAGGATATTGATGATTTGAGATGTGAGAAGTACAGTTTTAGGTCAGTTATGATGTTGCTATATGGTTGCCAAATTTAACGATTTAAATTGTAGGAATTTAGCGCACGTATCTTTGACCGATTTGACTTAACTAACTTTCCTAAATTCAATGAAATCAGCAGGAACCATTAGTCAATCAGCAGGAACACTCGGTCAATCAGCAGCAATGGAGTGTTTTGACCAAAGTCAACATTGTAAATCCAGTTATTAACAATAAATCACCCAAATTAACTCCCAACACCAACCAACAATTAATTCCCGCTAATTATCTTCTCACTATAAAAGGTCTTTATCTCCAAATCGAATTACTTCATCTCCAAACCCTAACCAAAATCGACATAACAAACAAAACCATGAGTTCTTCAAAAGCACCCATCATTGAAATATCATCCGACTCCTCCTCCTCCTCGAATCATCATCAGGGTGGGGAAAATACTTTCCCCCAACTACATCATCTTCACAAACCAAGGGCAAAACTAAGGTCAAAGAAGTTTCATCCGACCCTCTTCCATCTACTCCTTCTTCTTTTGAATACTCCAGCTCTGATGATGAAGGATCATCATGGCCAAAGTCCTTGACTTATTATCAAGGTGAATGGGAAACATATCCTCCCAATTTTCCCATCTCTGATAAGCTAAGGGAAGAGATGAAGAAGAATGTGGCTATGCTTAGCGAAGAGATGGAGAAGACTGTTGCTGCCTTCTACGAAATGCCAGTACCTAAAAGAAATCAGGCAACCCCAATGCCAACCCATCCAACTCCTGGGCCAAGCCAGCCAACTCCTCAGCCAAGCCAGCCAACTCCTCAGCCAAGCCAACCAACTCCTCAGCCAAGCCATCCATCTCCTAGGTTACGCCCTAGATCAAGTCAGTCACTCCCTACCTCATGTCATTCAACTCCAAAGAAAGGTCAGCCATTCCCTGAACCAAGACTTCCAATCCCAGTGGTCTTGGCACTTCCAGCCCTAAGTGTGTATGAAGGAATAAGTCATCAGAGGGGTAGAAGGTTCATGCCCAACAGCAAGGGCAAAGGGAAAGGGAAGATTGAGTAGATGGTTAGGTTTGGGTGGAGTGGTGGTGAGGGATGTGTGTCTGAGTAGGTTGGTAGGTTGCTTATAGGATCTTGATGAGAAGCTTTTGTGTTTTGTATCTGTATGAAATCACCTTTATTAATATGAATGGAAATGACTCTCTTTTGTTTTAAATCCAAGCATTGAATTAGAGAACTGCAAAACAGAGTTAGCTAACAAAACACACTAAAACCTGCAAAACAAAGTTAGAACACACAAAACATAAAACATAAAAGAATGAGAAACAAAACAACAAGCATTAGCCTCCCCTTAGGCTAATGCCTCCCCTCAAAACTAGCAAAGAAATGTACAACAACATGATTAGACAATCAAGACAATCACCAAGAAAACCATGGATAGTAATACAATCCCTCTTCAGGAATTGGCTCATAATAATCAGACCTATAATTATTTTGAAAATAATGGCTTGAGGGTCTGTAAAATGGTTGAGCAACATTCCTCTTCCAACCAGCAGAATTGGTTTGACCAGCTGGAACTGGATTGTCAGCAGGAATGGTTGCAGGATTGCAATGCCTACCAGCAGCAACCGGATTAGCATTTCCAGCAGGAAATCCTGTTGCCTTAGGCACATAAGGTGGAATATTATTCACATTATTCCATAGAGGTCTTGTCACTTGTCGCCTAGCATACACACTCATTCTCTTCTCATGATAATCACAATCTTTGATGAGATGAACTTTACTACCACATACAAAACATGACTTCCTCTTAACATACTTGTTCTTAACATACTATTTCTCTTATTACAAACACTGTTGTCACTACTGGATCTAGAGACACATTTGTTTTTAATAGAATTACTTGAGCTGTTGTCTGAGAAAGCTGTTTTAGAAGCAGATTTATCATCAGTTACTCTTGAGGACTCATGGGACTTAGGTGTGGGTGACTCTTCACTTGGATCACATGAAACAAAGTCTTTGGACTCTGCTTCTGAGGACTTGACACTTGTGGAACAAGAGACAAAGTCATCTGGTTCAGGTAAGTCTTTGGACTTTTTACCATAAACCATTTGTGACTCATCTGAGTCAATGTCAGAGAGAGAGTGGACAGGGGTAGGCATAAAAACTCCTCTGATAGGTGGAGGAACAGCATTCATTCCTCCTTCTTTTACAAACTTTACAGGAATTTTATAGTCAACAGGTTCAGGGTCAAACACACTATACTCATTAGGGTCATAGACTTGATCTTGCCCAATGTAGTCACCAAATCCTAAACCGCGTTTAGTTTTTACAGATATAGAACTATCAACTAACTTGTGTAGGTTTTTAGATGAATCTTTCCATTTATCAAACCTAGCCAAGGAATTGTCTAGCTTAGTCTGCAAATCCTGTTTTTCTAACATAATCTTAGCATTTTGAGACTCAGAATATTTAAGCTCATTAGTGGTGTTCTTTAAGTCTCTCTGCAAAACCTTAATTTTCTCTTCATAAGCTACCTGATTAGCTTGGTACCAAACCTTTTGTTTTTCTAAGGTTTTAACAGCATTATCATAAGCTTGTACCTTAATAAAGTATTCATTATACTTAGATTTTGATTTGTCATTTTAGTACGCTTTATTTTCCAAAGGAAAACACAACGGATGTATTTTCCCCGGGTCGTAGTCCCAACGAAGGTTGAAGTCGAGTCGTCGTTACGGTGTCGAATACGTGAAGTGAATGGTGAATAAGAGTGATGATTGGTGATTTTACACTACGAACAATGAAATAACTAAAGGAAACAACTAATTAAGCTAAGGGTACAAGTAAATTAAGCATGTAATTCTAAAAACTAAAATTGAACTTTAAAAACGAACGTGACGAAATTTAAAAAACGTAATTAAAAAGTGAATTTTTAAATCCTAAGTCCTAAAAATGTAAAACAATTTTTCTTAAATCCTAAATATTAAAAGAAAATTTTAGAAAAAGGAAATTTATTTTTTTGACTTTTTATTTATTTTTTATGAATTAAAAACCAAAAGAAACTAATTAAATGCTTTAAAAATAGTAAACTGAAATGGAAAAATATGAAAATTTTCATATAAATCTAAAATATTATTTAAAAGCTAGGAAAAATAAAATTTGAGCTTATCTACACCTAAATAAGCAGTTTTGGAAAAAGCTAAAAATAAGCTAAAAAGCTCCAAAAATAATCCAAAGTTCAAAATCAGATTAACATACTACTTTAAGCTTAAAACAACTGAATAAGTCCAAATAAGCTCACAGAATAAGCTAAATAGCAAAATCAGTTGCAATACTAGGGTAGAACCAAAAGACAAACAGCCAACTTGTAGCTTATTTAGAAGCCAAGAAAAAGCAAATTGGGGGAATCCAAGGGCTGACTATCAAAGCTTATACAGCAAACTACTAGCAGACCAAAAATGCCCAAAATCCAATCTCAATTGCTCACTTAAAATTGATCAATTATAGGTGCATGTGGGAACTGCTATGTGTGCAGGTATGAAAACAGTCCAATGGGGCTTATTGCAGACTACTTTAAGCTAATATAATAAGCTAAAAAGTGAAAAACAAGATCAGACTTAAGAAGCCACTACTATAAGCTACTTTACTACCAAAATTCAAAAGTTTATCACAAACAGATAAGCAGATATAAGCAGTACTAAAAGCTGAGAAAGGCAGATCTGAATATGCAGGTCTGCACAAATTATGTTGCAGCAGTGAGGCTTTTTGAACCTAAATCCTTCTAACCTTGATGAAACTTAACCAACTATTGTGTGATCACTTAAACCATTGAAAGAAACATGAAAACACCAAAAACTCTAACTAAATAAGCTCAGCTTATATAGAAACTTACTAAGGCAGTCTTACTTTCAATTGCTAACCCTACACACTCAAAACCTACAAAAGCTTCTAATCAGCTTATCATCAATCAAATAAAGCTTATCTAATCTTATATAAAGCAGATCAAAACTACACAAGAAGCCAATGCACAGTACCCTGTCTGTAATGAACCTAACAGCCTCTTATCCAAACACCCCCTTAAAAACTGATTTAGCAATTTTACACTACAACTTGTAAATTTAAGCTACAATCTCTTCTATACTATGATTACCTAAGTTACTACTTATCTAAGAAGCAAAAATTAATGACAAATAAGAACTAATATAAGCTGAATTAAAATCAAGCAGAAAATAAGCTAGAAATGAAATGTGATACTTACAAAACACCCCTCAGCATGAACAGAGAGGTTTTCCAATGTAGCCTATCTTTAGATAGGCCAAGTACATCCAAATCTTACTTGAACTATCAGTTTAACTCCAGATTCATGATTCTTTTTACTATAGTTGACTTTTGTTGACTTTTTTGTGAAATGAAACTAAAGACTAAGCTATGCTAAACAATCACTCACAAAAGCTATAACAGCTAGAATGAGCTTGTATTAATACTAAAAAGCTTGACTGCAAGCTGAGTTTTGAAATTTAAACAATATTTTTGGATTTTTTTAAATATTTTTCTTATTTTTTTGTGACTTTTGATTAATAATGAAACTGAAATGAACTAATGTAAACAACTGATTTAATAGAGAGATTAACAACTGAGAAATGCTTTAAAAGTAAATAACATCAAAAGGATCAAACAACTTTAAGTAAAAACTAAAATTGAAATTTCATTAATCTAGAGAATTCGAATTACAAGGAAACTTTATGCTAAGTACATTGAAAATGAAATTTGACAGCATAACAATACTCTAAAACTACCACTACCCTACTCCTAATCCTAAATTAACTAACAGCTTTTCTGTGAGGAGATGAGGGCTATTTATAGCCAAGCTAGGATCATTCTAGACCTGCCATGTCACTGATCCGTGTGAGATTTGTGCTTCTTTGAAATCATTTCAGCCCTCAGATCATCCTTGAACATCACCCAATCGTTCACGTCCCTTGGATCAAATTTTGTGAGGTGTTCGGTCCAATAGCATGCTGCCACGTATCATTCTTGTGTTAATTCTGACATCTGACACACTATGGAAGCCAATGATTAGACGATTGTACCCTTAATTGTAGTAATTTCGTACGGTTAAGAATTAGGGTTCTAGGAACAGTGAAAATTTTTGGGTAAATATAAATTGGGGCGCGGGGTAATTTGTGTTTGACTAGCCATAAATTCTTTTGACCACCGGGTTTTACTTGTGGGTCGTGGGTTTATTTTCGGGTTGAGGGTTTGGGTTAAGGATGGTGTGTGGACCGGGTTGGGAATAGTGGGCTTTTGTTTGTTTTAATTGTTGGGCCATGGGTTGAAATATTGTTTTGGGTTTTTGGATCAGTTAACTCCGGATATAAGTTGTGGTTTATTTAACTTTTGGTTTTAACAAGAATGCAAGGAACAAAGTCGTAAAATCTGAAACTCTAGGGTCTTTTTCTGCCATTCTTCTGAAATAAATCCAAGGGCTTGACTTGACAAATGATGATTCTTTGAGGACTTGATTGACATAAACTTCCCGGCTTCGGCTGTAAATATCCATTCCATATCTCGTGCTCGTTTTTCCTGGTTTTTGCTAGATCTTGTCCTTTTTTCTCGATATCCGTATATGCATAGAAAAAACACAAAAACACAATATCTTTGGCATTTATGGTTAGTTTTTGGTCGTTTTGGGTCCGGTTTTGGTCAAATAAAGGTATGTGTTTTAGCACATACCAGATTTCATGTCATCATATTCTTTATTAAGAGTTGAGTATAATTCATGACAGGCAGGATTACATTTTTGTACCTGAGATGGGAATCCCATTAGTGCATATTCTTCCAAGTTTTCCTTTGCCTGATAGAATTCATCATTTTCAGTCAGCTTAATCATAGAATCATTATGAAACAAGCTTCTAATCTTCCTTGCCCACATTTCAAATTTATCTCCAGATAACGACATTGAAAAAGGTTCAATAGAGAAGATTTGGAAATGTTTTCCTCTTTATTAGAGATCCTCACCAGGCTCTGATACCACTTGTAGGATCGAGTGCTTCTAGCTTGATTGAGCTTGGTTAAACCGAGAATCTCTAGGTGTAAGACTTGTGTTTATGCGGAAACTAAACAACAAGAATGTAAAGAAGAAAATAATAGAAGACAATGATCCTCTATGGATCAGATTATGAACTAAGAAATTGTGTTATTGAATATTGTAATGTCCTACATAACTCATAGACGGGTGTTCCTTTTATACTAACAATAAACCCTAACCTTAACCCGTCATACAAGAAAACGTGTAAAGAGATAAACATGATCTCTTCTAAAAATAAATCTAACAAACATTCTAAACTTACGGGATAACAATTACTTAAACCCGCAGTAATGACTACTATCAGCAGAAACAGAAATAAACTATCGGCAGTAATGAACTTCAGCAGGAACCATAAACTATCGGCAGGAACCAGCGAACACTACCAGCAGCAATGAGAAATCTTTATTTCCCAGAGATCCTAACAGCTTGCTACCTTACCCTTTACGTTCGGGGGGCTTGGTGTTTACTCTGCAGGTGACGTCTTGAACTATGCATTTCTTGCGTCTAGACTTCAATCTGTTAGCTTGCAAACTAAGTTGCTTCTACATTCAAGTATCGTAACTTCTAGGACTACCTTTGATGATGCCTTGTGTGCTTTTAATGCGAAAATAGAGATTGACCTTTTGAGTAATCCATGTGAGATCGCTGCCCCCAAACTCATGAAGAAAGTGGCAGATATATATTTCACACGTGTTACCCAAACAGCCGAATCTACATTTTCTTTATCTACTCAACAGATGGCGTTATGGAAATCGCAAATGGAGGACTACACTTCGGACTGGCGTAGGGTGGTTTCGATATCTGGGTTGGGACAGACTATGAATGTTAGGACCTACCGGTGCGTGTTATGTTATCGGCTAGGTATTCCCCTATTCTCTGTTCATTTGTCGTGCTCAGCTTGTTCCAGGGTCTTTACTGGGGATATTTATGGGGACCATACTGTATCTTGCGCTGGTATTATTGGTATTAAATATCAGCATAACGTGGTACGTGATGTTCTTGTCGACGTATGTTCTCGGTCCGGTATTTCGGCTCGTAAAGAGGTTGATATTGGGCTTTGTGGGGAAAGGGACAAACCCTTACGCCCAGCTGATATGTTGCTCTACTCGTTGGATGGAGGGCTTGATGTATGTGTTGATTTGATGGGTCATCGCCCTTGACACAAACTGGTATGGTTGATTTTGTATCGGGTCGTGCGATAATTGAGGTTGCACAACGTAAATGCATCAAGGATGAAGCTAAGTGCGTGAATATTGGATATGAGTTCATCCCCTTCTCTTTCTCTTCTTTTGAGGAACTTGAGAAGGATGTAGTGACCTTACTGAAGCGAATCCGAAAGTTCTCGATGACCCAAGACATTGGAGCATGTGTTGCTACTCATATCTTTAGTAGGATTAGCTTTTCTATAGATAGAGGAGTGGAGTCCAGTTAGTATCTCGGCTTCCTACTAACTTCTTATAAATCATATGAGTTTCTAATAAAGTGATGTTAATAATAATAATAATAATAATAATAATAATAATAATAATAATATATAATAATAATAATAATAATAATAATAATAATAATAATAATAATAATAATGATACAATGTACTACGTATGTGTAGCCACCATATGTGGTTAAATAATATATGTGCGGTAGTATTAACTATTAAGTCATAGAAAAATTATTAGTTGCAGTATTTTTACAGAAGTGTGTAGTTTTTCTTTTGGAGAGTTTTGTTGTCTTTATGTTAGAAAAGCAGTTGGGCGCTCGAATCATCACATCTCCAAAGTATTACTCTTAAATTGAGATTTCTAATAGAGTGTTGATTGGCATGACTAACTCATAAGACTATCTTTATGCCTAACAAAGAGATTGAGACACTTGGCTAGATAAATGGTAGATATGAAAAAGAAGATTTAGTGCAATCCATGTGTCACACAATGAGTTGTTTAGGCATATTTTTAGGCATATGACTTAAGCATGAGAATCATTTTCCTTTCTAATAATCTCACTGAAATTGACTAGAGATTTTTAGTTTGTGGACGGAAAAGAAACATGGCTAAAGACGCATTGTCCATGGGGGAGACCACAACCCCACCACCGTTATTTCTAGATAACCATTACTAGCACTATTTATGTTTGATGCAGATAGAATTGTGTAATATTGAACTTAGACAGCTAGATGCAAGATGCAAGATGCAAGAAGCAATTAATAAATCTTATGGGGTTGTCACTTCAACAACTAATAACACCAAAATAACTAAAACACAATTTTCATCTGTAATTATTATACGCGCATATGGGTCCAATAATACATCACCAAAACTACCCCACTTACTCACAACAAAAAAGTTGAATGACGCTCGCCAACCTACCAACGAAAACGAATGGCATGGCAATGTCACCAACCATGGTGCAGTATGGCATGTTATTGGGTGAAAAAATCACAATAGCATGACATTGGGTTAATGCACCATGCACTCTTATACATTTGATGTATCATCAAAAGAATTTGTGAAATACACAAATTGTTTATGTGGTTGTTCCAGAAATTAACTTTTCATGTCACCCACAGATTAATTTCACAAGATGTCTTTAGTTCGAAAGTTTGTTCCAGAATTAATGGTTAAAATGTTACCGCCAAGTTTAGTTTCATTAACTGATCCATGTGCCTAAATGTGAAAACCACACGATAAGGATGGAAAATCTGTACCCCAAGAAACCCGAAAACTAAAACTTTCAAATCGAGTATGAGGTTGGCTTATCAGATTAGGATCAGGTTTTAAGTATGTATACACGGGTATTATCGGAAACTGGGGCGGGTTGTCTCTCATCATCGCTGCCACGTCCCGAACCTAAAATGTATATAACGAGGAATGATTAGCCGTGCAATTATGGTGGAATTGTGAATATTAATTTGTTAATTTTTTAGCGGCCAAATTAAAAATATGTATAATTTATATCTGAACTTAACAAACTAATTTTCAAAATTATGTTAAGTACATACAATATTGTCTAAACAAAATCACCGTAACCAATTATCACTTCCTAAAATTTCTCAATTACAAATACAAATCATTCCCTCAATTTGTTATAGTAGCGAAAAATGCAGAATTTGTTGGAAATTATGACTTAATATTAGTGTTGTTTGGACATTGTATCAATATCAATACTACATTATGGGCCTGTATGGTAGGAGCTTTTTTGGGAGCTGTTAGCTTTTTGTTACAAAAATAATATCCTCTAAAATAAGTAGCTCCGTTTGGATACATTAACTTCAAGCTTTTATTTCAAACAAATAGCTCCTAAATGAAAAGCTGATTCATGAAGGTTTTTATACATCTTAGAGCTGTTAAAACTTTAAATTACTGATATACCCTCCAAACATTTGTTTACAATTATAAATATGTCCTTTTATGTTATTTTACATCTTATAATTACATTTAACAGCTAACTTACCAAACACTTTTATTAAAAAAAAAGAGATACAGCTTGTAGCTCATGTAAACAGCTTTGCAGTTTACAGCTTACAGTTAACATCTTACAACATACAGCTTACAGTTAGTTTTGCCAAACATACCCTATAAATGATTTGGGACTTTTCATAAAAGGAAGTTTTAAAATTTTAATACAAAAAACATTACTATAAAAGGAAATTAAAAAAAATAGTGTAAAATTTAAAAATTTATGTCTCATTTAAACCATTGTAACAGCTCATTTAGTTCTTCCTGAGAATTAATTACATTGTTATAGCAACTCAAGACTTGTAACAACCCATTTACTCCGACATATAAATCCACAAAAACCATTTGCAATCTCACACAAAAACCATAGAAAATAAACACACACTAAAACATTAGTTCTATATCTCTAACCTAAACACACATCACACATGTGCAATCTTTCTCCCCTCTCTTTCTCTGTAAAATATATAATCACCATTGCTGGTCACTGCCTTACCACCGCCACCCTTTGTTGCCACCATCTTTCCGTGGTTTCGGTGTCTCTGGGTGGTTTCGATCTGATTGGTGGTTTTCAATGTGTTTGGTGGTTACAGTGGAATAGTGTGATTTGTGTTTGCCACCGAACGTTACCACCATCGAACCCTACAACCACCATCAAAACCAATCTTTAAAGATTTTGGTGCATTAACAATACCCATCATAGATCTTTAAGAAGCATAACACCTCTTTCAATATCACGAAATTAAAAGAAACAACAAGAACAACTCGTGTTTTCATTCCTCCTCACATCTAATAACAACAACAAACATAAAATACATGTCTATCCTATGTCTCATCCTCCTCAAGAAACCACAATCAACATCCCATCTCCAATCAAGATTCAAAACGAAATAGAAGATCCCAGATCTATTTAAACTTTGTTTGCAATCATTTTTCAGATTTTTTCAAATTTGAACATACCCATCATCGATCTACAAATAAGAAAAACAAAATAACAAACAACCTGTGGAAAAACGTAGAGGGGGGGGGGGTGAATACGTTTCTGTTTAAAACTTCAAAACTTTTGCATCAAATATAGTATAAACCATTATATTTGCTAATCTTGACGCGAGGATGCATTTAACGCATTACGACATGTAAGGCCAACCCCTTAATGTCACATAAGATTCCGCAAGATTAATGATTTATAATAAATCAAGTTTCACCATTATTAGTCCGGTTTATTTTTCTTTTCTAAAAACACCCTTAAGACAAGTACATAACACAATCATAAATATCAAGCACAAAGACAATCAACAATATAGAGCAAGAATAAAAGTAAAGCAATAAGTAAAAAGGATATGCAAGTCGACACGATGATTTATAGTGGTTAGGTCACGAAGCTCCTCTTCGACCTACTCCACTCCCTGAGTACCCAACTCGAGAGTTACTTCACTAGATCAACAAGCTCCATTCTCGGCGGAGAAAACCTTACACAACGTAGCTTACACTTTATTCGGTACAAAGCTAAATATCGGGTTCTTCACACAAGGTAGAACCAAACCTTACACGACGTCGCCTACACTTTATCCGGTACAAGGCTAGATACCGGGTCCCATTACAATGGAGGAACCACATATAGGTGATGATGAATATAAAACCATATTAAAATTAATCAAACGCAGCGGAAAACATCACCTAACAACGGATCCATATAGCCATATGATCAATCACTAATTAACATAATAAATATTACAATTATATACCTTTGAAGCGTGATTTGGGTTTCACCACCAACACCAGCTATTAGGCTCAGATATTTAAACCAAATAGGGTGAAAAAGCTGTAGACCCCACCATGGCTGCAAAGAAACACGGTTGCATAATCATGCCATCCGGTGCTTGCCCCGCCAAGTTACGGATCCAATGTTTGCCGACACGCTTCATTTGTCTCAGAAAATAGTTGTTAATCATCATAGCCCTAGTGTAAAAAAAAGCCGGCTAAATTGGTCAACGAATGCAAGCTATATATTATGTCTAAAAAGGTGAGTATCCATAATGCCTGATCATAATACACATAATAAGCCTCAGATTTTATCAAATCCACCCAGCCATTCAGCCGGCCTTTTCACGGTATATAAGCTTATGCTTTCTAAAAGTTAGAAACCATAAAACTGATAGAATTTATCATTAGCCTCAGATTTGGGCATGGAAAATGGTCAAAAAAGGTCGGAAGCCCGGCATTGCTGCAAAGAAAGACGGTTGCATAATAGCAAGGAAGCTATCACGCCATCCGTTCCTTGCCCTGCCAAGTTACAGTTGTAGCCTCCAATGACCATTATATATCATTAGCCTCAGATTTGTGCATGGAAAATGGTCAAAAAGGTCGAGAGCCCGGTATTGCTGCAAAGAAAGACGGTTGCATAATAGCAAGGAAGCTATCACGTCAACCGGTCCTTGCCCAGCCAAGTTATGGTTGTAGCCTCCAATGACCAATATCATTTGACTCAGAAAAGAACGATTAATCATCATAGGCCATTACTATGTTGGAGCGAAACACCCCATGAAAAAAGCAGGGAAAAAGGCGAACGAAATCTGCGTCATTTAAAATGGTATATTACTATTAACGAACATACCCGACATGTCTGCAACCACAATGAAGGTATGGTTGGCGTCTTTAATCTTTTCATTGACACTTTTATTAAACCTCAATTTAATAAACCCCGTCGTGCCTGCAAGCTTGGGAACCTCGGGGCAGCACGATGCAAATGATCTCATGTTTTATCCAATCCACCAACCGATTAACCGGCCTTTTCACGTCATATAAACTTATGGTTTCTAATTCCGCCATGGCTGCAAAGAAACTCGGTTGCATAATAGCAAGTAAGCTACCACGCCATCTGGTCCTTGCCCTGCCAAGTTACGGTTCAAACCTCCAATCACCAATATCATTTAAGATCCGAAAGGAAAACAAAGGCTGTGAGTGAGGATCAACAGTCGGGTAACCTAATAAGCAACCAATATATTATTCGAACTATTGCTTGGACCGGGTTGCGGGCAAAAACGGGCTGACGTAGTCCAAAAAAAATGTTCAAAGAGGTCCGAACCACGGCATGGGCAAAGAAACTCTGTTGCATAATAGCAAGTAAACTATCACGCCATCCGGTCCTTGGCCTGCCAAGTTACGGTTGTAACCTCGAATCACGAATATCATTTGAGATCCAAAAGGTGCAGCTCCAGCACAACAACTTAATAAAAGAGGAGTTTCAAATTAAATTAAGTTAAACCCTAAATGTTACACCCCGTGCCCGATTAGACCAAAAGTTAAAACTTTTTGAGCGGAAATGACTCAACTTTAATGTACCTCCTGTTACTCTTTTGACCTTTGACAAAAATTTATAAACATTCAGGACTTGAGACTATTTTTAAATGAAACTAGACTCAATTACCTTCAAAACGATAGGTGGCGCGGCCCGTAACGACTTACGGTTCAAAAGATATGAATTTTCAAAGATTGCCAAAAATATGCCAGGCGACCTCCATCCGATCGGTTGGATGTTTCTGGTCGCCCGAATCAGTTTTCAAAATCCCAACTTGGAAGTCCGACCTCCCGAACTCGATAATTAACCAAACTTTCTAGATTTACTTAGTATACTATTTGGCTCATTTTCATACAAAAATATTTACCGTTTGACCATCAGAATAATACTTTACAAGATGACGGGTTTTGCACCAAAACCCGTTTTGACCCATTTACACTACAAACCACTTATACCACTTCATTCCCCCACCATCATCATCATCCTCACTAGTCATCATCATCATCATCATTTTTACTTCCTAATCATAACCATAACATCAAGGCTCATTAACACAACTCATCATGATCAAGGGTTAGTTAACCCATTTAAACTTACCCATCATCTTTTCTATATCATCATATGATCATACCATGATCATATGATGAAAACCCACTTAACCCATAAACCTTAACCTCTTTAATCATTAAGATAGTGATACTTACTTGGAGTGGATCATTGCTAGGAAGGACTATGGACATTAGGTCTTCATCTTCTTCTTCCTAAGTCACCAACTAGCTTTTCCCTCTCTTTTTCTCCTTCTCCATAACCGGACTTCTCACCCTTATCTAAATCATGAGGGAAATCTCTAGAATTTCCTAGATATTATTAGTTAGGTAGCATCTTTGGCCAATGACATAATTAGTCCCTCAAGTCCCTTTTATTCTATTTTGGTCACAACCAACTTATAACACATTTAGTCTATTACAACTTTAGCCCCTTAGGTATATTCCTTTCTATTTGAGCCACATAATACTTTCCTTAACTATCTAATACATTAGTTGACTACAAGTTTGACTATCGGATTTGACTACAATGTAACTTTCCTTGACTAACCAATCACAACGAGCCTTAGTCAATTTCATCTAGGGTGGGGCCCACTTGTATACGGGAAACGGGTCTAACAATTCTACCCCCTTATTTAGATTTCGTCCCCGAAATCTATCGTCTATTACTAACCAAATCTTAAACACAAAATACCCTCTATCCTAGCACTTTCGATTCTTAGTTTATTTAGTTGCAACGATCTAAGTGATCTTGCAACTCTATGCATACTATTAGACATCACATGGCCTTAATCCACATTACTTCCCGCTTACTTCTATAACCATACAACTCTTACTTAGCCTATTACATAATACGAGACATACTCACTATAACTAGTTATCATTTTAATCCGTTCTATTACCGCTACATCACATTCTCACTTGCTTTATCCTATATTCTCATTCTTTAACTACATGTTACTTGAGAAAATCGTGCTATTTGACTTTACATGAATACAATTGGCTAATATTTTCACATTCTATCAACACCACTTAACCATTTCTTTTACGTCTCTACAATTACCTCATTTCTTTTACTTCTTCTTCATGTCATTTTCGCTTACCTTTATAACTCTTATAGAATTATTACATGAATTGACTTTATAACATCATACTTTAACATTGCCGTCACATTACACATGACACTTATCAATAATTATTTCCATTACTCACATTTTGTACCACGCCGCAATTCGTATTATAACATTTTTAAGCATCTTTACAATTCTTTAATTCCTTCAACTTATACTTAACACTCAAAACATAGGTTCTCATAAGTCTCACTAAAAGACGTACCTCTAATTTAACCCTCCTATCTTAGTCCTTATAATTTCTAACTAATTCTAGACTTCCGCTTTCTACTTCTCTAACCCTACTCGTACCATATCGGCAACACATAAGCCCACTCATCCATGCTTCTTCATTTAAATGGAAAGGCGTCCCAATCGATGTAAATCAAGAAACATAACTCATGGTCATATATATTTCCAACACAACACAAGTACTCCTATTTCTAAATTTAACTTTTATTCTCTCATCCTTTTTATACTTCACATTTCCTTTTTAGACTTGGATCCATATCATTAACATATTCATTATGGGGATATTTTCATTGCCAAGGATGTAGGCAACCCCATTGCCGATGAAGGCAACACGTTTTATCCCGAAGGATCTTTTAACATTCATTAGCTCGGTCATCCCGAAGGATACCATCATTCATCACCATTAGCCCGGTCATCTTGAAGGATGCCATCTTTAACCTTTCACATTTCTATCATGGATCCAAGTCATAGCATTGTAATCTACACATTTTCTCATTCATTTATTTTTAGTGAAGCAAGTGCACATAGCATATGAACCTGCTTGTTATAATTACACATTTTCTATGTGGTTTCACTCTTCATTACATCTTGCATTCTTAGCCTACATTAATCATTTTCACATTCTTACTTTACCCTTTAGTCTACTCGATTCTTTCTACACTTAAGCTTTCATAAATTTATTTACATTCATTCATTAGCATCATTCATTCTTCTTACACTTATTAAGTCATTTACACATCCTCTGCGTCTTTACACTTTTCACTCTAACTTATATTCTTTAACCCGCGTTAATCATTTCCACCTTTTTTACATTACATTTTAGTCTACTCAACTCATTAACATCTAGACTTTACACATATCGTCAACTGAAACACATGCATTCATTATAGTAATCACCGCTAATGGAGCACATTAGCCGTGATATAATAATTTTAGGACAACGCCTTTACCTCATACATACTCATCTCATTCTCTCTTACATTTTTAACCCATCACATTCTTATTCTCATATCTTATCTTACTTCTTTTACTTTTTATGTGTTTAAGAAACTTCTTTCTTTCTCGCCTTACCTAAATCATTACTTTAGCACGCTCTTTAACATCACACATTCTATGATATCGTCACATTTACCATACTATATTTCATTACATTCTGGCCTTCGTAATTAACTCATCCCATTTCAATTATTAACACTTAAGCCTCACTATTTATCTCGTCCTTTCCTTACCAACATACTTTACTCTTACTTTATAAATTCTTGCATCATACTTAGCAATCAATTTGTTCATTTAATTTTTCTTTTATCATAACATACCATAACATCGTTGTTATTATTATGCGTTCATGTTCATAATTAGACTTCATATACATTAACCTACCGTCGATTTGTCGCTACATCGCCTTATCCTCATTCATTAAGTACTAGATATGGTGAGACCATATGTTGGTCTTTATGCCTTGTGAATCCCAACCGTCACATATCGTCATTCCTTAATCTCATTCATTTTCTTCATGCCAACAAACCCTTAACATTTAGCGTGTTAATTCCATTTTATTATTACACCTTATATTTTAGCACACTTTTCATCACTACAATCCATTATTTAAGCGTTAATACCTTAAGTTACTCACTAACCCATCTCTAATACCATTTACTATTCCTTTTCACGTCTTACCATTATTATCCTTTTATAATACGCAATCTTATATCATCACCAATATGTTGATACCATTACTTACACTCATCAAGCCCGCCATGGGTTTATATCACATACACCTCCTTACCATACAACATATGTCTCTCTTATCGTCTTAAGTCATATAGTACATATCACCTAAACCATCGGTACTTACACATATACTTAGAAAACCTTTAAATTTCATGAACCTATTATTCACATTATTATTTAAACACCTTTTATTCAACATAGCTTATTTCTTACATACGTCAAACCATTTACTACGTGTCACCACCAATCCATCACGTCTAATTTACAATCTTCATGTTCGTTAATCTTTCATTATTCAAGTATTTCTTAGACTAACACTTTTCCGTTTTCTTTTCTCCTTGCCATGCACATTTTAATTACTCACCTATCACTTTTCATTACTTTAACACTATCTTAGTAATACTCATCTTTATCATACTTTCGTACACTTGAATATACATATATCACATTTCCCCTTGAGTTGCCACATTACATTTAGCGTTATATTGTCAACCCCAAATTGACCTCTTATTTTACTTTACATCTATACGTTATTTTAATGTTTACCTACTTTAATCTCATTGACTGATCTAATTTGTATTCCCTTGCATTACACTTCTTCTTTATATCACGTTATAATATGCATTCTTAAATCACCTTGCTCATGACAAAAATCGCACTTAATACATAAACATCAAACACATTTATTCATACTTAATCTCAATATATATAATTATATATATATATATATATATATATATATATATATATATATATATATATATATATATTATATATATAATCACGTTATAATATGCATTCTTAAATCACCTTGCTCATGACAAAAATCGCACTTAATACATAAACATCAAACACATTTATTCATACTTAATCTCATATATATATATATATATATATATATATATATATATATATATATATATAATATATATATATATATATATATATATATATATGGTTTACTCTCAACATTCTTTCCATAAAAGATAAACATTACTAATCACTTACGTTTCATTAGTCTATAGTTAATTTATAATTTAAAACCATTAAAATGCCTAAGTTATACCATTTGTCTATTATCTTTGAGTACTTACTACTTCACTATTCCAATCGATGCAATATCTATTTCATTTATCATTCATTACTCATACATTTCTTTAATATCTAGCAATTACACATTTCAACAATTCGCTTTACTTAAACATCTAAATCCTCGCCACGTACACATCCTCATATATCATCTCATTTCCACCTATAACTCCTTACTATAACGACATTCTAATTCCGCCTTTCTTTAACAAACATACCACTTATCATTTCTATACACATCTTTCTATTACTTCTATAATACACATTCACATAACCAAATCTTTAGTCTATACTATACAAGAACTATCATTCACTTACGTAGCATACATATACATATCATGTATTCCATCTCATAATCTAAACAATCCATAACCCGTTCCTAACTCATTACTTCTATATTTCACTACATTCACATCACAATATTCACATTACTTATTAGCTATTGCATAATCTCATTATTACTATAAGCACCTTCACGTTATACCACTAAGGCATCTATTTCCCCGCATTACTTAAACTTAAGCTCAACGCATCTACGAGTGGTTTAAGTCTAGGCAACCTAAAGTGGAAACCTAATTCACTTAAACCGAAGCTATGATACCAAGTTGTTACACTCCGTGCCCAATTAGACAAAAAATTAAAACTTTTTGAGCGGAAACGACTCAACTTTAATGTACCTCCTGTTACTCTTTTGACCTTTGACAAAAATCTATAAACATTCAGGACTTGAAACTATTTTTAAATGAAACTAGACTCAATTACCTTCAAAACGACGGGTGGCGCGACCCGTAACGACTTACGGTTCAAAAGATATGAATTTTCGAAGATTGCCAAAAATCTGCCAGGCGACCTCCATCCGATCGGTTGGATGTTTCTGGTCGCCCGGATCAGTTTTCAAAATCCCGACTTGGAAGTCCGACCTCCCGAACTCGATAATTAACCAAACTTTCCAGATTTACTTAGTATACTATTTGGCTCATTTTCATACAAAAACATTTACCGTTTGACCCTCGGAATAGTACTTTACAAGATGACGGGTTTTGCACCAAAACCCGTTTTGACCCATTTACACTACAAACCACTTATACCACTTCATTCCCCCACCAAACTTAACCAACATCATTTCTTTAACATACTAAACATGTTCCATATACACTTGACCCATGTACAACCCAAAATGGGTATATTTACACTTAATCCAAACGCCCCCTTTAACTTTGACTATAAACACATAAAACACACTTTGACACACCGTTAGACCACCAAATCATTATGACTCCATTAACATACATTTTGACACTTGACTTTACTTTACAAATCAATAAAAGACCAACGGGGGTACAAACTTTGACCTTGAGCTCGGTATCTACCTAAGCTCCTAACACTTACTATCTTCCAAACCGCTTATCAAGTCTTTAAGCCACATCATTCAATTCATATCACATATAACTTCATAACATAACTACATCTATTCATCACAACCATAATCAACTACATACCTTAATTAGTCCAAATCCAACAAGCTAACATACTCTTAGTCGAAATCACTAGCCATCCATCCTTAACTTACAACCATTCTAAATCCAAATCTTATACTCTTATACAACCATAATACATATATGATAAATACACATATAATACATGTTTTAGTGAGAGTTACTTACCTCATATCCAAGCTAATCTATCATTCATGATTTCACCACCATCATCATCATCCTCACTAGTCATCATCATCATCATCATTTTTACTTCCTAATCATAACCATAACATCAAGGCTCATTAACACAACTCATCATGATCAAGGGTTAGTTAACCCATCTAAACTTACCCATCATCTTTTTTATATCATCATATGATCATACCATGATCATATGATGAAAACCCACTTAACCCATAAACCTTAACCTCTTTAATCATTAAGATAGTGATACTTACTTGGAGTGGATCATTGCTAGGAAGGACTATGGACATTAGGTCTTCATCTTCTTCTTCCTAAGTCACCAACTAGCTTTTCCCTCTCTTTTTCTCCTTCTCCATAACCGGACTTCTCACCCTTATCTAAATAATGAGGGAAATCTAGAGAATTTCCTAGATATTATTAGTTAGGCAGCATCTTTGGCCAATGACATAATTAGTCCCTCAAGTCCCTTTTATTCTATTTTGTTCACAACCAACTTATAACACATTTAGGTGCTGTTTGTTTATTCAGACATTTTATGTCTGAATCTGAATACCACTTCTGAATCTGAATGAGTGGTCCAAAAGTCTGAATCTGAATTATTTTAGACTGTTTGTTTTTTAAGAAGTTTTATGTCTGAATCTGAATACCACTTCTAAATATAAAAATTGTAACCAAATAAAATAAGTATGTATTTATCAAAATAGGACTTTGGGAAGATAAATAGCCTTATCTTTATTTCTACTTCTTATCTCTTTTGTGGTCCTTGTCTTTATACGTAGTTCTTTTCTTCCCAAAGTCACCAAGAACATATTTTATCTTCCCAAAAACATCCTTGTCTGCATATTTTTCTTCTCCTTATCTTTATTGCTCATGAAAAAAAAAATGCTCACAAGTAGTCGCAAAAGAAATGCAACAACAATGAAAATGATGATTATTAAATGAAATTTTTTGAATAAAGATTTTGATCTCTTCTTCCGGCAACGTCAACAGCGTTTTCCGGCGACAAAGACGGTATCGTCCGGGACAACGAGATGGTTGGAGAAGGCTGGACATGCCGAAGATTCAAGAGGAGCAGAGAATAAAGTTGTAGGATCGTATTGTTGAAGTTGAAGATGTAATCACATGTAAAAAGATGTAAATATGTACTTCCGGCAACGGTTTCCGGCGAGCGAGATGGGTGGAGATGGCTGGGACATGCCAAAGGTTGAAGAGGAGCAGATAATAAAGTTGTAGGATTGTTTTTTTTATGGGTTGAAGTCTTGAAGATGTAATCAGAGAATAGTCAGACATTTACCAAAGTCTAATTCAATCAGACAATATTCAGACATTTTTACCTCTTAATCTGAATAAAAAACAAACACCCAAATGAATATGTCTGATTCGGTCAGACATCAGACATATTCAGACATATTCTTGAAAAACAAACACAACCTTAGTCTATTACAACTTTAGCCCCTTAGGTGTATTCCTTTCTATTTGAGTCACATAATACTTTCCTTAACTATCTAATATATTAGTTGACTACAAGGTTGACTATCGGATTTGACTACAACGTAACTTTCCTTGACTAACCAATCACAACGAGCCTTAATCAATTCCATCTAGGGTGGGGCCCACTTGTATACGGGAAATGGGTCTAACACTAAATCAGACAATAACAACAACACAACTCTAAATCTGCCATCACAAAAATAGCTACAGGCACAATTAAATAAACCAAAACGGTAACTCAACCAACAACAACAACAAACCACCAAATCTGACCTACAAAAATTAGCAATAGTTGCAAGGCAAAAATAATAGCAGTTATCAGAACAATAATAGTGACAATCAAACACAACAACACCGTAAATCTAACATGATAGAATTAGCAATAAGAACAACAAAACAGAGCCAAACATAACAAACAACTTGAACCTACAACGTATGCTTTTGAAGGGTTTCCTCAGATAATATGGGTACCATTTTTGCCGATCAAAAAATGACGACCACGACCATTTTAGATCTAAAGTTGTGGATATAACTAAGGGGGATACTGTATCCGTAACATATGGCATAAGAAGAACCACAAATTGAATAAAAAAATATTATCACTATTCATAGCACTGTAACCCCCCTCACAGGCAACTGTAGTTGCCACAAAACCCATATGATCGGCTCGGAAAAACTTGATTCGCCGTTGGATCTAGGTCACGGACCTGCACGTTTCGAATCTCAAAGCAAAAAAAAAAAAAAAAAAAAAAAAAAAAAAAAAAAAAAAAAAAAGTGTGAGTGAGGATGAACAGTCGGGTTACCTAATAACCAACCAATTTATTATTCGGACTATTGGTGGACCAGGTTGGCAAAAAAAAAAGGGGCTAAGCAGCCCACTAAATGTTATATGTATATAATATATTGTACCAAGCATGTACATGAACCTTTTTCTTAGTTTTGGTATTACTTTGTATATTTATCAAAATTACGAGATCACCAGTAGTACTCGTTCTTTATTTTCAAAAGAAACATCATAAATCTTTTGTGTACTTTAATAATACATGTGGTCAAGGCTTGAAAATGCTATTTGACTAAGCCAATAGAAATTTGTTTAATTGTTTATGTAATTTTTATAAAAGCCTAAATCATTATATGTTCTAACTTCTAGTTATGTAAAGTTTTTTCTTTATGACCTAACCATCCAGATTATTAGAGGTAAACACCCGCCGCTAAGCGCGAGATAAGTAATTAATCAATAAAACATAATTTTATTAGATTTTTTTTATTGAAGTTGGAGATGAGGCGACTACAAAGACAACAACGGGAAATGATTCACTTAATGTTTTACGTTAATGGTGTTGGAATATGGAAGTTGGAATAGCTTAAATACAACTAAAGGTGTGTGAGCCTATTGGGGGCACACACGTTAAACACTTAGAGTATGTTAAATTCTTCGCGTATACCAAAAAGACATGAAATGAACTAGACAAGACGCCTTACTTGTCCTAACTAGTGTGGCCAGCTTATGAAGGATCTAGAAGGGATCTTGGAGTGTCTAGATTCATTAGTGATAAGGAGGAAAGGAAGAATTGTGATAAGGCTTAAAGTTGGAAGAGTTTTAAGCTTATCATAAATGTGTTTTAGCCTTATCATGAGTGAGAATGAGAGACTATATATATAGACCTCCTATCTCAGCTCATAATAGACGACACATATAAAAACTCTAAATAACCTTTACGTAGTTAATAGTTAACTATTTCTTTTCCTTGGTCAAAAGTAGCGGCAGACTAAAGAAACAATATAGGCTTTGTTTGTTTGCTTCGTACAGTTGCTTCTCCTTTATTCTGTCTACCAATTGGAGTACAAAGTTTGGTTTGACTTTCGTTCCACGTATCTAAGTAAAACAACAAGGAATTTTGTTCTTGTTTGTTTTTAGTTACTGTTGCTATTGTTTAACAATTCGAACGTAATACAATTTTTGTATTCGAATTGTGATTTGGTTGATACGTGATACTCGGCTAGCATTCCGGGCATACTTGGTTGACGTGTTTGTGTGAGCAACCGTAGAGGTAGTATTTATTTGCTACTTAGTTTCATTTGCGGGTGACTACAAGGGTTAGTTTTCGATTTATTTTTCTTGTCCTTTTTAGTTGTTATAGTTGTTTATTATTTGTGTTGATTCTAATAGCCAAACTAGATCCAATGTTCCGCTGCGTACTCGTAGTGTTAATTGGTTAACATGTTAATAAATCCCAACAGTGGCATCACGAGACAACTTGTTTGGTGTATTATGGGTTACACAATTTGATAAACATGTGAAAAGGCTGCATGAAATCTAATTTAGTTATTTGTTTTATTTTTATTTTGACAACTATAATGCAATACTTGTCATTAATTAATATAAAAAAAAATAACAAGACACAAACAAATTAATTAACGGTTAATTAGATACATAAAATAGCAAATTAATAGTTAATAAGTTTGCCATGTTATTTTATGTGTGAATTCTGGCTATAAGACCTACGCAATCAATTTTTTGATGCATGTGGCGATCTAGGCACTTGATGAAAACCTAGTGAGGGTCTTATGGTTCTCCTTTTGGGGAAGACTCGCGAGAGAACTCAGATTTTATATGTTTAATTAATGTCTTTGTTTATGTTTGTGATTCCTTATGTGCATAATTGTTATATGTTTTACACACCTAATTGCATGCAATATGGAATAATACATATGCGAAATCATGACATTAAAATGGTATTAATTTACACGCCTAAATATCATGCTCAATGTGACCTGCTATTTGATTCGTGGAAAATTGTTTTTGTAAAATTAAGTTACCTAAATTATTGAAACAAGTTTTTCATGAAATTAAAAACTGGACGCTATGGACACTTGGGAAGTACGGCTCACCCACTAGAACAAACTATAAGGGGGGTATAAGGCGGTGCGCACAGTCACACCTAAAGGATTTCCGGTCATTGCTTCGCGCTGACTTGGTCCTCCGCTTCCTTGCGAGTTCGATTGGAGCTACCGTGAACCATGATGATCACTACAGTGTCATTACTAAAAGTTTTTAAATAAAGTGTTACAAAGTTGTTTTGCATGCTTCTTTGTACACGATTTTATCACATTTATGTGTATACCCTATGTGTAAATTTTAAGTCTATGCCAGCCAACCAAGAACACGTGCTTTTGGCTTGACCTCTTTGGTCAGACCTTAGGGCCATTCCAAACCCATGGCAGATTTTGCTCATTGGTCAGACCTTTGGTGATATTTGCACGTTCTTGCTTGGTTGACTTATTTCGAGTATGCTTGGTCAGACCTTGGACCCGAGGCATAAGATGAGACTAAACATGCTCATGACATTATTACTTGTCTACTAATGTCTTGATCAGTCTCATAAGTCTAAGAGTTGCAGTTTATGCAATTAACGCTCGTCGCTTACCTCTTGCCCTACTTGTTTACACGCTGGTCAGACCTCCGGTAATAAGTAGGAGGTCAAGATGGATCTTAGTCTTAATTAATAATTAATTGGGTAGTTAATTCTTTTAAGAATTTAATTATCAAAAATACTAACATTGAACTTTCTATGTTCTGATTAAAATTGTGTTGTTGCAACATAATTCGTAAACAAAAGTTTGTTTTTTCTTAAAAAAGACACACTTAGTCTCTTTTCCTGGTAAGAAGAGTGAGACTTATTCCTATTTATTTCTCCTTAGTTGACAAACTGAGATCGGATTACAATTGTTAAACTCACTTATGATCTTTCATTACCCTTTTCCGGTATTGAAATAATTGAAAGATAAAATATTTTGTGTAACTAGAATACATTTTGTCTATAGCTACCAAAATAAATGACATCTTGCACTTGTCACTTGTCACGATGTATGAGTTTAAACTTCGAAGAGTAAAGAAATTACTAACATATTCGCTAGGTTTTTTTTCTTGGACTATTATTATTCCTTATAGTGCTAAATACCCTTGGGGCTATGTAAATGATAAAGGAGGAATTGCATGCTAACTATTCAAGTTAAATTAAAGCATGAATGGCTAGTCCCTCATCTACATAAGTAGGACTTCATATACTCTGTTCAATACCTAAGTACATTGCTACTTGTAGGCATTCGAAGAGAATAGGAAAGTGTATTAAATTGCAATATGCTTTCTACTGGCAATGTAATCACTTACAATATTGACAAATCCAGTGGGAGCATTGCGTTTTATTACTGAAATAACATTATTGTAATGTTGTCAATTTCAGTGGGAGCTACGAGATTTATTTCCTTGTTAGTCACCCATATCATTTCAAACTTGCTTTGAAATAATTCACTACTTTCCGAATATGAACGACCATTGCTTAAAGGATAATTGCATTTTATTTTATTAGATAACACGTTGCCTTTCTGCTGTTGCTTTCTGAACGTTATCTACAGAATAATAATCCACAATTCCTTATTAAAGGTTATGGTTCTAAAACTACTTGTAATATCTATGACATTATCATATTGTTTACACAATCAATCACATGTTGTTTGTTTTCATAATATGATGTTGTGCCTTACACAAGTGGGAGAAATCTCAAAGTGTGTGCAAGGAACAACATATTATTGATTTCTCTTGACCGCAAGGTAAGAAAGCTAATCATTCTACTAGGACTTGAACACGCAAGATGTTTGTTACCCTACTACATTCAAATGTCATGATATAGTGTAAAGATACTTCAACATTTCGACTACATATTTTAGTCAATGTAATTATGGTTAAATGATAATAATCATAATTCTGAAGTATAAAATTAACTTGAAATTACTACAGAACTCAAGAGTTTGCGTTCATGATTACTTTTGTTAATATAATTATGTTTACATGTTAAGACATAATTATAAAGTCCTTGAATTAATCAATGACTTATAACATAAAGTATATAGTAAAATTGTTATGTCTTCTTGTTAACACATAAACATGAGGCCTTTGAATTATTCAAAGACTTATAATGTATTATTGACATGTTCTGTTTTCTTGTAAACACATGAACATATAATTCTTGAACAGTTCTGTTTTCTTGTGAACACATGAGCATAAGGTTCTTGTATTATTCAAGAAATATACATTATAGCATGTACTTGGTTCGAAAATACTTAATATGCAATTTGGCTCGACCCAATTGACAAGTATTTGGTCCAAAGAGAATTAAATTATCTATGGAATTCTGATATAGTTTCACAATTCAAATACTTATAGAATACCACATTATTATGGTATGTCTAATAGGTTGAAACAAACAATATTCATATTGTTTGATTCATGATAGCTTTAATTGCTCTGCCTCCAAAATCTATCAAGGTTAGAAAATTGCGTGTGTCGTGGACATACTCAATATGGTTCAAACCTAGAAGGTATTCAAGACAACCCATGACCGAAACCCCTAAACCTTTAGGGATTTTTTGATTTTTCTACACTTCCTAGCTTGAAGATTGTAGTATCGGTGTTCCTCCTAGCTCGACGAAACACAAAAAGGTTGCTAAGGTTTTCGGTTAAACGGTGATACAAAATTAGGGTTTTGTTACAAACCTTAATTAGAGTTGTTGGAAGAAATTCCATTATGTCTTGATTTAAGTTCTGAATTTGTTAAAATCTTATGAAGCATTTTATTAATAATCTTGAGATGAGAACTTAAAATGTATTTTGTGGTTCCCAAATAAAGAACAATTTATTGTTGCTTAAATACTTAGTATTTAGAGAATTGTCTCTAATTACAAAAGTAAGTGGGAGCATCAACAAATCTTGAAGATATTCAAGAACAAATACATAACCTTCTAAAATCCACATATTAATGTCATACTAAGGTTAAACATGTAAATGTTGACCGAAGTGTAATGTTACTCTTATTCATAAATCTGCAAGGATGCCTCATCACTTGATTGATATTTTGATATCAATGCTGAGGAATATAAGTTAATGGATCATTGAAAATCTGCTAACTAATGAGGTACATTATCACATCTTGAATCTGATAATGTCTTAGAATTATGAATGATAAGATGCAGTCCTTAAAAGGCAAATCAATATTTTGAGCTTGATTGTTATTTTGCCTAATAGTTAACCTATGAGGTTGAAATGAGTTTCTTTTGAAGAAATGCTCACAAGGACAAAATTGTATACATGTTAATGCATGGCTTATAATAAGAAGTTTTAATCCTACTCAAGCAATTGACTGTGATTAGATTTTTCTTATATACATGCATTAATTAAATAAAGATAATTAATTGTCATACATGTTTCCTTGTATGTGGAATATGGCAATTAAGTTTTATAACTCTTTCTTTAATGATTACCTTTTGCGAGGACGGTGTGTAATCAAAAGGGTTATGAATCTATATAATCTTTATGTAATATACAAGTTTGAGCAATCCAAGTTTGGATTGAATCATGCATCTAGGAGCTGAGATCTTGAATTTAATTACAATATGATTTTGATTGAATTAAGATAACTCATTGAGTACATCTAACATTAAGTGGGAGCACTATGTTTTTCCTTAAAATTCATATGTTGTATAACATATTGAAGATATCATTCCATTTAAGCTAGATATTAATCCTTAAACTTGGAATGAAACTTCACTTGGGATTTAGGGAATAAAACAAACAACATTGGAATAAATGTTTATTTGGAATAAACATATGCGGAAAATTAAGTCCAACACAAATGCAATATATCATTGAAGAAAGTCTTAAAATGGTATATTTCACTTGGAATAATTTATTACATGGATGGAAACCTTATGTTTTTAACTAAGGATTTGTCATGTATATATTATATGTATAAGACTGGTTGTTAATTTTGCACTAGAGCAAGATGAGCTGACAACAACAATATCTAACTGAGAGTATTTAGATTATTGTTAATACAGATGTTTACGAATTATAAAGCATAGTGTTGTATACGTACAATGATGCTAGAGGATAATTAAAACTAGTTAAAGTAGGATTTTATCATTTATGATAAATCTGCTAACTAGATATGCTCAACGAAGAGCATTGTTGCATTACACATTAAGGAATAAAGAGTACTTTACATTTTAAGAAACTGTAAAGATGATTGTCAGTATGTCGTTGACTTCTAATACCTTATGCAAGGTAGGGCGACATCTCCATACTATGACACTTGCAGTAGTATGAGCATATGAGATAAGACACTCATCATATATTTCAAATCCCTCACTATATGTGAAATTTGAAACTAGTATTCGGAAAGTTTACTCAGATGACTATTTAGTTTTCTTGCAAAGAAAAGTTGAGAATGTTGGAAACATTAGACTTCAACTTACTAATTAGTCTCATGCATATCTGTTTTTAGTATTTGGATAATTGGGATTGTAAGACAATTTTTACTTTATGATTAATAAAGATACTTGGTATTTGTTATTCATTCATATAATAATTGTTATCCTATATTTGCATGTTTAATCCTTGAATGATTTTATCGTTCTAAATATGTCCATTGTCGGTTAACAATTTGGGAATATTGTTATGCAAGGCAAATGTGAGTGTTGGTTATATTCTATGAGAATGTGGATTGTTCCGCCAAACTCATATGTATTCACAAGGGATGCATATTGGATACCCCAACTTTCGAACATTTACTTTTGGATCCTTGTCATGAGTAAGATGTTGAAAATGGTTTACTAAGTCATCCTTAGAGTTGAGATACAAGCAAGTTCTATTATGTGTGGATATCACTTTTGTAATTATATGTCAAACGCTGTCCTGAATAAGGTAGTTATAAAAGCTATTTTTCGGAGTGATGTGAAGCAGCATCCACAACACTTGTAGTCAACAGAGGATTTGTTACTCCACTTGATATGTGCAGAAAGATACCATGGGCCCTCTCCAGAATTAATCAGATAATTGTTCGGCCGAACCCAAAGGGTAATGCAAGATGATTCTTGATTACATTTGGTATATCTGAATTAAATTCTATAACGAGAATCTAAATGGTTAAACTATATGGAATGAGTTAGGATCCATATCCATGGTTTAACGGTATCTATAACAAAGGATGATAAAAGCAAGACAAAAATGACCATGCTACTGAGAATGATTTATGAAACTATATCTCAGACACCTTTAGTTTAATAGCAAGTGAGAGCGTTGCTAGACGTTTCCGTCGTTGGTATTTGTGCTATCTGCTACTCCAACTCCCAAGTGGGAGCTGTTGGAATATGGAAGTTGGAATAGCTTAAATACAACTAAAGGTGTGTGAGCCTATTGGGGGCACACACGTTAAACACTTAGAGTATGTTAAATTCTTCGCGTATACCAAAAAGACATGAAATGAACTAGACAAGACGCCTTACTTGTCCTAACCAGTGTGGCCAGCTTATGAAGGATCTAGAAGGGATCTTGGAGTGTCTAGATTCATTAGTGATAAGGAGGAAAGGAAGAGTTGTGATAAGGCTTAAAGTTGGAAGAGTTTTAAGCTTATCATAAATGTGTTTTAGCCTTATCATGAGTGAGAATGAGAGACTATATATATAGACCTCCTATCTCAGCTCATAATAGACGACACATATAAAAACTCTAAATAACCTTTACGTAGTTAATAGTTAACTATTTCTTTTCCTTGGTCAAAAGTAGCGGCAGACTAAAGAAACAATATAGGCTTTGTTTGTTTGCTTCGTACAGTTGCTTCTCCTTTATTCTGTCTACCAATTGGAGTACAAAGTTTGGTTTGACTTTCCTTCCACGTATCTAAGTAAAACAACAAGGAATTTTGTTCTTGTTTGTTTTTAGTTACTGTTGCTATTGTTTAACAATTCGAACGTAATACAATTTTTGTATTCGAATTGTGATTTGGTTGATACGTGATACTCGGCTAGCATTCCGGGCATACTTGGTTGACGTGTTTGTGTGAGCAACCGTAGAGGTGGTATTTATTTGCTACTTAGTTTCATTTGCGGGTGACTACAAGGGTTAGTTTTCGATTTATTTTTCTTGTCCCTTTTAGTTGTTATATTTGTTTATTATTTGTGTTGATTCTAATAGCCAAACTAGATCCAATGTTCCGCTGCGTACTCGTAGTGTTAATTGGTTAACATGTTAATAAATCCCAACAAATGGGATATGATGATAATGAGACGATAATCAAAGAGAAGTTTGTTGCTTTTATATTACTTAGTCATGTAAAATAAGACAAATAACATGTTTTATTTCAAAGATGATAACAGTGGAAAAGAGTAGACGCAAGAATGATTTTGTAATGTTTCTTTCGATGAGTTTAGAGTATGCTCACAACTATATGCTTGATACCTATTTAACATTAACTTGTGTTTTCCCATACAACAAACACCCCTAAATGATAATGTTGTTGTTATGACCATTTTAGAACCATGCATGTGATGAAACAACCTACATACATAATAAGTTGTGATGATTTGTCTTTTGGTACGGTAGAAGAGGTACAAGTAATATACGGTAAGACCACTTCTAACGGGTAACGCAGAATTGCGTTAAAGGTGCAAAAATGGCACGTTAAGCTTGCGTTAACATGCGTTAAGCGTTGGAAGATGGTGGCGTTAACGCAGCGTTAAGGGACACGTTATACCCTTAACGCTGCGTTAAGGGTATAAACCGTAAAAAAATAAAAAAAAAAAAAAAAAAAAAAAAAAATTCACAAATGCCCCCTCAAACGGTTTGATTGTAGCCGTTATTTTCAAAAAGAAATTACACATTCAGCCCTTGTGTTTATGTTTAAAAACGGAAATGTTGCCGGACATTTTTTCCGGTGAGAAAGAAGAAAGGAAGAAAAAGACTGGTGCGTATTAAAGCAACGTTTTCAGCAACTCCTGTGTAAGTACTCATCTTCTCCCTATCATTTAGGAGGTAACTACTAAAAAAGAAAGAAAGTAGTGTGATTTTTTTTGTATTCGGTGTGTTTCGGTTGTAGATCTAGAAGTTGAGTGAGAGAATTGATTTGTGTGGCTGCATATCACAAATGAAATTAGGGTAGTGTTGTGATAGGGTTATTTAGATTTGGTTGGTGGGCTTTTGGTACTTTGATAATTAATTGGGCCTTAATTGTGTTGTTGGACTAATAAAGGAACAAGTATTTGCACTAATCGGTTGCACAGTTAAACTACAAAAGAGTAGATTAATGTTTAAGTTTTATGTAATGTTATGTTTTTTTAATTAATGTTATGTTTTTAAAAAATGAAGTATTTATAAGTTTATGGGTTGAATTTGAAAATATTTGATATAAAGGTGAGTTAAGGTGTGTTAAAGCTGAGTTATTGTTGAAAGAGTTAAAGCTGAGTTAAGTTAAGATGTGTTAAAACTGACGTGGCAGTGCCTTAAAATTTAATGCTGAGTTATTGTTAGAAGTTGTCGAATTGAGAAAACACGTTGATATGTCTTTAAAAACACACAAAAAAGCGGATTAGAGCGAATGTTGCTAACTAACGAAAGCTAGTTCTAGGTCGGCCCAAGGGCAAAACCGTCTCACCAAAACCCAAAACCAATCTTTTACCCTACCCTCCTTATTCGCATATTCACTTCCCTTCAAAAACACACACACAAAAAAAAAAAAGATCACATTTTTATTGATTGATTAAAAGTACCAAATGGGTGTTCCAGCGTTTTACAGATGGTTAGCAGAGAAGTACCCAATGACGGTAGTTGAAGTTGTTGAAGAAGAAGCCGTTGAGATTAACGGTGTTAAAATACCTGTTGATACAAGTAAACCAAACCCTAACAAAATTGAATATCATAATTTGTATCTTGATATGAATGGGATTATTCATCCTTGTTTCCATCCTGAAGACAGGGTAATTCATTAATTAACATTTTTATTTATTTATTAATTTATGTTTTTTTTTAAGGTTTAGGGGTGTTTGTTTGGGTTTATTATAGCCGGCTTATCGCTTATTTGGTTTTGGGCTTATGTTTTATAAGCTCATTTTTTGTGGCTTATTTTGCAACTTTTTTTTTATATATAAGCTTATTATGACATAATAAATATATATATAAGCTGGAAAGCTTCAAAATAAGCCCCAAAAAGTGAGCTTACGAAACATAAGCCATAAGCCCACTATATAAGCTTAATTCAAGTTTAGGGTAATTCATTAATTACCAACATTCTTTTAATCCAAGTTTATGTTTTTTTTAAGGTTTATTTTATTGATTTATGTTTCTATTGTTGTGTTTAGGATGAAAATACGATAATTAGGAAATGTGAGCATTTGTACTTATTAAGTGTTTGTTTCGGCTTATATAGCAGGCTTATGGCTTATTTGGTTTTTGGCTTATGTTTCATAAGCTCTCTTTTTGTGGCTTATTTTGAAACTTTTTGCCTTATATAAGCTTATCGTGTCATAACGGGTTTTTTTAAGCTTATATGTGGGCTTATGAGCTTATTTGATTTCGGGTTATTTCTCATAAGCTCTGATTTTCGGGCTTATTTTGAGACTAATGAGCTTATATAAGTTTATCATACAATGATAAACTTCTATAAGCCCACAAGTCTCAAAATAAGCCGGGAAATTGAGGCTTATGAAATATAAGCTGAAAAACAAATAAGCCCATAAGCCACATATAAGCTTAAACAAACACCCCCATAATAAGCTTATATAAGCCGGAAAATATCAAAATAAGCCCCAGAAAGTGAGCTTACGAAACATAAGCCGAAAACCACATTAGCCATAAGCCCACTATATAAGCTTAAACCAACACCCCCTTAGGATTGCTTATTTCTGCATTTGTATTTGCTTTTGTTTATAACGAATATACTTTTCGAAATAGTGTTTCAATTTGCTTATTTTTTGTAAGCGATAATGGTCTGAAATGTATCGAACTTGACCCATTATTCTTTAGTGTCTATCAAACCTTCTTTTTTCTCCTTTGCTATTGATGTATAAACTATTAATTTATCTTATCGTGTGTATCGTTGCCGGTAAAGTTCGATACGTTCGAATAAATCGAACTTTACTCGTCAGGATACACACAATTGGAAAGAAAAAAGTTTGATACACACTAAAGAATAATGGTCAAGTAACAAGTTCGATACACTTTCAAATGAGTTTCCCTTTCTATAAATGTCTTAATACTTGAAATTTCTCATCTATACATTTATTCAAGGTTTTAGGTTGACTACTAGAGTAAAAAAAAAAAATACTATTCTTTTATTCCATACCAAGAGGGTGGAGAGGGTTCTTATAAGCATGTAAGAAGCTGCTTAGAATATGGTGCCATGTTATAGTCATGTTTTAGCCCCTCCACGACGACAGCATTGACCCCTATAACACAAAGTCAAAAAAAAAAAAAAAAAAAAAAACCTACCTCGTGTAGCCCAAGCTATAGGTTTCTGGTACGGGTGGTTCATATATTGATTTTACATTGAAAATAAATATCTAGTGAGGGTTATTGAATAAACAACCTGAGAGTTCTATTAATCCGTAGGAAGATATCTAGTGAGACAGTTATTGAACAATTAGAGCTGAAACTACGATTAATGGGGTGTTTGGATATTTCGGGTAAGTGATCATGGGTATGAGCTTCTGGATATTAAGCATAAAGTAATCTAATTTTGGAGAAACTTACTGGCCATGAATGGTACATTGGTACATTTCAAATTACTTGACTATCTGTAACTTTAATCGAAATGATCACATAATTTTGATTCGCGGGGTCACAGTAATTTTGATAATTGCTATATAATTTATCTTTTTATCATGTTATAAATCAGTACCAGGCCGTTACCAGCTACTATACATTCAAATATAATCGAACATAGCCTACATGATACTTGTATTCTGATAGTCGATTCCGTTAAATTTAATAATTATCACCAAGTATCTAAAGTATCAACTAAAGAACAGAGCTATTTGTTTGTGATGCCATGTATCATTGATATCTATTTGGCTCTTCTAGACATAACGTACTACAAAATATTGCATGCTGCATCATAAGCCGTAGTCTTTTGATTGCATATAACTATACCTTTTTTCTCATGCATACAGCCTTCTCCAACATCTTTTAGTGAGGTGTTCCAATGCGTATTTGACTATATAGACCGGCTTTTTGTGATGGTGCGGCCACGAAAACTGCTATACATGGCTATTGGTAATTATCAAGTGTGATTTCATTCTATTTTGAGTTGCTTATGATAAAATAGTCCTGCTTATATTTCAATATATATCAGATGGTGTTGCTCCCAGAGCAAAAATGAATCAGCAACGGTCTAGGCGTTTCAGAGCAGCCAAAGATGCAGCTGATGCGGTTTGTACCCCTTCTTTTCTTGATATTCTGTCTATTGTGATTTGCAGTCGCAGCTCTTTTTTTGTTAGTGTCTGCGTTAACATATAATCAGTTTCAGATATTTATTTTAATTCCAGCTCGTATAAATCTGATGATCTAAACATACCCATCTTTAAACCTTTTTCTGGACAAAGTTTTCGTTTTGAGACAATTCATTTACAGAATTTCTATTTTTTTCTGACAAAGTTTCTGTTTTGGTTATTCTATCGGTTATTCTATCAATTAATATCATAAATGTTTATAGTTTTTCAAACACTATAAACATTTGTAATTTAATATCATAAATATTTATAATTTGTAATCACTTTAAAAGACACCTCTAAACACCCCTAAAGACGATTACAATAGTTAATACCAAATTTGTGGTATTAAGCAATTTAGGATACTACAAACACTTGTGTATATGCTGCGTAATTTTAAAACCTCTTGGCCCAGTTTTAGCTAAATTAAGTTGAATGTAAAAAAAAAAAAAAAAAAAAAAACTGTTTTCACATAAATGAACTGACACATGGCATGCAGGCAGCTGAAGAAGAAAGGCTGAGGGAAGAGTTTGAAAAGGAAGGCAGAAAGCTTCCTCCAAAGCAGGAATCTCAAACTTTTGATTCTAATGTCATCACACCAGGAACAGAATTCATGGCTGTTTTATCAACTGCTCTACAATATTATGTCCATAAAAGATTAAACAGCGATCCTGGATGGAAATCTATAAAGGTATTATCAAATTTTATAAAGCTGTTTAGTTTTCTTGTAAATATGTATCATGTACATAGTGCTTTAAGAATTGATGGTTTCTTTTGTAAATATGTATCATGTACATAGTGCTTTAAGAATTGATGGTTTCTTTTTGTGATTTATATGAAGGTTATCCTTTCTGATGCAAATGTTCCTGGTGAAGGAGAACATAAGATAATGTCATATATCCGTCATCAAAGGAATCGACCTGGTTTTGAACCAAATACTCGACATTGCTTATATGGTTTGGTACTGTCTTCTTTCCAACTCATTTGTATAATTGTACTTGGTGGTGGCAGATCGGGTCAAAAATCAAAGTAGTTGTCTAAAACTTTTGTAGTGTATAATTAGTATAAAAACTTGCAGTAGTTGACGCCTTGACGGACTTTTCTACAAAATAGCTGTAGTCCATGGTTTATCTGACATTCACCGATAACTTTTAACATGCTCAACAGGTTACCAGTAAAAATGACATTTTTTTAGACATATATAAGTTAAAAGGCTATGTTCTTGCAGAAAGTTAGGTTCATGGACTTATGCTGCAAAAAAGTGGAAGTTCCCATTGCGTTTTTTACATGTGCCCTTAAAATTACCCTTCGACGATCTTCGACCCTTATAAGTTATAACCTGCGCCTTATTTAGTCTTTTCTTTCAGGTCATTTGACTTGTTAGAGATATAACATAAACTGAATTGACCCATTCATAAGTAATTTTGTTAATGGGTCACTTGTTCTTATTTGCTGTTTTTTATATTTTGATTTTAAGCTCACATAAACTGTCATTGCTGACTAATTACAGGATGCAGATTTGATAATGTTGGCTTTGGCTACCCACGAAGTTCATTTTTCAATACTTAGAGAAGTAAGTGTTCTTCATCTTACTGTCACGACCACAAAGTTTTACTAAAACCAAATCATTTTGTAACATCTCTCATTCATGTTTTAGGTTGTATTTACTCCAGGACAACAAGATAAGTGTTTTCTTTGTGGTCAAATGGGTCATATGGCAGCAAATTGTAAAGGAAAGGCTAAGAGAAAGGCAGGAGAGTTTGACGAGAAAGAAGGCGGCGACGCAGTCCCTAAAAAGCCATATCAGGTACATTTAAACTCGTAACTTAAATAAATTTATGGCCTAATTCTATAATAATCCTTTGCGATTTTTGATGGTTTTGCAGTTCCTCAATATTTGGACTCTCAGAGAGTACCTGGAACATGAGATGAGAGTTCCTGATTGTGAGATTGATTTAGAGCGAATGGTCGATGATTTTGTTTTTCTATGTTTTTTTGTTGGAAATGATTTTCTGCCACATATGCCTACATTGGAAATTCGTGAGGTATGTTTACAATAATAATAATAATCTTCGTCCAGATTGAACAATCTTTAAATTGTTATTTCTACAACTTTGATTTTATCGGTTTAATGGAAATATTGTCATTTGCATTTTCAGGGTGCCATAAATTTACTGTTTGCGGTATACAAGAAGGAGTTCAGGGCTATGGGTGGTTATTTAACTGATTCAAGCAAGGTGATTTATTTAGCTATTGTTTTTTAGTCATTATAATAACTTTGAGATATAAATTATCAGTGATTTGCTTGACTGTATATTTTTTTTTTTCTGTCACACAGCCAGATCTTGGCAGAGTAGAGCATTTTATACAGGCAGTTGGATCATATGAAGATACTATATTCCATAAAAGAGCTCAAATGGATCAGGTAAAAGCTGTCACCTTTAATTATTATACATCTTTCACATGTACATGTGTAATGGGCGGGTCGGGTGAGTTGGGTTACACGTCAAAACAAGTTAGTTTTGGCGCGGACTGAATTGGGTTTGCCTTTTCCTGACCTGAATATTAAAATAATACTTTTTTTAAATATGATTACAGAAGATAGATCATTTTAATGAAAAAAATTTGGCATAAAAAGGTTTGCGAAGTTTTTGCACTAAATATACCTTTTTGGTGATTTGTTACGTCTTTGACCATCTTTTGAATAAATTTTAGTTATTATGCTTAACCTCTTCAACCTGTTAGAGATAAACATAGCCCCAGTTGAGCGGGTTCATAGGTAAAACCATTGTGTTTTTTCTAAAACATACTGGGAGTGTTGGCTAGCAAAAAATGGGTAATTTCTGATACAATGTCTTGGTGAGTTGACCTGAAACTTTTATTTTCCAAAATCTTAAGTTTATGTAAATAATGTTAGTCCCATTAATCATACATGATATATTATTAATATTCTAAACTTTTTTACTAAAATGGTTTAGCAGATTATATGTACTCGTAATTAAATTACACTTTGGGAAACTTTCGAGTTTCGACCCTTTCAACCATCTAATCTGTTTTACTTCTACTCATTTGACTTGTTACAGATCATTATAACCCAAGTTGACTTGTTCATAAAATTATAAGTAAATGTGTCAAAATCGCCACATCTACCATCTTACATCTTCCCTTTTTTTGTTCAGAAACAAAACGAGAGGATCAAACGTGATAAGGTTCTAGCACGAAGAGGAGATGATGCTCGACCCCTTGTTGAACCCGAGTCATTGGTTCCTGTTAATCAGTTTCGTGGTTCACGGCTAGCATCGGGTAAAGCTCCTTCACCATACCAAAAACAAAAAGTTAAAGAAAAGGACTATGAAGTTAAACATGCTACTGAGGATTTATCCGCTCTTGACCTAAAGAGTAAACGGTCTATGGAATCTAATGATCAACAAGGCGATCTTCGACCTAAAAAAGTTGCACGTTTGTCTTCCGAGGCTACTGTTGGGGCTTCTATTGTGGAAGCAGAATCCAGGGCTACTGTTGGAGCTGCTATTGTGGAAGCAGAATCCAGTCTTCAAAGAGAAGTACATCTTTTTTCCCTAGATAATCTGACTCGTTTTCTTTAGCATTCTTATTTTCATTTACCAATGAATAGAATGGCAAAAATGGTGGTTTAAGTGCGTTGGTTAACAGGTCTAAACAAGTTTAGGTAAAAACGGGTACATTTGTGCTAAGGGCCGAAAGGGCGTGTCTTAATTTTTGTAGGGTTCTATAAATGATCCGTGTATCAAATATGATTTCGAAATTTATATTATTTCAAGTATAATCTATATATTTCTATATAGAATGACTTGGGAGGTTTTATGCATGAATATTACATGTGTGGTGGGGACCTGTTTGACCCATTTCTTTTAGTCAAAGTTTTTTATTTATTTATTATTACTATAACCAGTATGACGTGTATAATACATGACCTTCAGGCTATTCTATATTATGAGTCGATCTAAGAGGTTATACGCCTTTAAATACACTTTGGGAGAATTTTGACCATTTCACCTCTTCATATATGCATATTTTTTTATCTGACCCATACGACCCAAAGGAAACCATATATAACTGGGTCGAAATTGTCACCTCTATTTCATAGTAACATAGTGGTTGCATGTTGGGCTCATTAAGTTTTGGTTGTTCTTAGGCACTTGAGAACAAAGAAGAACTAAAAGCAAAGTTGAAGGAGGTTCTTCGTGACAAGTCTGATGTTTTTAATTCTGGGGAGCAGGAGGAAGACAAGGTTAGAGCTTAAACATTGCTTATTTTGTCGTTTGTAGACATGGTTATGAAAGTTGAACATGGTATATTTTGTGTAAATTTTAATCATGGTATTCCATACTTCATTTTGTTGGAGTTATTGCTCTCAGTGCCACATTGATACACACCGTTAGAAGCTGATTAGAGATAGTTACTTTCCCAAAGAATAACAAGAGTAGAAGGCGATACTTGGATCAATTCTTTCTGTTTATTTCCTTGAGCAACAAATTTACATTATATGTAAAATAACTAAATAAGACATGTGCCAGTGCCACTACCCTAAACATAAGATGCTCTACTGAGACGTGGAAATAAAGATGCAAATAAATATGGAGAACATGGGTATAAACATGGGACTAAATGCAACAGTGGGTTCCACTTTTAATTCGTAAATTGTTGCATGACTTCAAACTTCCTCACGTTCAAGGAAATGCTGTTTAACTTTATAAGGACTTAGGGTGCGTTTGTTTTTTTTTTTCCAGCCTCTTAACGCCTCTGAACGGGCACTGTGTCTGAATCGGTCAGACATTTTGTCCGTTCAGACCGTTTGTTTTTTTTTTTTTCATTCAGACGCGGTCAGAGGCGAGAAGCTCTAAATGGTCCAGACATGATATATTGATCTTAATACCTCTGATTGTTCAAAATAACAAAAAAAAAAAAAAAAACTTCACTCTCCATCTCCATCTCCAGCCACCACTCTCCATCTCCAACTACAACAATAACAACTTTATCAAACTCATCACTAGAATCCAACTCACTACCAACATCGTCTGAAACCCACTTCGCAATTTCCATTTCCCGCATCTCAACGATTTTCCCGCCACATAAACTTGTATCAACGACAGTCAACTTTACCATCAGATTCAGATGTGCGGTTCAGATTCAGATTCAGACCCTCTTAATAAACAAACACCACTTTATAAGGACTTAGTCTTGAGTCTTGACTTCACGCATGTATCACACACTTTTTATAAGTACCGTAATACTTCTAGCTTAGTTGCACTATACAAGAAGTTAAGTAATTTTAAGACGTTTATCGTTGAATAATCAGGTTTGAGTGTTTGGGTAAAAGCAATTCTGGTTACAAGTTTGTGATAATTTGGGTCAAAAAAGCAGGTTCTGAGAAACAGGTAAGAAATGGTTGCAAGAAAACGAATTTGATCAACTTTTCAAGTATCTGTGGTCATTTGCAAATAGCAAATCCAAACTTTCAGATCATGGTTTTTTCAAAAGGCAATATTTGAGGTTGATGAATGATTGTGATTCTTTGAATTTGATACACTTCTCAAAATTCTAAGGGAATAATATGTTATGGGGTATAATTGTTTGTATTAATATGCTGTTTTGCTGTATTTAATTACATTATTTGATGTTGTTTATCTTGTGCAACCATTAACCAGTAGACAAAATACGCCATACTATCTATGTTTCTAATTTAGGTTTCAAATTTGTTGCCAGATTAAATTAGGTACTCCTGGATGGAAAGAAAGGTATTATGAAGAGAAATTTTCAGCCACGACTCCCGAGGAGCTTGATGCCATAAGGAGAGACGTTGTAAGCTTCTTGAATTCTTATAATATTTCCATCAAATAGCCATATATAAAGCTAGATGATCAAGTGCACTGTTTTGACTTTTGATAGCTTTGAAATCTTCACCACGACCGTGTAAATTAATACAAAAGTTACAACCGTAAATGATATAAGAAAACATCTGATGCAATTTTTCATAGGTTTTAAAATATACAGAAGGCCTATGTTGGGTGATGCACTATTACTATGAAGGTGTTTGTTCTTGGCAGTGGTAATTTCTCCCCCTTGAGGATTTATTTTTTCATTTTAGAACAAAAGTTTACCTTTTTTAACGGATAGTTTTTGAATTGAAAAAAAACTCCTATAGATTTTTGTAAGTTGATGTATGTTTTGTGACTTTCAAATGATGGATTTTTATTTTTTTATTTTTTCAGGTTTTATCCTTACCATTATGCTCCATTTGCTTCGGATCTCAAGGATCTTAATCAGCTAGATATAAGCTTTGAGCTTGGTTCGCCATTCAAACCATTCACTCAATTGCTAGGGGTTTTCCCTGCTGCGAGGTTGTGTTCTGATCCTTTTTCTTTACTACATTAGTTTTTGATTCTGAAACTTTCTAGTTCCTTAATTTTGTTTAAAAATTGCAGTTCCCATGCACTTCCAGAACAGTATAGAAAATTGATGACCGATCCAAACTCGCCTATTATCGACTTTTATCCAACAGGTATAATCTGCGTGACAAAGTGAGCATTTCTTGTACTTCAAAAGTATTTATGTTTTATGTTTGTGGATTGATGTCTGTTTTGGGTCATTAGATTTTGAAGTAGACATGAACGGGAAGCGGTTTGCATGGCAGGTCTGTTATCATTCTTTACCGCTCTACTTTTGTAATAAGTTATTGGTAGTCACTAGTAATTGGTCTTCAGTGGGTTAACACAATATGACCCACTTTGACCTCTTATCTAATATGCTCATTTGCCACCTCTAGTTTTTAGGTAGCCTTAGAATGATTATATCTAACTCTACGGTGACTGGAAATATTGACAATGTTTGCTGCCTTGTTATTATTTCTAGGGTATAGCAAAGTTGCCTTTTATTGATGAAAAACGTCTTCTCGCAGAGGTGGAGAAAGTCGAACACACATTAACGGTATGGCGATTACTGATCGTTTGGAACCAATTAATACTCATGGACGATGTTATAGATTATGATTTTATTCTAATATTTTAATATTATGATTCTGCTTCTTAAAGGAGGAAGAAGCGCGGAGAAACAGTAGGATGTGTGATATGCTTTTTGTGACTATGTCACATGAACTATCTTCATGCATATTTCTTCTTGATCAGCGCACTATGAACTTGTCACCAGAAGATCGGCTTGAAACCAAGGAACCAATCAACCCTAAGGCGAGGTTTGTACTGCTCTTCCTTACTCTTGGACGGATTGGGTAACGTGCAAAACATGTAATCTTTCTGGTACGGGTCAATATGGGAACAGGTTGACCCAAAACACTTTTATTTAGATTTATTAAAAAAATGTCAATGAGTAAAATATGATTTCAAAAGTATATTATTTTAATAATTGCCTAGTTTTAATAAATGGTTTTAGAGGTTGTATGCATAGAAAAATATGCATTGGGCTCTAAATTTTGAATAATATGATTTGAGAGATATTATGCATATAAAAAGTATTCAACTTTACCTTTTTGGCCACTTGGAGATGATACATAACCTGAATCAACCAGTTATAAGTAATATAGTTGAAGTTACAATTCAATTAATTCGTAGTGTTATCCTTTGTTTAGACACGCGCAGTACATAAGGTTACTTGTCTATTTCGAAGTCAAGTCACAGTATGACAGTAATCAATTTCTAGTTTTTGAATAACCCATTTCTGCTTAGGATATGAATATTTAGGCTCAAATAATTAGCATTGAATGATCAGTTTAATATTCGTTACACGAAAACTGATTATTAATGAGTAGACATGAAATTTAGTTTACCTTTATCGTATTATATACTTATGTAGTTATGTGGCTAGCAGTTAGTATCTCACAAATACATATCATCGTGGAAAGTTATTATTACAACATTAAACAGCAGAATCACGTTCAAAGACTATCTTCTGCTCAGTGTTAGTGCGGGTTGTGGGGCACGCAATACGAGTAGGATGGGTAACAAGTGTCAAGTTTATGTATAATCTGAGTAACTTTCCACAAATCCTGAACAAATAACTAATACAAATATATGCTAGAAGATATTTGTTACGTTACAAACAAGTCCATCAAAGTATTACGTAGCTATATGGTGATGAGACATGCTTTTGGATCGCATGAAAAATGTCCATTCTGATGACTCAAATTAAGAATTTTGGTTAACAGTATGTAGCTAAAAACTGGCTATCAGCACCCTTCTCTAGCTTTCTCTAGCTATTAGAATGTTAGCCACACAGTTCATATCCAAATCCAAACATAGTGATCGATGTAGAACGAAGGGTCGTGATACGAACATCGATAATAAGATAAAAGAACAATAAAGATAGAATAATCGACGTTCGAGAGGTCGAATAAGCTCTCCCAATTGACACAAAATCAATAAACCATTAATAATAATCTGCATAATCTCAATTACAACCCTAATACCCTATTTATAATAAAAGATGCCCTAGAATTAACTTCGTCCCTAAGATAACGCTGAAAAGGAAACTAATTGTAAAAAGGAAAATACTTATAAATAATAAAATACAGGAAACTAAGAGGGTTCGTATCAGGTCGCTCTCGAAGTTATAACCACCCTTCTCTATTATGTCTAACAAATCCTAACCCTGATATACTTTTACAAGGCAGTCATGCTATATCATGGCTGAACTCAATTATCTTAAGGCTTCAGATGGTCGTGTGTCAAAATTAGGAATAATCTGTGCATTCAGCATACAAAAATATTAGGAATAATCTGTGCATTCAGCATACAAAAATAATAAGCACCAAACGAATGCTCAAAATAATGAGGAATTGTTGGATGACAAGAAACAAATCCGGAAAGATCAACTGATCAACATTTCGAGAATCATTAAGATTAGTGGAACGCTCTTTGTGATTTTGGGAAACAGTGGTTGGTGATGAACTGATGATATGCAATTACAATTCAAACATAAAATATCATAACCCTAAAACCACTGTAATAATAAAATTGCATGCATCTCCAAAAAACTTTTTTTTTTTCAAAATCACAAATAATGTTCTCACAATCTTGGTGATTCTCGAGGTGCTAATCTTTATGGTTTTGCTTTACAACTTACTAGTAAGCATCTCGAAACTTTCTATGACCTTGTATGGTAAATGCACAATTATTCTCATTTTTGTCAAATAGGGCAGCCTCTAGCTTTGGGATCGTTATGTTCATATTTTATGCCAATATTTGTAATTAGTTTTTAAAGTTGATCTTAGTTATTTAGTTTTTTGCTATTGCCTTACGAGCATGAGATGTGTATGTTCTATAAAAAATTGGCTGGTTTAGTATCAGGTTGGGATGGTCCGGGGCCAAAACAGGTAAAACTTTGTAAGGAGGTCAAAAAAGTTGGTTTTGGGCTCTTCAATTCTATTAATGTCTTGAATAATTACTATATCGATATGATTACTTGCAGTGGTGGAATGAACGGGTATATATCGGTTCCTGCAGGAGATCCCTACCCTAGAATTTTCAGATCACCGATTGACGGGATGGAAGACATCATGGACAATGAAGTCATGTACGCAAACTTCAAATTAATTCAATCAATTACTAAGCTCATACACGCATATAATTTATGATTTTTTTTACTGTTCAGTTCTGTAATGTACAAGCTCCCAGATCCTCAACCGCATATTGCTCGCCTCCCCGCAGGCGTTCAAATACCGAAAAAGGTAATGCAACCAATTAAACTGATTATTGATTTACAAAACCATATTATTAAATTAACTACTTATTATTGATTTGCAGACGGTAATGATGGCAGATTTGAAACCCACACATGAGTTATGGCATGAAGGAAATGGGGGGCGGACGCGGAACTTTAATCGGAGGTATTTTTTGCTTCTATTTTTTCAATAAACGAACTTTAATGCGCGTTATGAAAACCATCAGGCTAGTGGAAACCTTTATACAAACTGTTCCATGATCATGCTTATTTTCTGCTAAAAAATACCAAACATTGTGATGCAGGGATTCGTCTCTTCTGCAAGGGCGCAACGAGCACAAGAATCCCCGTGGATCTATTTCCGGTCAACGCTTGGGTGAAGCGGCTTATAGACTCGTGATCAACATGATCAACAGCTTACCGGTCAAAACAAAAAAAACCGTGAATGTTCTTCATCAAGCAAGTGGATCAGGTCTGTCCTTAGTTGATGTACCCAATAATCAACCGCCACATGGTAACGAAGTAAATCCTAGAATCTCCAATTTCGGTGGTGTATGGAATAACAATGACTCGAGTCATACCCAATCGCATGCCTCATCAAGTGGGCATAATGGGCGGTCTCATTTGAATCAGTATAATTATTCGAATGGTCGTAAATGGACACGTGGTTGTGGGCGTAAGCCTCAGAATGGACGTGTATACACCCCACATGAAACCCAAGGACCTGCCAACGTACCAGATGGTGGTAATTTACATCACGGTGGTAAATTTAACAATGGCAGCAATCCCTGCAACGGGCCCAACTGGAGACCTGTATACACTCCAAATGAGACCCAAGGACCAGCCAAAGTACCAGGTGGTGGTAATTTACATCAAGGTGGTAAATCTAACAGTGGCGGCAATCCCTGTAACGGGCCTTACCAGGGACATGTATACACTCCACATGTGCCCAACGGACCTGCTAAAGTACCAGGTGGTGGATCCGATAGTGGCGGCAATTCCTATAACGGGCCAAACCGGAATCAACATCAGGGCGGAGTGTGGGTGCCACGTGGGAATCAGCGTGGTGGCAGAGGCGGCAGAGGGAATAGTACACGTGGCAGAATGTTACCAAATATAATTTAGATCATCTGAGCCAAGAACCAAACTGAGTATAATCATTCCTATCTGAAGTGGTTCAGTTCAGGGTGAAGTTTACGCAATCTCGATACAAGTTTGATCTTGTTGAAATAGAGTGCAAAGTACAAGTGCATTTTTGCAATTGAAGCTAAAGTTTGTTTTGACTTCAGATATGGCATGGGCACTCAACAAATGCGTATCGAGCAAAGGAGGTGGAGGATGCAACATCTGGTTTGGTTTTATGTTTTGCATGTGTTTTTTATCGTTGTTAATTAGTCGTTATATCTGATTTTGGTGTACTAGATTTGTTATTATGTGTTTTATGGGAGGGTGTTTTAGGCGACTTTCAAATAGATTGAACTATGGACGTCACGTTATCAAGTAGTGAGATTATACAACACACCCATACTGAGAACAGTTATAGGGGATCTGATTTGGATATTCACAAGGATTGCCGCACGTCAACCATGGTTCCTGTCGATGCCATGGTTCCTAGCCATCAGATTTTGCAAATTGTAAATGTTTAATTGGGACATGTATTTCATTTTGCTCAATAAACATGACTTGGGGGCTAGCATTGTTTGGTTTTGCTCCTTTTTTGCGTGTAAGTGAAACCAATCCATAAATTTTCGGTTTCAGTTTTTATCACAACATGGTTAACGTTTTTTTCCTCTCCATCTCTACACAGCATTTAACATCTATCCAGGCATTAATAAGTGAGATTTATCAGAACACTGCATTCTCATAATGCATCGAGTGACCTGATGTGCACAAATGCATGCATATATGCTTTCTGTTTCTATGCAATTGGAATAATCAAGTAAACAACCAAAACATGATTGTGAACCAATTCTGATCACTAAATAGACTGTAGATATGATTTTACTCAGAAGGGTATTGTGAGCTCGGTGATGAAGTGTGTTATTAATGTTAAACAATACTCGGATGTAGGTTTTCTTTTGTTAGCAAATCAAAATGAATCGTCCAGCTGCAAATTCGCAACACTTGATTCTTTAAAACAATGCTAAGAAAACATAAGCTGTCTTTTTAGCATATGTTACTGTAATACATAATATCTGACGAATGTAGACAGATAACTTTAAAGAATGTATCTATGATGTCATCGAAGCGTACCATGCCAATTTTTCCTAGAAGATTATCGTACCCCATTTCGGATGTACCTGATAGTGAAGCCATTGTGCATATACATAGCCATGACGTAGGTGCTATAACGCAGCACGCCGAGCACTTAAGAGTTGTCTATGATCTATGGTTAACTATATGCACAACGTCTTAGTTCATTATGATTCAAGTACATCCAAAATGGAGTAGTATGCTTCGAAATGTGATAGTACCGCGATAAGTAAAAATCCGTTTTCAAGAATTATGATGAATCCTATGTTATAAGTACTGGCAAATTGCCAAAAAAAATAGTGACATAAAACACAAAATTTATACTTTCTTGATCTTAAGGAGTATTAAATCTAATATATAACAATAAATGATCGAAGGTTGACAGATTCTTGTGTTTTATTTAGCAATTTGTCCTGTAAACAAGAAATAGTCTTTATCTAGATCTTGCTTCTGAGATCATAGATTGTCAAGCCTCATCATAGATTTTCACTTCTAGATCATACCCTTTTTTATTATTATTATTATTTTTATTTATTTATTTATTTTTTATTTATTTTTTTTATCGCCTAATTCACATGGTTTAAACCATTGTCACACCGACTAACTGAGTAAAGTATTTCTTGTTCAGAAGGATAGCGTGACTACTTTAGAATATTTGTACCTAGCATTAATTGAACTTGACCTATACCCTGCCCCGGCAAAATTGGGTATGTTGTTGTTGTATGAATTGAACTTGAGACCTCTCATATTTTAGTAGGGATAGACTGATAGTCTAAAGCCATTTATAAAAAAAAATGATGTTATAATGCAATTATATATTAGCGATGCACTAAAAGAGATGATATATTATCTTGGAATTGTTCAAAGAATCCAGTAATATATGTTTGCAGCTGGACCATATTCATTTTGATTTGATTTGATTTGATTTGTTGCTTAACTCGTCAACGGTGCAAGTTCATTAGAAAATAGCAATGTGTGTGGAAAACTTAAAAAACAGTTTTAGAGATGATTTTAAGGCCAACTGTATAATAAAATGTCATAATCATTTTAAACAAAATTTTGATTAATTGATATGTGAGTTCAAGAAAAGATTAATCGATGTGTAGAGTTTGGACATTTATTTTGAAATACACCAACACGAAAAAGTAGCATTAATTTGAGACGGAAAATATATACGATTACTCGTATTAAAATCGCGTTTCTTTATTCACGATTCTAACATTTCTCGTGTTGAAATATTGAAAGTTAATGTAAATGAAGATAGCTAGTTGTTTATCACATAACTGATTGACATACTCTAAATTTTGATTGACACACTTTAATGTAAGAGTACGGCAAAAATCATGTGATATATGTACAAGTGTACAACTATTTACGGCAAAGAATAAAGTGTGTCAATCAAAACTTAAAATGTATAAATCATCTCCGATCCTAGAAAATGTCGATAAAATATATTCTAATCTATATTTCTTAGCTAAATATAACTCAACAAATAAACAAGACAAAAAAGATAGAATAGTGTGAAGAGAATGAGAGCCGTCAAGAGCTTAAGGACCAAATTCTAAGGATAATGGGAGACCACAATTGCACGTGTGTATGGACCCTTTTACACCAACTTTTTTATTTTTTTTCTTTTGTTTATTACTGTATTTCTCAAATTTTCAAAAAGTGACGTTTACATACAACATTATTATTAAACTACTCCGTAATATTTAGTTGTATTTATCAATTTTCAAAACTCTTTTCTCGGTCTCCACCTACCATCCCATCATTTTGGATAACCACTTTTCCCCTTTTGCCCGGCAAATCATTTGTCAACAAGTATATCCACATAACTAAGAGTAGTCGGTGGGTCAAGCTATAGGGCTTACTGGCTATAACGCGTTATGATAACTCACGCTCACCTAGGCTAGTACTTCGCGCCAAATCCATCAGTCGTGTTATACGCTATTTTTTTGTGTTGTAGTTGTGTTTTATTGGGTTAAGTGTGAGCCATGAGGTGTCATATAACTTGAGTGACGAAGATAATGTTTTTTTGTTAAGTTATATATTCTGAGTTATGGAGAAAAATGCTGAGGTGACATCACTTTTTGCTATAAAACATTAAAACGAGCCCTATGGCTCATGGCCACCTAATGCTCTAAAATTTACTCTTCACATGTAAAAGATATGAAAATGTGACCGCTGAATTATGCAATCCATTTTTCTACCGACAACTTTTACACGTCTATATAACATATCTCATACATCATCTTGCAAATGTTTCTAGATGTACTTGAATCCACAACCTTTTAGTTGATGTCATTCACATACTACTATTCATAATGTTTTATCCATTTTCTACACAATAAGATGAAACTTAAAATTGGAAAATAAATCTTTGAATAAAGTCAAACTAGACCAATATAAGAGCTCGATTTCAAACTATAACATTATGATTTTTACTAATGAAAACAACATTAAATGTGATTTAATCAACATTACGATAATTTCGTATTACTATTCACTATTCAACTTTAAAAAAAAAAAAAAAAAAAAAAAAAAAAAAAAAAAAAAGCTATTGAAAAATGAGTCTTGCCATAAAAGAAGGTTAAAAACAAAAGAGGTAATTTATAAAGAGGTTGAATTTAAAATAGAATGATATTCTAAATGGCGTAAAATTTATTTTTAAGCACACAATTTTATGAAAGATCTAACAAAAGTTTATTTTTATGAACGCACAAAATTCTCATTTGTCTTAATTTTTAATAAAATTTATAAACTTAAAATATACCCATAGAGTTTCAAAAAAATATTTGTGATTTATGTATTATAATATTTTTTGTTATATTATTATATATAAATTATTAATTATTTGTTTTTTATTATTATTATTTTTGTTATTTATAAATGTATATGTAAGCCATCACTTTAAAAGTTATAACATATTATAAGGAAAACATATAGAAAATATTTTAAAAACGAAATAAGTATTTATCAACTAAGTTGATGAAATGATGATGAGTTTGCACTATTTTATTTATTTATTTATTTATTTATTTATTTTTGATAAAATGTTTACTATGCTTTGTATATTTACTGTTAGTGCAATATTACATATTTAATCTAAACGGTCTCTTATGTTTTAATGATAATAAACATGTAATTTGTAATACATAACGTATTATGTGCAAGTTACTCGTTTACACAAATCATCAATGCATGCGTTCATCAACACCTCTCAACATGCTTCAACAACAAGTTCGAATATGTTTGTTAACTTGCATTATGATCAAACCATTTAACAAATCATTGAGAATGTTTAAAATACTTAAAACATTTTTAAACACAATTAAATTAAATGTTTTACACAAATTACACTTAAATAAAATAACTAGACGTTTTATTTTAGTTAATTAAATAAATGAAAACTGATTTTAATTAAACCCTTTGTCCCCAAGTAATTCTAGAAGGATTGCATTTTTAATTAATTAAGGACAAGAAAATGAAAAACACACTAGACTAAAAATTGCCTTCTTATGACACCTTGAGGATCCGTAAAATACGGATCCGCGGATAATTTTACGGATCCGCAGATCATTTTACGGATCCGCGGCTGTCTTATGACACCCTGAGGATCCGTATTTTATACGGACGGATCCGTATTTTATGGATCCTCGGATCCACCGGAGTGTCAGTTTTGGACAACAAGTTTTCACTATAAATACAACTTATTTCTCACACTTTTGGTTGATGGTTTTTCAGCTTTTCTCTCACATATTTTCACACACTTTAGTCACCATCATAACCAAGCTTTTGCAATGTAATAACATACATACTCAAGTCTTTTAATCCTCACCAAATCTTGATCATGATGCTTCTAACTTTCATTTGTTGTAAGCATGTCTCCACTTGATCTTCCATCCATGAAAGCTTAGAGATCTTGCCATCCACATCCACCATAAGCACACCAACAAATGAAGATCAATCACAACAAGATTGGAGAACTTGTGATCTTTATCCATTGAAGGCTTCTTATTATGAGAAGTTCATTTAGATTAGGCATTTACATCCACTAGACACTCATGTCTTGGATCATCATCATACACCACCATGTATCACTATCATACAACAAACTAGAGGTTAAATGGTTTATGTGTTTAGGCCTTAAAACACAAGGGTATTTGGTTTAGTGTGTTTAGGCCTTGAAACACATGGGTGAACGGTTTGTTATGTTGGGCCATAAACATAACGGGTTTGGTTGTACACGTAGAAGAACTCGATACCTAGCTTAGTATCAGTAAACATTGTAAGCGACGTATGTAAGGTTTTCTCCGCCGAGAAGGGAGCTTGTTGATCTAGTGAAGTAACTCTCGAATTGGGTACTCGGGGAGTGGAGTAGGGCGAAGAGGAGCTTCGTGACTGAACCACTATAAATCATCGGTGTTCGGTTTGCATTTCCTTTTACTTATCACTTTACTTTATATTTGCATTTATCGCTTTATACTTGCATTATGTTTATGTTTGTGTTATGTCATTGTGGTATGATTATGTTTGTATTGAGATGATAGTCATAGAACAATCATTGTCACTTTTCATATTACGTCACAATTGATCGGTTGTTTGATACAAAAGATTTAAGTTTTTAATCGGAAACGTATTCACCCCCTCTACGTTTTCCACAGTTGATATCAGAGCCACGTCGCTCAAATTTTAAAAACATATGGTTTTCAAAATGGAGTACGGTCCATGTATCAAATTACCTAAGAAGCGGAACATAATATGAAATGTATTTCTTTGCTTTTTACTTATAAGTTTTGTTGTTAGATATAACTTGTTATACTAGCTTGAATACTTTCTTAATATATAAGACGTATCCCAATCGAAGGGATCCATGTGTCAAAAATGCTTAAAAACATATTCTGTTCAAAAACCCACTTTTCACGAATCCGCGGATCCGTATTTTACATGGGCGGTTCTGTAAAATACGGATCCGTGGGCTGCATTTTCAGTTTTTAGCTAAACTTTAGAAATTCATAGAAAATCAACTGTTCTTCGGATTTTAATGAAGTAAAAACCAATCTTTAATATTTTTGAATGAAATTTTCAATAAAATTAGTCTCAAGACTCAATTCAAAAATAAAATTTTGGTCAAATTTGAAAATGGGGAGGAAATTAATTTGTATATTAAAATCAAGCTAAGTATACATTGTTATATCCAATACAAAAAATTATTCTTGTGTGTTATGCTAAATGATTACTTGTTATTCTTGATTATTCTATTTGCATCTAAATATTGTGAGTATATCTTCTTGAGTGCGTATTGCAAGTTGTTGTTACACCTTTTAGATCTAGAGAACTAAGCTTTGACTACGACTTGTCCACTATTGAATAGGTTTTTTAGTTTTGCATTAAGAGGACTTATGCTAGATTTCTTGCACTAAGTTGTGAAATTGTTCTTGAATTTCATATAGACATAGATTGCCTTATTTTCAAATGTTACATCAACATCTTGTAAATCACGTCTAGTATGGTAAATCACTTAGGAACGACATCCAAGTACATTTGCCAAATCTATTAGAAACCATGGCCTTGCACAACTTATCCTCTTGGTAATTCCAATGCTAAAATACGTCATCACTAAATATTCAACACTTTCATCAAAGTTACAACAAGGTCGTTAAAATCACCTCATCATCTCATCTTGTCTCATCAAAGTTACATTCGTAATTAAGTAAAAGAAAACGTATCTTTGAACTTAGTTCGTACTTGTATTAATCTAACAACTCAAACACACAAAATGTCTTGCCAAACATGAAGTATTTTACAAAAGATGATTATTGTATATAAAAATAGTTAAAATAATGTACATACACATGAAACGTCATAAACTATGTGTTTTGTAAAAATAGTTTGTAGCACATACAAAGTAGTTAACAATCTTAAAAGAAGCAAGTTAATGTGTCATTACAAATGAACTCACATTTAAGATGAGTCTTAGGAATTCCATAAATTTTTATTTGATTTCCTTTGAAAGAGTGTATGTGAGAGTTAAGAAAGATTCCGGGTATATATCAATTCATTATTTAAATTAAGGTTGATATCATTACCGAGTCTTATTGACATGTTTTGTGTTTGGACACAAGATCGGGATCATTATTCGCCAAGACGAAAGATAGTATCAAATCATAACTCAAATTTATGACCAAAGATATTATCTTGAATCTACATACGCAATCTCACTCAGTTGATTTGAGAATAATGAAACCTCTTCAAAGAAGATAAGGATTTACATCGGATCACAACTCATACTTGTGTTGATGTTGTAATATCGAGTCTACGTGTCCATGGTTATGTGTTCTTAACATTAAACCAACTAGTATAAAAGACGAATAAAATACACAGTGAGGTAAGAGTGACAATTTGGAGTATTCATCCGAACTCCCATGTATTTACCTTGCAGTGCAGTCGGTAAATAAAATTGTCATTACCGAAAAACCAAATGCAAGCACTTGCACAATATAATGTAGCTCATTTAACTCAAACAATAAACCAACATGGTTAAAATATGTACACAATGAAGTAGTCTTCACGACTTGGATATTTCAACCGAAACATTCAAGTAATTTACTTTGTAATACAATTGGTAAAGTCATCATGAACGAAAATCCAAACAAGAGAACATTTACAACATATGTAAACTTTTCATAACATCCAAAAGCTAAATACTCGGTCCAAAATACACAATATAAGCTTCTGGTTGAATTAGTGGTTTTGACGGATCCGCGGATCCACAAATTTTGGATCCGTCCGTTATAAATATGGATCTGCGTCCTGTCAGAACAGTTTATTCTTTACTCTTTCAAACTGTTAGCTTATTCACAATGACTTCTGCCATTATTTTACCCTTTTCATAACATGATGTTTAGGAGAACATTATGTCTAAGAAAACATGAAATTCTGGTGTCAAAAAGGTTCACAAAGGATAACGTATATCCTATGCATCCTAATTTCTTTGTAACATAAATGGTTGTGTTACAAGTAAATACATAACACCTTATTTACAAAATGTAGGTTACTAAAGTTGAAAAATAACCCACTACAACATACGTCATATGCATAAACAAGTAAAATTCATTAATCATATCATACACTCAAATACTTGTCAATCAAACATGTATAGGAATGATAATGTAATTATCTTAAACAATCATATGTTTCGAAAGATACAATGTGTCCTGTCTCAATCATCCATGACAATCATATCTCACTCATAGTCTCCCACATATATTATTTAGCCTTGCACTTGCTTAAGGTATAATATACTAATTGCTAATCATTAGTACATCATCTAGTTTACAATAAAAGCACACATAAGATCTATTAAGGTAAGTAACCTTAATTAGAATCTTCCCACAAGATATGCAAAGGTGCATTCTTAAAATGTTCTCAATATAGGATCCTCTACATTTCCATACATGAGCACATCTTTAGGACCTAGGAGAACCAATCATGTTAAATTCAAATGTAACAACTCAAAATACTAGATGTAATCCTTTAGATCAGGCTATACACCATCTAAACCTAGCAACTTATAGATAGAGTCATATTACTTGCTTTGTTGTCTAGCCCTAGCATTCAACACATCTTTATTAGGATTATGTGTGAAGCATGTCATCTAGGTCAACCAAAATTAAAATATGGTTAGTGGAGTTATATAAGTCCAAGTATTAAGCATACAAAGCAAATTTCATATTTGCTACACTTCGATAGGAAAATATAGGAATTCGATTTTATCTAACATGAGAAAGACAACTGGAGAACCTATCGCACTAGAAATTTAATTTGACTTAACGGTTGAATTGCTTCCATGAGAGAAGTTGGGTTCGTGGTATAACCCCTAAAAACGGTCGTGTTTAGCCTTAATTGAGCACCACTAGTGATAGTCTCATACTCATTCTCTAACTTGATTAAATGGCTCTTCCTAAATGTGCCTAAAGTTTGTTTACATTGACGAACTTTGTCTCTTACTAGGACTGCACACTAAATAAGTAGTAATTAGGATTCTCCTTAGCGAACCTAGATTACTTGCATCTCTGTTGGGAATTAAATGTTCTGAAGATTAAGTATCAAGAATTACAAGTATTAACAGTTCCAACTATTGTGAAGAATACTCTAACAGTTCCAACTGCTGGTGTATATCTTAGGACTGTTCAAGTTATATCTAACCGTACTAACTGATGTTGGTACTGGTAGTACAAAGAAGGGACTACTAGTTGATACTGCTGAGTGGATAATTGTCACATATACAACTGCTGGTTGGATAAGTATTGAAAAGATATTTGTGTACTAAAGTCAAGGATATACGGTAGATAATATCTTTTAGCAAAGTGATCAATATCAAGTTGTGTACTCAGATACATGTTGTATCTTATGTACTGACACACTCAAGATAAGTTAGCAAGTAGTTTGACTAGACTTAACAATATTGTAAAAGATCTTTCTTGTAATATAAAAGAAAGATCTTAGACTAGAGATATGTGTGTCCAATAGTGTGTGTGTTAAAACTTATAGTGAAAAATATATCTCTCAAGAACATAAAAACTTAAGATTCAAGGTTGTAACCCTAGTGATATCTCAAGATCACTCGTATTATTATCTTAATAATATTGAATCGTTTGGTGATAATCATTCATTGTTCATTGTCATATAACAAACACAACTGTTCCATTTCCATAATCATAATAACCTTCTAAGTGTGATTAAGTAGATTCCGCATACTTAATCATATTAACTCAATATATCATACACACAAAGTACAAAAGGTTTAACCACCTTAACCGTGTGTCGAATCCTAACAATCTCATATAAGTACTTTGAAATTTCAAAATGATAACTTGTTCTTGTGAGATATGATTATATGTCATCATACTTTCTCGGTGCTCAATGATTATTTGCTTAATAATTGAATACATAATTATTAGATAGGTTTTGTCTTTGTTGAGTGATTCCGATATAATATCTCTTGGTCTATCTATATGATACTTGCTCTTGAATGCTAAATGTTATCATATCTTACATGATCTTTGCATTTGTTCTTTATGCGGCCTTTTACATGATTTACGTATTAGTTGTGCACCCACTCTATATCACTTTGATGCATAATGAGTTAGGTATGTTAATCATGTTAGAATTTTAGACGTCACATCATCCTACATCTTAATCCCTAGATTATTATGTTAATACATGCTTAAGTACACTTATATGCTCCAATGACTCATCTGAGAGCATTATGCAGTTTCCCTATTACCCTAGAATTTTATAGCATACTCACATATACTAAACTCCATAAAAAGTCTTTCAAACACTCATGCCGTCTCTAGTCAACTCGCGTAACTTTTATACACACGTCTCTTTAATCATCATCTTGATTTCTTCCAAGAGATCCACTCTTTTATCAAGGGGAAGTTAGATACAAACCCTACTCATCTCAAAGTAGGTTTGACAACTTAAACATTTCGTCCGAAATATTCAAATATTTAAACTTGCGATCGTAATTGTTAAATGTCATATCCGAAAATTCATATTCGAGCCTATTAACAACATATGTTAAAACGCTCCTTTAAATGCTAAAATCTAGACATCAACCTATCCGTAGTCCATTTCCTTATCATGTAAATATACACTTATTGTGACCAAGTATATTCATTCCCATCCAAAGTCAAAACCTATGATCCAAAGTGCTCAAAATCAATTATGTCCCAAATGTGCATTCTTACGGATCTGCGGATCCACAAAATACGGATTTGTCCGTATAAAATACGGATCCGTAGGTCTGAGATTCTGCATATGTCCCTTTTATTAAAACATAGCTTCCATAATACTAAAAACACACACACGATCCACAAAGAAACCACATAGGAAATCTCGTTAGGATCTATCATCCTCATAGATTTGTCATAGTGCTTTATCGTCAAATTCACCTCATAGATAATGAGGATCGAACTTCATCCATCGATGTTAGGGTAGAAAACCAACATATCCTTACTCTCCCAAAGCTTGCCAATACTCTCGGTCTTTCGTATAACAAGCAATGTGACTATACGAAGATTGATCTCTTGAGTCTCTTCTTACTAACAAAGAAGAAGAAAGTCCTAATAGCACACTTCTACCTAATCTCAAAACCATCAATGAAATGATCCTCATCCCAAGAGTCGTCCACATAAGACGAACCAAAAGGGGAATCATTGCTCTAGACCCGAATAGGATTTCTGTCAACGTAAACATTCTTTATCTTATGGACAATCGTAATCACCTACCGGCGTGTAGTGATCTCACAACATCAATGGATGCTCATCCCAAAATTCCATCATTCACCTTAAGAATACCAAACCTCATACTTGGGTTCAATATCATAAAATCTACAAATTAGAGTCATCCACATGTTCCAAATCAAGTTCACTCACACCGTTATAACTAGGAGTAATTTGTTATTTCCCAAACCTCTATAACTTCGAGTCTAACTCACACCTCTATAACTTCGAGTCATCCTTATGTTCCAAATCGAGTCTAACATCTCTACAACTTAGAGTCATCCTTATGTTCCAAATCGAGTTTCATTCACACCTCTATAACTTGTGTTCCAAATCGAGTCTCACTCATACCTCCACCACCATTTAGATAATACAATTCTCATCTGCACCATACACTTTACCTCCTCTAAAGTAACCACTTTCCTCGTCATGTGAATATTCACAATGTTCGAGAAGAGCTACATGACTTTACAGATAAAGTTCATTGTATGCTAACCATCATCCGTCATTATTAAGTTCATCACTTTCATCAACATTTGTTCTTCATTTCTTCATTCGTCCTTCAACACATTATATAGGATGTCCACCGATTAAGGGGGAGGGAAAACACACTCATACACGTATTGTCTTTTACCAAACACTCTCAAGAACACACCCACCCCAATAAACGAGTACACATTTCTTGAAAAAACCACGTTCACAAATCCACAATTAGATCTACAAAACCACAATTGGTTCAAGCTTCTTAACCTCAAAATCATTTGTCTACACCAGTACCTCTTCAAGTGAAAAACACATCATGTGTTTGAAACCTCTTTGTGATTACTTCACTACTCATTATCCCTTGTGTATTATGCCTTGTCGCAAGTACTTTCAACCCTTTCATTAACCTCCCAACAATATCATCCTCCATTCTCATAACTATACTTTACTCTTGAAAGTGATAATTAGTTTGAGAACCTTCGATCCCTTTCATAAACCTAGAACCTTACAAACAAACCCTATAGCTACACTTAACTCTTGATAGTCATAGATAGCTTAAGAGTCTCCAACCCATACATCGATGCTACACAAGTAACACCTCAACCCTATAACTAAAATTTCACTCTTGATAGTGATGATTAGTTTTAGAACTTTCAACCCTTATACCCTCAAAACTTCACCTCAACCATTACACTAAAACCTTTAACTATACTTCACTCTTGACAGTGGTAGTTAGTTTGAGATCCCTCGATCCGTATAATCATCACACTCAAAGTGTAAAAGTTCACAATCACACGAAATCCTTCACATGTCGAAATTATCTCTAACAAATATCTAGGATCATAAAGTCTGCCATCCATTCCCAATTGGAATAATGTATTCCCTCACATCTTCCCACCTTGTGGATCTTAGGAACTAATGGAGTCTAGGATAATCCAACTAAAACCATATAACCCCATTGTCTCAACTTAGTTAGAGAACTCCCTCACAATAGGATCAACATATACATCTCCATCTCGGTTGAAACATATCCTTCATGTAATTGTCAATGCAAATGCTATTTTAATCAAAATCATCATTGCCAACCATAACTCAACACCTCCGTTAATCCCGCACTTGCCCATAATACGGAATCCCTTTCATTCACACCTAGATTATGTTTTTTCAACAAATTTTCCTTGATGTCATCATTTTCCTCACCAAGTTCGTCCTAAAGTCATACAACGGTGTTTTCCTTGAACAACCCAAATTAAGAAAAGCACACATAGTGCTTAACAAAGAAATCTTGAGGATTCAGGAATTTCTCAATGTAACCATTGATGAAAGTCTATCCGAATCCAAATCATCATCTTTGGTAGATGACAATGTCGTTCAATGTTTGAACTTTCTTTCCCGATGACAACTTAGAAGAAGTCATTCCCATAACTTTGTGTGTCAACTAATGAAAAAACTTCATTTTTGTTCATTTTTGTCGGTGTGATTGGTCGTACATTTATACCAAGAATGTCGGTCGTGTTGTGACCATTAAGTGCTTTTGAGTAACAACAACTCATCTATTGTCATTCAATTCATCTCGTATATGTTACTTAAGTGTTGCTAAGGTCATACATTGCATGAGAACTCATTTTAAGATTTTATTTTGGTCATTTTCGGGCTAAGTCAAACTGCACAGCAGTTCTGCCCATTTTTCAGGGTTTCACGGATCTGCAGATCAGTAATTTAAGGATCCGTCAGTAGAAAATACGGATCCGCAAGTGGTCAAAAGTGACAACTATCAACTTTTTTTTAGGATTATAGAGTCTAATTTTCTGGATCATAGGGTCTCTCCAATATTCTCTTATAAGTCTCCTTTCCACTCATGCTTCCTAAGAAGTTAAAATTAGCTTAGATTATTCCCCAATACATTTTATAACTTCATATGTTTGCTATATGCCTCTTCTTCATATGATATTGCTCTTATTATTATATATTATGTTGCACGAAAACTAACCCTTGATGTAGGAAACTCCTAGTAAGTAATTTGATCCATGGATTCGCTAAAAACGAGGGCCAATAAATAAGGAGATACAATTATCATAGGAACGCAATGAGCTAGGGGGAGCTAAAAGGATGGAGATATCGCTTCACAGGGATGATGCAAGCTCGCCTTTTTGGGGAGTGTAAACAAGATAAAACAGGTGGTGTAAAGGACATATCGGGGCACCCACCTTTTTGCTTCGACAAAAGGGGGAGAAGGGAAATGTAAACAAGTAACTTTACAACTTACTATGTGTTACGGTTTACATAATTTGTCATCATATTTAACACCCCCTAAATTATGAGTTAACAGCGGAAGACTAATCAGGGTATTACGGGGAGGATCATAGTCATAATCATAGAAAACGGCTCAAAAGAGGCATTTTGAAAGTTATTGTCATTCAAATAATAATTGAGATACAAAAAGTACATTTTCAGTGAGGTGATATCCCACAAAAAGGTGTAGTAGTTTGAAATGAATAATATAATTTATTTTACACCACGAAATCATCAATTTAATGCCCACTCCGTGCCTTGAGATGCTCCGCTAATTACCTGAGATAAACATGCTTAAAAGTGTCAACACAAAGGTTGGTGAGTTCATAGAGTTTATAAGTAAACAGTTGATTTCAATAATTTCAAGTATGAGGTGATAATTGTAATAAATACCAAAATTTGATGAAATAATTAGTGAGTTACGTTGGGTGAAAACCATAAGTAATTTGTATGTAAATCAGTTAAACACAAGTGTAGGATTTCATGCGAATTACAATCATATTTTGAAATAGTGATATTGCAGTTGTATATATATTGCCCTAAGTCTCATGACACGCAAACGTTAACAGGGTAGTAACCAGGGTGGGGCCCTCGAGTAATAGGTGTTTTGCCGTTGCCTATTTCCTTCAAATATAGTGCATTGCGACTAATCCGACTAGCAACTAAGGCTATTTGTCAAGGCATTAGTGGAATAGGCAGTCGGCCTCCAGTAGATCTATTCGCTATATTCGCGTTCACTCGCAAGTAATTAATGGTTCATGATGTGAGGGGCTTGTGGCAATAGAGTAACTTAGTCAATATCATATCAGGTGAAGCATACAAAAATACTTGAAAATACTTGTGTGTTTTAATTTGTAGCATGTATCTCCCCTATAGAGTGTAAACTTGTTAAATAAGTAAAAGTGGGGCTATCACTCACCTTGAGTGTAACTGGTAAGGTGAACTGTGAAATCAAGAGAAATTACGAAAACGGCTCCAACACACGACCTGGATAATAGTGAAGTCTGAGAATTTGGTATTTGTGACTTAATATGAATAGTGAGTTTGAAAACGAGTAACGGATAATGATTTGGTGTGTGATGAATGTGAGTGATATGCTTAAAATGCTTAAAGTTCAAAAATAATATTATATATAATATTATCATGTTTTTATGTCATTGATTCCATAAATATCATTTCCTAGAAAGTTGTTTGAACGAAACGTTAAGTTAATCGTTAAAAATTCGTTATATAAAAATATAAACGTTAAGTATTAAATATGTAGAACGAAACGTAAAAATGCACGTGAGTGAAATGAGAAATGTAAAATATGAAATGAAATAAGTATGTGTTAAAGTTACAGTTTGGTCCTTGTACTTTTACAGATTTTACACTGTCTACCCTAACGGTGTTAGTTTTGCACCGTTTGTCCTTGGTTAACTTATTGTTACATTTTTAGTCCAGTAATTCCCAAAATGACATTCTAAGCCACATGTTTACTGTTTGATCAATTTATACCCTTAGGTTATCAAATTAACAGTTTTAGAACCTAATTAGCTAAAATTTACACTTTTAACCCAAATAGTAATATTCTTTGCAAAACAAGTCCAAAATTTACAAAAAGAATGTGAAAAGTTTTTCGAGAGTTTTTATAACTTAATAAAGCTTATTTAAGTTAAAATCAACTGCTTATTTGCCAAAGTGCTTATTTTTAAGCTAAATGGGCTTTAACGATAACAAATAAAAGCCCATTAACGTTTTTCGATCCGAGGTGTTTTAGGAAGTAATGGGCCTGGTTTTGGGCTTGTTTAATGAGCCTAAAAATAATACAAAAGAGCTTATTTCATCAGACTATCGAGATAGCTTATTAACTGCTTATTGGGATTTTAAGACCAATCGGTAAATTTAGTGAGTTTATGGTCAGTCCGATTAGCGATTACTTTGGGACTTTTAAAGGGCTTATATGAGCTTTTTAAGGGAAACTTGAAACAACAACTTATTAGGTGAGCTTATGAAGATTCGGTATGAACAATAAAAATGATATGGTGTGTGTATGTATCCGATTTTACATGGCCATTTCTTAGTCGATATTACATGGTTCAATAATATAGAAAAATGACATAATATGAGTTATGATATATGTGATTCGATATATGAACAAAATGAAATTCGATAAGCTATAAAACGAATAAGTAAGTGTCGAATAAATGTAAAACACAAGTTTCTAGCCATCCATGAAGGAGGTCAATGCATATAAACGTAAAAATAAATAAAAGAACTCGTAAAATGAAATAAAAAGTAATATATGATCGAATTAAATATAAGAACTATGCATGAGATGATAATAATCAATAAGAATGAATTGAAAATGGTTTAGGAAGACTCACAACACCTAAAAGGTAGAGTTTATACGTTCGAATGGACTAGAACAAAGGAATTATGAGCGTAGCTCGCTAGAAGTGATCACAAGGACTTCGAATGGTGCTATATGACTTGAAATGAACTCGAACAAATGGGAGAATGGCCTAGCTTCCTTGGGAACTCTTGGCAGTGTTATAAAACGTTTAGGATTTATATTTTGAGGTTTCAATGATTCTCTTAGTTAAGTATCAAGCAATGGTCTATGTAGTTTTTATGGGTTAACGAATTTTGGTTATCATCCGGATGAGCTTTTACAAAAGGTCGAATTGAATCAAGCTTTGGGTTTTGTTTGACTATGAAATGATCGAGCTAGGAAGTATTTTTTGTCATTTCTGTTTCCTTGTTGGAGGGGGATTCGAACTATATAAAATGTGATATAGTATGTGTGTCGATTTAGCGAGTAGATGAGGTCAAGTAAATGTGTGTTGAGTCGAGTATTAGTAAAGAGTAGAAATAAATTTTGGTTAAGATGGTGTGAACATATACATGTGCCGAGTAGTGTTCACTTTAGGTTTCGTTCATGTACTAAATGTTCAAACTAGACAACAAGGTTTGTCGAACTTAATTATTTGAAGTGTGAGGATTCGAGTGGTATAAAATGTAGTATAGGTTTAATGTCGAGATTACAAGATACGAAAGCTAAGTGTTTGTGTATGAGTTCGGGTGAAGTGAAAGAATTATAAGAATTTTTGGATTGGGCCATGAATAGTAACAGGCCTAGAATTTTTCTGTTGGGCCGAACAATAGTAATAGTGGTCCGTTTGGTTTATTATTTGAAGTAATGAGTAGTCGTGGTCCGTGTGTGAGTTCGTTCCAATGTATTATGAATTATGAAATGTGATAAACAAAATTTTTTAAATTTTGCTCATAAAAATGGTTAATTGAACTGTAATGGTAATTTAATACTTAATTAACATTTACAAAGTAATGGGGAATTTTACAGGTTACTAACGTACCCACCCGTCAAACAGAATTCTATCCCAGAATTTAAGTCTACGTTAGTTGTTAGAGTTGTCTAGGGGAATAAATGGGGGTATCTGTCGCGAATTTGGTCCTCATGTTCCTATGTATACTCTGGTCCTTGATTAGAGTTCCATCGATTTTTGACTATTGGGATGCGGTTTTGCTTTTAGCTGTTTTATCTCTTGTCCATTATTTCCACTGGTTCTTCCGTAAATACGAGTTGTCATCGAGTCCGATTTCTTTCATTGGGATGTTAGGTAAAAGGTGTGGATATCTATAGAGTGTTGGCAACATGGATGTTTACGAGCAATTTATCTTGTCACAAAGCTTTGCTTTTGAATGAAAATTGTTTTAGTGAATTTGAATAGATGACTGTTTCATTCATGACATGATTCTTCCCAAATTAGACATAGGTGATCAGGCTATGTATAGTTGAGGACCAATGATGTGATGCTTGGCTCAGTCAAAGTAGTATTATGTTTCTCAAGCGTTTTAGATGGTGTTCAACGTGTTGTTTTTGTAAAATGGCAACCTAAATAATTTTTTAAGGTAACAAGAAAATCGGTTCACACAACGGTGATAGATTAGAAATTTATGGGGTGGTAATAGGATAGCTTTGAAATGGATCCTAGCGTTTGTGTGAGAATCTTATAGGATGGTAATAGTCTATTGTTCGGTCAGGAATGTTATTAACCAGATTCCTAATGGGATAGCAGTGTATTGTTACGAAATGATTATGAATAGGGTAAATGGAATAGAAACTGTAATAGACGTAGGTTGTGATTATTATGGAAATAGTACAAGATAGAGATCTCATAAGATAGAAAGGTAGTTGTTACACTCAGGTTACTCCATCGTACCTAAGGTAAAGTACAAAAGGAAATATTTGGACTATGGTTTATTTATTACAGCAGGAACTTCTTCTTCTGTTTAAACATTGTTGTTGCCCTTTGACGTTGTTGAGGTTCTAACGAGCTTCCATTCTCTTGCACTAGCCTTGTCGTTCTAATTTGTATTCTGAGTTGGGCACTGATTCTTGTAGTGTTCTTTCCCACCACATCCGTGGCATACCACGGCTAATGGCTGCTCCTTTTTGTCCGTGACTTTGCAGTCTCCTATTTTGTGGCCTGTTCTTTGGAATTTTCCACACTTAGCAAAACAAGGCCCATTGTGATACATCTTGCATCGTTTGCATAGAGGTTGCTTCCCACAATAATCATTTCCGTTAGCAGGTGTGGCGATGCAGCCTCTGCCAGCTTCCTGTCTGCGATCTTGTTGGTGGTGGTAGTTGTTGTGATCTTGCAGATGATTGCGGTTACGGTTGTTGTTGTTGTGGTACCTGCAGTTGTTGAGAGTAGTGGTTTCTCTCCCATCCCATTTTCGCTTATGATCATTTCTCTTGGATGTAGTACCCCGTTTAACTCCTCGGTCCAGAAATCCCTGGGTAATGGTGATGGCAGGTTCAGTCACTCCTTCTGTACCTTTAGGGTGAGTTGGTTTGCAACCTGTGAAACTCTCATAGGTACACTTACAAGACGCAACCATCTCCCTTTCTCTCGTTGCTCTATTGTTTCTACTTGGACGAGCTACTGTAGTTGCTTGGGTTTTGAGTACTGCAACAACGATGTTGGTTACCAATTTCCGGATAGCTTCAGGAGTCATAGTTGGGGTTGGTGTCGGTATGGTATTTGGCTTTCTCATGCTGGCCATCTTCTATTAATATCACAAGAAACATGGATTTAGAATTTACATAATGACCGTGTTAGAATAAATTGAGTAATAGGGTGATTGTATACAAGTCCTAACAATCTTATCACAATGTGAAATTGCAACCAACTGAGAAATCATAAGATCACGGCATATTTGGGTACTATCGTAAATAAATGATCAACTCTTGGTATAGGATTTGTAAGGAACAAAGTGATTCATCATCTACAAAAGCTGAAGTTCAGCAACTTTCTCTTCATTCATCAAGTTTTCCTCTGATTTTTTTTTTAAATCTGTGGAAAACTAGAAGGGGGGGGGGTTGAATAGTTTTACCGTTTTAAAATATTAATTTGCTTTGTGACTTATTGTGATTTCAAAATAAATATACACAAACAAGCAATATAAGTTAAGTAAGTAAAGAAAGGAATGATCAAACCACAAAACACGGATATTTATAGTGGTTCGGCTACATGGACTCTCTTCCTTGCCCTACTCTACTCCTCGAGCCTCTAACTCGAGAGTTATTCTTCACTAAGAAACAAACTCCCTTCTAGGCGGAGAAAACCTTTACACGTCGCTTACTCTTTATCCGGTACTAAGCTAAACACCAGGTTCTTTACAAGGGTACAACCACTCCCGTTGGTTCTTTAACAAGGATACAACCACTCCGGACACTCTTTGTGTTTTAAGGACTAAAACACTAACCAAACTCTACTGAATGAAAGTATAACAATGATGTGTGAACACTAACAAATCACACAGTATCTAACTAATAACACTTGCAACAGTATGTATGTTGAAGCTTGTATGCGTGATCTTCTTTGCTACAAAAGTTAGATCAAAATGAAATGAATGAATGATATGGGTTAGTGATGTACAAATGAATGAATATATGTTTTAAGCTATATGAGTGATGAAAGTGCCTGAATGATCAGCTTGCTATTTATAGGCAAACTGCTCAAACAGTTGGCGGATTTGGCGGATCCCTAAATTTGGATCCGCCCTTGTACTGGTTTGGATCCGCGGGTACAGGACAGCTAAGATTTCAACAAATCTTTCCATATCTTCCCATATCTTCCAAAGTCAACTTTGTTGCTTAAGAATCTTTCCAAAATATTTCAAATCTTTCAAAGATTTTCTAATGAGGTATGCCATGATGTCATGTGTTAATATTTCTATTTTAAGAAATAAAAGTAAAACATGTAAATGTAAAATGTATGTAATGTGTAAAATGTGTTTATAAAAGACTTGTTACTATAAATTCAAAAGACATAATCTTATATTTATGCCTTGCTTAAAGATATACTTTCTGATTGTCATTAACAAAATTAAGCAAAGATCGTAAAATATAAATAACGTTTTTAGGATGATATTTGTATTAACAATCTCCCCCTTTTTGTTGATGACAAAACATGAAGTGTATTTTTAAGTAAGGAGCTAAATAAAGTATGAGTCTTTAAAAATATAGATTGAGTTAGTTTTATGCAAGTTTTAAAAAACTATTTTAATCATAAAAGTATGCACTGTGATACATCACAGTGATGTAAAACTTAATCCTATCTCCCCCATTTTGTCGAAACAAAAAGAAGATATGTGTAGCGGAATGTGATTTTTAGAACTTTAAAGCTCCCCATTGGATTATACTCCCCCTAAATGGAGTACCATGGATATGATGCATGAACCTACAAAACAAATGGTTCGAATATGATATGCTCCCCCTCGATGTATACTCCTCATTGCTAGAGTACCAACGTATACTTTTCAAGGATGTGAAATGCTACAAAATAAAGGTTAGTTATGAATAATTCCAACCAAGTAGAATAATGCATATGAATAGGTCAACCAAGCAAGAAAGTTCAACCCATTTGACTTTAAAAAGTCAAAAATAAGTGTCTGATAAAAAAATATGCACCTAAGTATAAGTGGTCAAATCATTATGAGAATTCAAACTAACCATACAATAAAGTTAGTAAATCAAACAAACCAAGATATTATGCCAAGTAGTGATCACCCATAAGCATAAATATAATATTCATTACTTGAAAACTGTTTGTGACATAAGTCACACACCATGATGTTACATAAAAAGAAAAAGTTCCTAAAAATAGAGAAATCCTAAAACAATCCTATGAAATCTTATAAAAGGAGACTAGGAAGAAACTAAAAATTGCCTATTGCGGAGGATGAGAGATTGCATTTAGGCGTTCGAGAATATGGTTCAAAATGAACCTCATTTCATTTTGGAGCTCATGGACCAAAATGTTACTCCTTTGGGCCAAGTGAGTGGTCCTCTCGCATTGTGAGCAGTCATGCCTTGGAAAGTTGGGAGGAAGAGTAGGCTCAATGACTTGTGGTGGTGGTGGTGGTTGATTGTTTGGTGGTGGTGGTGGTGGTTGTTTGATGTTGGAGGGGTGATGGATTTGAGCAAGATGGATTGAAGATCCATAGCTTCACCAAGGCGGGAATCTACCATATTGGAGAGAGCATAGAGGTGGGTGAGCTCCTCATTGATCTCTTCATTGGTTTGTGGTGCATTGATCCACATTGCCTCATCAATGGCAATGAGTGTGGATGTTGGTGAGAGGGGTTGTGTTTGTGGTTGAGGTGGTTGTGAATCATGGTAGAGAGGACCATGGATGTCCCGATAAATGGGATGAAAGAGCATAGGTACTTGACCTTCAAAGGTCATGGGAGGAGGATTGGTGGACCTTTGTAGAAGGTCTTCCAAATCATTCAAATATGGATGAGGTGATGAAGGTGGAGTTCTAAACAACTCTAGGGGCTGAAGTTGTGGTGAATGTGGTGGTGAAGGTGATCTAGTAGGTTGTGATGGAGCGGGTGGTGGTGTGGTTGCTACAGGAGTGATTGTTGGAGGTGGTGTATTGATGATGGTGTTAGGTGGTGTTGGAGTAGCAAGATTGAGAAAATTCTCATTGGCTATTGGTGAGGATATGTTAAGTGGAGATGACTCCTCTGATAATGAATTAGCTAAGTTCATGAAGCAACAAGGACGGACACTCATACGAGTTGTCCTTCTTGCGGGTCTGCTTGTGGATGAGTTACTTGATTTTGTCATTTGAAAAGTGAGAAGATTTGTTCTAGAGTACAGGAATGATGGTTGGAGATGATGGTGAGTAAGTGAGTTGTGATGATCCTGATCTTCCTAATTTATAGACAGTAAGAATATTGAACTTTGTGTTTGGATTTGATATTGATCCAATGAGGAATGTTGGTTCCTAATGATTTGGAACAAAAATTTGTGCTAGTCACATCATTTAAGTCAAACCATAGAGCTTAAGTTGAGTGAATTTTAGAAGATTTGCAGTAAATGCAAGGAGTGAGTGGAAATTCTGTTGATGTGATGTTCCCACGGATTTCAAGGATCCAATTGAAGGGTTCCTTGCTTGTTACAGAAAGGTAACTCACATGGAAAATTTGAAAATTCAAATTTTGGTGAGAAATGGATTTCTTATGATTCTAAGTGTTCCTAAATCATTCAAATGTGTCTAATGATCAGTAGAGGAATTCTAAAAACTAGAATCAATAATCTAAGGATCGAGATAAGTGGGGAATTTTGAAAAAGTTACTGTTAGAGCATGCGGATCCAATCGACAACAAATGCGGAACCAAAATTTTGGTTCCGCAGAATCCGCAAGATCAGGACTGGCGGATCCAAAGCTTACACTAGGTGGATCCAAAATTGGGATCCGCCATATCCGCCATATGGAGATCTTAATTCTTAACAGAACATATGTTGAATTTTTTGTTACTTGTTCAAATTCCGAAAATTGTTCTCAAACATATGTAACTACTAATATGTAATAGAATAAAACTAAAAACACCGATTCTAACACACGTTTACACATAGATTAATCCAAATATAATATCTTACCATAAAAGGAGTTAAGCCAAATGGTGGCTTAATCTTGGAAAATTGATAACAACACGTGTTATCGTCCTGCAATGTTAAGTTAGTTCATATACAAGTTAAGTACTAACATAATATCTCAAGAAACACATATGTTCAACACATCATTATTTGAAAAATTCTAATACCAAACATTCCTTAAACTTCACTTCTTGCTAAGCTTCTTGTGGAGCTTCATTACCCATCGTCCAAGATTCTTCATCATACCCTTTGTTTGTCGAAATTCCGCTGATTCGTTCGGGATAGGAGGAAGTTGGCTTAAGTACTCGGGTGGAGAGATCCTCGAGTTTGGTAAACCATCCTCTTCACTCATGGATGATGATGATGATGATGTAGGAGGATGAGGATGTTTTCCTTTTGCCACGGCTACCCTATGATCACTTAGAGGAACAAAGGTGTGTGGAATTTTGAGGTAGTCAGGAACGAATCCTAAAGCATTTTGAGGAATGGGTGAAAAATCTCTATAGAGACCGGTCAAAAGCATCCCGTAAGGCATTGCGGTGGTACCTTGAACTGGAATATCGGCCATTCTTTTGACGATATAATAAGCGAGGTTGAAGGGCTGATGGTTTGACACGCAATACATCATGTAGCAAAGGCTTGCGTTAACATGATCCATATTCCCTATGGTGCTTATGACATTAGCCCTTAGAACTTCTTCTAGTTTCTTAAATTGGGGCCTAGGTTCATTTAGCTCCATGGCAAATGGATCCCTATCCACTTGACGACCTCGACTTAACCTAGTTTGGTTGTTCTTAGGCACAAAGAGATGCTCACAAATGGTTTCTTTTGCGGTTAATGATGTGGCATATGGTGTCGAACGATCAAGGTTGGATTCTAGAATGGTCAACGACCACTAGTCCGAATAGAAACAAGTTCCTAGATTCGGAACTCCAAAGACATCTCCAAATTGATCTAAAGGAATGTTGAATTGGGTTTCATTGACTTTGAAATGGACATTCATGTAACCATAGTCATTTGAACTAAGTCCTACACTAGCATAGAACTCTAGTATGAACCTAGGGATGATGGGCTCATCGATGTCTAGAAGGCTATCGAAGTGAATCGTGGCTAGTTGTTCTCGGAGAATGGTACCTTCATAGAATGAGGGGTCTACGGTTCTACCCTCGTGGACATAGCGTTTTTCTAACGCTTTAAAGATTTGGACTTGATCTTCGGAGAGACCTTTGGTTTTGTGGTGTTTGGGTAGGTATTTGGTGGTCTCTTTGTGATCATAATTTGTCGCGGGAGGCATGATTTTCCTAGACACAAAAATTACATAATTTAGTTAAAACTATTGAAAATACGTATATTGATTTCTAGTGTGTGCCTACATGGGGACCATGTTGAGGTGCGGTTATCTTGACTCCTTTTGATGCATGAAAATTTTGTTAATGCAAGTTTTATAACGAAATTAGAGATAACCCAAACGCTCCTACTTCAATGTGTCTACGATTGAATGTACCCGAAAATACATATTAGTTATGTATTCCCTTTAGCATTCAAGAGACATTATGCAAGTGATGTGTAAAAACATAACGTTTTTTTATTTGTATGAACAATGTTCAAAAACCGTTTTTCCTAGTCGTGAGAAGATTTTGATAAAAATTTCTCATGGGGTTTTTGATGAAATATGATAATGTACTACAAGATGCAATTCCTAACTAAGGAAAACATGGTTTGTGATGCAATTCAGTAACTATGTTTCATGATTTTGCTAAAAAGAATGCATAAACCCCAAGTTTTGATTTTGTGCATGAAATAGAAATCCTAGACGCAGATCCGGAATGTAGATATGATAAGGATACTTACAGTGATGATTAGAGCATAAATTTGTTGAGGAAGATGAGCTAAATTGTGAGTTTAGTTGATTTTGAGTCGAGTTTCAGTAGGTGATATATTTTTGGGAAGTGTGATGAATAGTACAGGGTATTTGTTTAATATACTAAAAACTGGCTCAGCAAGCCGCGGATCTGGCGGATCCAAAACAAGGGATCCGCCCTTGTTGTCGTTTGGATCCGCAGGACCAAACTCAGGTATTGGTTATTGCCGTGTTTGGCTAATCTAAGGTTTGAGCTAAGGTTTTATCTACTCACTAGGTTCCATTAATCCTAAACCTAGTCTAAGATAGTTGAAAGGTTCTCTCTTAAGGGGTTTTGTGAGGATGTCGACAATGTTGTCCTCTGAGGATACTTTCTCAATTGAGATGTTTCCCTTCTGAACATTGTCGCGTAGGAAATGGTGTCGTATTTCTATGTGTTTGTTTCTAGCGTGCTGGACTGGATTTTTGCTGAGGTCGATAGCTCCTTTGTTGTCGCAAAGAATAGGAATGTCGTTGAGCTCAATTCCATAGTCGACGAGAGCTTGTTTCATCCACAGTGCTTGTTGGCAAGCTTTTCCTGCTGACACGTACTCGGCTTCAGTTGTTGATATTGCAAGGGCCGTTTGTTTCTTAGCAAACCACGAGGTGAGACAATGTCCTACAAAAGTACAAATACCACTTGTACTTTTCCTATCAACATAATCACCGGCATGATATGAGTCGGCATACACTATGGTTTCTACACCCGTTCTTTTAGGATACCATAATCCTAAATGTGTGGTGCCTTTAATGTACCTAAAGATCCGTTTAACGGCTTCAAGATGAGATATTTTGGGATCTTCTTGAAAGCATGCACATAGACAAACACTAAACATAATATCCGGTCAACTAGCCGTAAGATAGAGTAAACTACCAATCATTCCTCTATATTTAGTGCTATCTATGGATTCACTTTCTTCATCCTTTGTGAGTTTGGTTTCGGAGGACATGGGTGTTTTCATAGGCTTTGAGTCTTCAAGTCCAAACTTCTTAAGCATATCCTTGATATACTTAGATTGGTTGAAGAATATCTCATCTTCTAATTGTTTAATTTGGAGACCTAAGAAAAAGTTTAGTTCTCCCATCATACTCATTTCAAACTCATCATGCATGATTTTTGGGAAATCGTCGCATAACTCTTGACAAGTTGAACCGAATATAATGTCATCCACATATATCTGGACTATGATAATATGTGATCCCTTTTTCTTGGTGAAAAGAGTATTGTCTACTAGGCCCATGGTATACTTATGGTCAACTAGGAAAGTCTTAAGTCGATCATACCAAGCTTTTGGTGCTTGCTTAAGTCCATATAAAGCTTTCTTAAGTTTGTAGACATGATTTGGTTTTTCAAAATTGGCAAAGCTGGGAGGTTGTGCTACATACACTTCCTCGTTTATAAAACCATTTAGAAATGCACTTTTGACATCCATTTGAAATAGTTTAAAGTCATGCACACATGCATATGCAAGTAGTATCCTAATTGTCTCAAGTCTAGCGACGGGTGCAAATGTTTCATCGTAATCTATACCTTCTTGTTGATTGTAGCCTTGTTTTACTAGACTAGCTTTGTTTCTAGATACTACGCCATTTTCATCCATTTTGTTTCTAAAAACCCATTTTGTACCTATTATGGTTTGACTTTTAGGTTGTGGGACTAATGTCCAAACGTCGTTCCTAACAAATTGATTTAATTCCTCTTGCATCGCTATGACCCAAGATTCATCTTTTATGGCCTCATTTATATTTTTAGGCTCAATTGCTGAAACAAAACAAAAGAAATTACTCTCATTTTGAGCTTTAGATCTTAATGTTCTTTCGTTGATTTTTCCTATGACGTTTTCTAATGGATGACTTTTGGTTTCTTTGATATTAACTATTTCTCTTTTTACCGGTTCATCTTCTTTGTCATTTTCAATATTTTCTTGGTTTTCAACCATTTGACTTTCAACTAAGTCATCATCTACCAAAGGTGATGTCTTAGAGGGAGGTGGACTTTCGTCAAATGTTACATTCAACGATTCCTCGACTCTTGAGGTTTCTTTGTTCAAAACTATGTAAGCTTTACTATTTTGTGAATACCCAAGAAACACACCTTCATGCGACTTTGGGTCGAACTTGGTGAGATAATCCTTTGTGTTTAAAATGAAGCACTTGCTTCCAAAAATTCTAAAATATCCTAAAGTAGGCTTTTTGCCTCTATATAACTCATATGGAGTCTTTTTCAAGAATGGTCTAATTAGAACTCAATTTAGAATATATGTGGATGTATCTACGGCGTGACACCAAAACTTTTGAGGTATATTTTGTTCATTTAACATTGTTCTACTCATTTCTTGAATTGTCCTATTTTTGCGTTCTACTACACCATTAGATTGAGGAGTTTAAGGAGCTGAAAAATTATGTGTTATGCCATTAGCATCACAAAAAGCTCCAAATTGGGTTTCGTTGTCAAATTCACGACCATGGTCGGTTCTTATTGACACTATGCTATTTCCTTTTGGTTTTGAATTAACTTACTTAGAATTTCAAACTTATCAAATGCCTCATTTTTAGTATCCAAAAACTTAGTCCATGTATATCTAGAGTAATCATCTAATATTACCAAAGTATAGAAGTTTCCTCCATAACTTTGTATAGTGGATGGACCAAACAAATCCATATGTAACAATTCTAGACACCTAGATGTAGACACCATGTTTTTAGCCTTATGGCTATTATGAACTTGTTTTCCAATTTTGTAAGCATCACAAAAGTGTTGGTCATATTTCAACTTGGATAGGTTCCTAACGAGTTCCTTAGATGATAAGGATTGAATTAACCTCATATTGGCGTGACCTAAGCGTCGATGCCATAGAGTTGAGTTATCGTCCAAAGAAGTGAGACAAAGCTTGTCTTTAGGTGTTTTATCTAATTTCATAACGTATACGTTATTCTTTAAAACACCTTTTCCTACGATTATACCGTCTTTAAGTATTTTACTTCCATTTTCACTGAAAAGGACGTTATACTTTTTGCGGCACAACTGACTAATACTAAGCAAGTTAAAACCTAAATTATCTACGTGAGCAACCTCATCAATAGAGAGAGAGTCATGAGAGATTGTACCTTTTCCAACGATTTTACTTTTAAGCTTGCTACCGAATATGACATTACCTCCGTCGTACAGTTGATAGGTTGAGAAAAGGCTTTTGTTTCCCTTCAGGTGTCTTGAACACCCACTATCTTTAATCCAATCGTCTGGTTCTAACTCAACTTTCAAGCACACCTAAGTTCAAGAAAAACTCAAGCGTTTGGTCCCCAATATCTCATGGTTCCGTTTGGGTTAAACATAACATTATCATGGTTCATGTATGGAAATGGTGGACAAGTGTTCCATGGCATGTAGTTGGGACCTTGAAAGTTTCTAGACATGTTTTGGTTCCAATTACTTTGATAATGATGTTGTGAGTTAAAGTTACTCTTTGGAAAGGGGTGTTTGGGAAAACTAGTTTTAGGTGTCTGTTGAACCGTTTTAACTCTATAATCATTTCTAACTTGACCTTTTCCTATAGAGACTGGTGGTTTTTGTTTGTTAACAGTTGTACTAGTGTTAGGTTTTCTAGTGACCTTAAAGAATTCAGTACGATCCAAATTACGAGCTTTCTGTTCATCAACAGTACCTGCGGATCCCTTGGGTATAACTGGCGGATCCAAAATTTTGGATCCGTCGGATCCGTGGGTGTCTGACTCAGTTGGAACAGTTTCTTTTTCTTTCACTGTTTGTTTCTTAAAGTCACTTAAGCTTCCTAGTTTCATAAAACCTAGTCCGGTTTTATCATGAGGTAATTTTTGCATCTTCATTATCTCATCTATACAGCTTATATTTTTATCAAACTTTTTAAACTTAGAATTTTGCTTAATGAGATCTTCCTGTATGGTTTTAAGAGTTTCTAATTCTAGTTTAAGTTCTTGACAAGAGACACAGGTTTCTTTACTATTTTTACCCTTTTCCATTCGTATATCTTTTTCTTTAAACCAATAAACTTTTTTTTTTCTAAAAGTGTCATTTTGGTTTTTAAGAATTTATTTTTGTTTATGATTTTAAAAGTGATATCATACAGTTTGTTATATTGTACTTCTAAGGTTTCATCATCTATAGAGGAATATGACGAGTTAGAATGTAACTCTTCTATGTCATGAGCCATGAGAGCAACTTCGTCGTTCTTAGGCTCGTCGTCATCACCTTCACTATCGCTCCAAGCTCCACTAACAAATGCTCTTTGAGACTTGTTCTTTGGAGGCTTTGGACATTCTCCTATTAGGTAACTAGAGTCCCCACACCTATAACATTTCGTATCTACGTTTCCTTTCCTATCATCACGGTCTTTCCGGAAGGATTTATTTACTTCACGAGGTGGTCTTACGAACTTTCCTCGTCTCCTAAAGAATTTCTTGAAATCTCTTACGGCCATGGGATACTCTTCGTCTTCGCTACTAGAACAAGACTCTTAATCATCACTTGATTCTACCCTAGCTTTCAAGGCAATGAACTTCATCTTCTCCTTTTTGCCTTTAACTATTTCTGAGTCTTTTTCCATCACCATATCGTGAACTTTGAGATTTCCAATGAGCTAGTCCAGTGTCATGCTTGAAAGATCCTTAGATTCTTCAATAGCCGTCACCTTTGCTCTCCACTTCGGATGGAGTGCTCTTAGAAATTTTCTGACAAAATTCTTACTAGAAAAAGATTCATCAAGTGCTTTAAGAGATGTAATAATAGTATTAAACCTAGCAAACACACTATCAATGGTCTCATCTTCAGAGATAACAAATTGTTCATATTGTTGAACAAGAAGATCAATTTTGTTATCTTTGACTTGTGAGTTCCCTTGATGAGAGATAATCAATGATTGCCAAATATCCTTAGCCGTTTTACACATAAAAACTCTTTCATATTCTTTCTTAGGTAAAGCATTATAAAGCATCATTTTGGCTTCGTTATTTTTGGCAATCAACTTCTTTTGCTCATCACTGTGACGAGTAAGAGAAGCACCTTCATCCCGACCACCTGAAATATTATTACTTATGGGCTTGTAATCACCCTCTACAATTATATACCATAGATCTATGTCCTTTGACTTCACATATGTCTCAAAGCGGTTTTTCCACTATATGAAACAATTTGGTTCAAATAGTGGTGGTCTTTGCATAGATTGCCCTTCTTTAAAGTTTTCAAAATCCATTGATCGTTTCAAGTTTTAAAATACAATATATTTGAAAATCTTGAGTAACGTAGCTCTGATGCCAATTGTGGAAAACTAGAAGGGTGGGGGGGGGGGGGTTGAATAGTTTTACCATTTTAAAATATTAATTTGCTTTGTGACTTATCATGATTTCAAAGTAAATATACACAAACAAGCAATATAAGTTAAGTAAGTAAAGAAAGGAATGATCAAACCACACAACACGGATATTTATAGTGGTTCGGCTACAAGGACTCTCTTCCTTGCCCTACTCCACTCCTCGAGCCTCTAACTCGAGAGTTATTCTTCACTAAGAAACAAACTCCCTTCTAAGCGGAGAAAACCTTTACACGTCGTCGCTTACTCTTTATCCGGTACTAAGCTAAACACCGGGTTCTTTACAAGGGTACAACCACTCCTGTTGGTTCTTTAACAAGGGTACAACCACTCCCGACACTCTTTGTGTTTTAAGGACTAAAACACTAACCAAACTCTACTGAATGAAAGTATAACAATGATGTGTGAACACTAAAAAATCACACAGTATCTAACTAATAACACTTGCAACAGTATGTAAGTTGAAGCTTGTATGCGTGATCTTCTTTGCTACAAAAGTAAGATCAAAATGAAATGAATGAATAATATGGGTTAGTGATGTACAAATGAATGAATATATGTTTTAAGCTATATGAGTGATGAAAGTGCCTGAATGATCAGCTTGCTATTTATAGGCAAACTGACCAAACAGTTGGCGGATTTGGCGGATCCCTAAATTTGGATCCGCCCTTGTACTGGTTTGGATCCACGGGTACAGGACAGCTAAGATTTCAACAAATCTTTCCTTATCTTGCCATATCTTCCAAAGTCAACTTTGTTGCTTAAGAATCTTTCCAAAGTATTTCAAATATTCCAAAGATTTTCTAATGAGGCATGCCATGATGTCATGTGTTAATATTTATATTTTAAAAAATAAAAGTAAAACATGTAAATGTAAAATGTATGTAATGTGTAAAATGTGTTTATAAAAGACTTGTTACTATAAATTCAAAAGACTTAATCTTATATTTATGCCTTGCTTAAAGATATACTTTGTGATTGTCATTAACAAAATTAAGCAAACATCGTAAAATATAAATAACGTTTTTAGGACGATATTTGTATTAACAAAATCTATGGTTATAGCCCAGTTATGACATGTATTAGGAACCATAACAATCATAGGTAACATCACGGCATGTCTGGATACAATCACTACACACATAAATATAAGGAAACAACCATAACTCCACATCAATATATAGTAAATCCATAACAAACAACATAATATTAATAACTTGATCAATTGTTTTACAAAACAAACGATACAAGGTCTTTTATTAATGCCCCATGCGGCCGGTTAAGATGCCTCAAAACTACAACTAATGTGATGTATGTCTAACTACTGGAATTTCTCATCCATGTGTCCCTTTAGCTCCGTGATCTGCTCTAGAAGTCTCTGTATATTTTTCTGCTGTCTGACTTGTATGTCCTTAATGAGGCTCTCTAATGTAGCGGCTCTGCGGCGCATTTGTAGAACTTCCTCAATCTGCCTCTGTTCCTCCCATTGTAAAACTGTCATGTGGGAGCGTGTCTCGAACATCTCTGACTGAAACCTCGTCAGTCCGTCCTGAAGGTCCATCCTGTCGGATAAGAGGTCATGTTGGGTGCCGTTGACTGTCTCGGGGCGGTCGAGCGGTGTTCTGTCAACGATGTTCCGGAGTATATCGATTTGCTCCTCATGACACTCCAGTTGTGTCATGATGGTGGAAGGAGTAGGTGTGCGGGCAACTGCTGTCCTGAAGCTCTCTCCAGTCTCGAAGACTCGGCTGGAGGAGTGAAAACAGTTGGGAAATAGTAATGATGAAGGAGACCTGAGAGGGTAATTCCTCCTCGGGAGTCGACTCCCGTTGGTGAGGTGAAAACGGGTATGATTGGATGAGTAGGTTAAACAAGTAGTGGGGTCTAACCGACGGTGGATGGGATGATGATAGTAGTGGTGGTAAGGTGTGCTCTGGAGATAATGGTGGCGTCATCCTGATTATGTCTAGGGGATAAGGGTAGTGATGGTGGTATAATCGGAACTATGGGTAATCGTACTCTCTTGCGAGGTGTATGCATATGGATAGGGCCATTGGTCTGCGCCGGAATACCGGTGCAGTTGGGGGTGGTGGAGTTGGTAATGGAGTTTCCGAATCAGCAGCAGGCAGTCACTGCTGGGTCTGCATATACTGATCATCTGTAAGTGGAGTGTAAGTGAAAGAAATTGGACGGATCTCCAGATGAGGTGGTGAAATATATGCCCGTCTAGCTAGTACGTACGGGTCTTCTGATATGGGTGAGTCTGAGTTACCTAATGTAACAGGTGTCATAGGTGGGGTGTTTTGACACTGTAGCAGTCGATGTGCTAGGAACTATGGGTGAGGTGATAGATGGTAAGGTATCCTAGGACTCCATGTCCGATGATGAGGTGCCAAGGTGTGATACTGTAGACATGGTACTGTAGTAACCCGTAAGTAATTAATAACATCAAGTATGTGAAAATAAAATGTGAAATATCAAGTATGTGAAGATCAACGTGAAATAATTTTGATAGGTAATGTATTGAACACCGTGTTATGCACGCACGGAGGGCGTAAGGTGTAAAATCATTCATTTTGAAAGCGTAGTTATAGTCCAATGTTTGAAAACATTTGGTTCTCAATAACCATGGCTCTGATGCCAATCTGTAACACCCCCTAAATTATGAGTTAACAGCGGAAGACTAATCGGGGTATCGGGGAGGATCATAGTCATAATCATAGAAAACGGCTCAAAAGAGGCGTTTTGAAAGTTATTGTCATTCAAATAATAATTGAGATACAAAAAGTACATTTTCAGTGTGGTGATATCCCACAAAAAGGTGTAATAGTTTGAAATGAATGATATAATTTATTTTACACCACGAAACCATCAGTTTAATGCCCACTCCGTGCCTTGAGATGCTCCACTAATTACCTGAGATAAACATGCTTAAAAGTGTCAACACAAAGGTTGGTGAGTTCATAGAGTTTATAAGTAAACAGTTAATTTCAATAATTTCAAGTATGAGGTGATAATTGTAATAAATACCAAAATTTGATGAAATAATTAGTGAGTTACGTTGGGTGAAAACCATAAGTAATTTGTATGTAAATCAGTTAAACACAAGTGTAGGATTTCATGCGAATTACAATCATAATTTGAAATAGTGATATTGCAGTTGTATATATATTTCCCTAAGTCTCATGACACGCAAACGTTAACAGGGTAGTAACCGGGGGGGGGGGGGGGGGGAGGGCCCTCGAGTAATAGGTGTTTTGCCATTGCCTATTTCCTTCAAATATAGTGCATTGCGACTAATCCGACTAGCAACTAAGGCTATTTGTCAAGGCATTAGTGGAATAGGCAGTCAGCCTCCAGTAGATCTATTCGCTATATTCGCGTTCACTCGTAAGTGATTAATGGTTCATGATGTGAGGGGCTTGTGGCAATAGAGTAACTTAGTCAATATCATATCAGGTGAAGCATACAAAAATACTTGAAAATACTTTTGTGTTTTAATTTGTAGCATGTATCTCCCCCATAGAGTGTAAACTTGTTAAATAAGTAAAAGTGGGGCTATGACTCACCTTGAGTGTAACTGGTAAGGTGAAATGTGAAATCAAGTGAAATTACGGAAACGGCTCCAACACATGACCTGGATAATAGTGAAGTCTGAGAATTTGGTATTTGTGACTTAATATGAATAGTGAGTGTGAAAACGAGTAACGGATAATGATTTGGTGTGTGATGAGTGTGAGTGATATGCTTAAAATGCTTAAAGTTCAAAAATAATATTATATATAATATTATCATGTTTTTATGTCATTGATTCCATAAATATCGTTTCCTAGAAAGTGGTTTGAACGAAACGTTAAGTTAATCGTTAAAAATTCGTTATATATAAATATAAACGTTAAGTATTAAATATGTAGAACGAAATATAAAAATGCACGTGAGTTAAATGAGAAATGTAAAATATGAAATGAAATAAGTATGTGTTAACGTTACAGTTTGGTCCTTGTACCTTTACAGATTTTACACTGTCAACCCTAACGGTGTTAGTTTTGCACCGTTAGTCCTTGGTTAACTTATTGTTACATTTTTAGTCCAATAATTCCCAAAATGACATTCTAAGCCACATGTTTACTGTTTGATCAAATTATACCCTCAGGTATCAATTAACAGTTTTAGAACCTAATTAGGTAAACTTTACACTTTTAACCCAAATAGTAATATTCTTTTCAAAACAAGTCCAAAATTTACAAAAAGAATGTGAAAAGTTTTTCGAGAGATTTTATAACTTAATAAAGCTTATTTAAGTTAAAATCAACTGCTTATTAGCCAAAGTGCTTATTTTTAAGCTAAATAGGCTTTAACGATAACAAATAAAAGCCCATTAACATTTTTCGATCCGAGGTTGTTAGCATTTAATTATAAATGCAAAAGAGATGGTCATTTGTATCATAAGTAACATGTGTGTTGTATAGTTAGTTTAGTTTAACAAGAGTGGGCTTTTGGTAAGTAAACATGTAAGACTTTATGTTTAAGTCAAGTTCTAAACATAAGCCCACTCCAAGCCCATCACAAGCCCTTTAGGGCGTCCCACATGGGATATAAATTCACACACTCTCAACACATTAAGTTCTAGTCCTCATAGCAAAAGGTGAGAGTGTGTGTAAGTGTGTATATCCATTGTTTGTTTGTTATCTCTTTCAAAGCTAATAAACATTCGGTCCAAACCAATCCATACGATCCATACTTGTATTCCTCTCATCTTTATATTGTTCTTGAGTGTCTCGACATTGTGTTTGTGTGATAAAGAGAGTATTTGACCATTACAAGTGGTATCAACGAGCCAATCAACAAGGTAGGAATTTATTTTGTGTTCGATCTCTAAGTTAAAACACCCACTGTTACGTTTTCTTTAACTAGAAACGTTACATTTTGTGTTTTTTTCTTCGAATCATACGCAAAATCAAGGCCAAAGATTGTGTTTGTTTGTGTTTTATCGACTTGGTTTGTGAATTTGTAAGTGCTCTTCACTCAAATCTTGTATTTCAAGGTTGGATTTTTGTTGTTCTAAGTATTTAGATCGACAATAATTCAAAATGATTGTTTAAGATTTGTTTTTGGATATTATTTGATCAATATTTGCGTATTATTTTGTCTAAGAATTATTGATTTGAGTTAGTAAATAGTTGGTGAAAGTTGGTAAGTCTTACAAGAGTTGGTAAGATCTCACATTGGGCAAGTGACAAAAGGACAAAGAGTTGGTAAAACTGCCATCCTTCGAAATTCAGCAAGTTTCTCGAAATTGGAAGTCTTTCGAAATTGAACTGTCTTTCGCAATTGTATAGACTTTCGCAATTGGTAGAAGTTTTCGCAATTCATGCAGTTTTTCGCAATTGGTCTACTCTTTCGTAATTGTATAGACTTTTGTAATTGGTAGAAGTTTTCGCAATTCATGCAGTTTTTCGCAATTGGTCTACTCTTTCGTAATTGTATAGACTTTTGTAATTGGTAGAAGTTTTCGCAATTCAAGCAGTTTTTCGCAATTGGATCAGTTTTTCGCAATTCATCTAAACGATTTCAAAGTTAAATAACTTTTATAGATTTGACTCGAACGTAATTTCTTCAACTCCAAAAGTGAACTCGGTATTTTCTCACTTATATAAGTGTGCAAAATACTTTGACAATCGTATATCTACCTTCTTGTATAAGATTGTTAGATTTTTTTTATATAAATTACAAATTTATATAAATTAGATAAATTCTATCTAAATCGAAATTTTGCCATAATTCTTATAAATTTTGGCATAAATTGAAGTTTCTATAGAAATTGTCATTTTATCTAAATTGTAATTTACATAAATTTTGTCGAATTTGTGATCTTTGGATTTTGTCTAAATTATAGTCTAATCAAATTTTATAACTCTATTTAATTTGTTTTGGTTATATAAATTGTAACTTCAACGATCATCATCAACGAACCAAGCCTTCACAACAACAACCAAGTTTAACCTTCAACAACAACACCTCCTATTTCGTTGCAACGATCCTTCAACAACTTAATCATACAAAACATCAACGATGACTACTCAACAAGACATTCATGCCACCGGTGCAGAAAACTATCCTCCAATGCTAGAAAAAGGTGGTTACCTACCATGGACGAGTCGTATGCTCCGATACATGAAAACCAAGCCTCAAGGTCAAGGGAGACTCTTGATTAACTCCATCGAGAATGGTCCATTCAAGCCTCGTCGGATTCTAGTAACAGCTGGAAATCCAAATGCAACACTTCCCACTCCAGACACCTTTTGGGAACAAACGGAAGCTGACTACACTCCAGAAGAATGGAAGCAAATTGAAGTTGATGACTTGGCAATGCATTTAATCCAACTTGGTTTACCACGAGAAATGTTTTGTGCTGTAGACAGTTGTGAAACTGCCTATGATATGTGGGCACGAGTTAGACGGCTTTGTCATGGCACAAAAATTGGTAAACAAGACATCGAAAACAAGCTTCTAACTGAATGGGAGAAGTTCACATCAACTCCAGCTGAACCCATTGAATCTTACTATACAAGGTTTTGCACTCTCATGAACGAGTTGATCAGAAACACGTTGACACTAGCTCAAATTGTTCAAAATATCAAGTTCCTCAACAACCTACCCGAGGAATGGGGACGATATGTCACTATTGTCAACCAAACAAAGAACCTTCACGAGGTGAATTATGATTAGCTTTATGATTTCCTAAAGCAAAACCAGGAGGAGGCAAATGAAGTAAGAAAAGAGAAGCTCGCAAAGCAACATGATCCTCTAGCACTCATTGTCCAAACACCTACTCCTGCAACAGTAAATACACAACCTGTTTCATCTTCCACCCAACACTTCATGCAACAACAATATACTCCACAATCATCATTCTATCCACAACAACAACATGTCATCCCACAACAACAATACCCGCAACACCAAGAATCTGATTTTAATGATCAGGATGAGTCAACTGCTGCTTTGACTCAAGCATTTGCTTACCTAAGCAAAGCATTCCAAGGACGCTACTCCACACCTACCAACAACAACCAAAGAATCTCATCGAACACTCGCAACAAGCAAATTGCACAGCCGAGTTTCAACATGGGACAACAAGGACAGATGGTTGGGGGATATGGGAATCAGCAGGGATATGCTCCTCGATATCAGATGGGTAATCAGAATGCAGGGCAGTATGTTGGTAATCAGATGGGTCGGTATACAGGGAATCAGATGGGTACAACTGTTGGAAATCAAAGGGGACAGAATGCTGGGAATCAGTATGGGAATGTTGCTGCTCAGAATACCGGGAATATGAATCAGGGTACTATGAAATGTTTCAACTGTCAGGGTGTTGGTCATATGGCAAGGAACTGTCCCGACAAGCCGAATAAGAGAGATCCAGCTTATCTGCAAAAAGCATTAATGTTGGCAAACAAGGAAACGGCTGGGTTACAGTTGAGTGCAGAAGAGAATGAATTCATGGCTCTTATGGATGATACGGAAGACCTTGAGGACATCGATGCGAACTGCATTTTCATGGCAAATCTCCAGGAGGCTAAGTACGACACAGATTCTGAAATATCTCCTGTGTATGACACCAATGGAGTCTCTGAGGTACCCCCATACGCTACATGTCACAATAATGAAATATTTGATATGTCAACTCATGATGAACGGCATCCTGCGACTCAAGAATCCACTTATGACACATATATGGACACGCCAAGTTGTAGTAATACAAATATGGCAACTCCAGATATGGATCTTAATGGAGACTTCGAGTCCCAGCATGTTGAGAATGATGAGGAAACACGTGTGTTTTTTGAATCATTATTGCATAATTGTAGTGTTGAAATTGAGAACGTTAAAAAGGTCAATCGCGATGTTAAGGCTGCGAATGAAAAATTGACCGCTGAGCTTGAGAGTTATAAGGTCAATGCAAAAGCTTTTGATTTTCATAACAAACGAAAGTCAGAACTTGAAATTGGTTTAAGAGATTCTGTTTTAAGAGAAGAACATTTGCAAATCAAATTTGACACACTTGATGTTAATTTGAACATGAAAATAAAATCCTTAAACACAGAAATTTCTGAATTAACCAACCAACTTTCTAAACAAAAATCAACTTGTTCTGATCTTGAAAAAGAAAAGAAAGAGTTGCATGCAAGGTTTTCAAAACATGAAAATGATCTTCTTGATGAAATCATTGACCAACAAGAAACCATCAAAAAGTTGGAAGAGTTGCTTGTAAAAATGGGTCAGTCTGCACAAACAATTAATTTGCTAATTAACGATCCAAACCCGATTTTACATACAATGAAGAAAATGGCTATCGGTTGTGAAAACCCTTATATTCTCAAGAAAGCTCAGCAACATCAGAATGTGTTATATAATGGTAGTGTGATAAATGATAAACATGATCCTCCAGAGGTTCGTGATTCTTATGAAACGATTGAGCTTTCCAAAGAGAGTCGTGTTAAAATGAGACAAAAGAACCCAGAAATTAAACCAATTGATTATAACAAGCTTAATACAGATTCTGGCGTTCATCTTGTGCAAAAAGAGTCACCATTGTTTTTCAAAAGACCAGTGGCTGTCGCAAAACGAAAAGTTGTTTCAAAACACCTTTCTAACATCGAACAAATGGCCTCTAAGACCACTTGCAACACAAGTGAAGCTAGACTATATTTGGTCCGTCTTAAACAGGGAATTGAAACACTACAACGTATTGTGGCATCCAAAATAAATGGTAACTACAATGTCTGGTCGTCAAGTTTTGATACCAAAAAGATAAGGATGTTTGAAACAGAAATCAATCCTCATATCGCTTCAATTTATGCGATAGTTCAAAATGTGGAAAACAATCTTTTGAAAGAATCAGCTGAATGTATCAAGGACCACAAATCCCTGGTAAATGAAGCGAATGAAAACATTGAACACATCAAAGTTTTGGAAAAACATAATGACATTCTCTCTGAAGTAGCTCTATCGACCGAAATTATGTCTATTATTTATCAAACATATTCTGTGGAAGATGATGAAAGACTCCGAGCAGAGATTTCTGAAATTGTTGTAAAATATGAAAAGGCACTTGCCAAGATTGAAAAATAAAATGTCACATATTTTAAACAACTGGATCGGAAAAAGGAAGAATGCAAGTATGACAAATTGTCGTATGAGCGTTCCTACCACAACATGCAAAAACAAATTGATCTTTTGAAGTCTCAGCTTGAAAGTCAAAAAGGGAAGGGCGAGGAAACTAAGGGTATAACACCATCGACCCCCTTGCCTAATGAGAAAGGAAATGAGAAAGCTGTTGTCCAAACATCGAAGGTAATAGCACCTGGCCTTTATAGGATTAGTCCCACTACTGCGTCTGCCTCTACATCTAAAACATATAGGGCGATAGACAAAAGTAACAATGATAATTCAAACGAGTCTAGGAATGCTACAACAACATCTCAGGACAACAACATAAATTCTAATGAGTGTGCCTTACCTTCTACAGGATTAGAAAGCAACTCTAGGAGCAGATGAAATCCTAGGAGTAATACCAGGAACACTAGCGTATCTCCTGTCTCTGAGAGTGAATGCAAGAAAGTAGAAGAACACCCTAGGAATTTATCGCTTTCAAATAAGAAACATATGTCATCTGGATGTAATGTTAAGACTCCTGTTTCTAGTGCATGTAATGACTCTGTTTGTTTAATGTACACGAAATCTTTGTCTGAAATGCTTGTGATGATATTGTTTCTGATACTGTGAATGTGAATGATATGCCTGAATAGAAAAAGGTTCCTTTAGTAAATAGGGCTAAGTCTAGATATATTCGAAGACTTATCTCAAAAGCTAGGAAAACCACTAGTAGCCTATTGCCTAAGAACCATCTTAAGTTTTGTGCATGGAAACCAACGGGTAGAATGTTTACACTTAAGAATGGCAAATTAGAAATTGTTCCCAATGAAAATATGGAAACCTTCTCTAATTGTGATTCACCTGTTACCTCTAACCCCATGGAACCAAATGTTAAACGGTGTCCATATACAAAATCATCTGTTCTTTGCAGGTCATTGAAATATGTCTTTGGATCGTCGACTTGGGTTGCTCCAAGCACATGACCGGGAATCTGAAGCTGCCGATCAACTTTGTATGGCAGTTCATGGGGACTGTACGGTTTGGGAATGATCATGTTGCAGCTATTCTGGGTTATGGAGATCTTCGGTTTGGAAACTACTTGATCACTCGGGTTTACTATGTCGAAGGGTTGGGACACAACTTGTTTTCAGTTGGGCAGTTTTTTGATGCGGATTTAGAGGTTGCATTAAGGAGAAACACTTGTTTTGTTAGGAATTTGGTGGGGGATGATCTCTTAATTGGGGATCGTGGCACCAATCTCTATGCAATAGACATAAACCAAATGGCCTCTTCATCACCAATTTGTCTCATGACTAGGGCAAGCGAAACAAAGTCCTGGTTGTGGCATAGACGTTTGTCCCATCTTAACTTTGACACAATAAACAAACTTGCCAAAGACAACATCGTCAATGGTCTCCCAAAATTCAAATACACCAAAGAACACTTATGTCCATCCTGTGAGCAAGGAAAGAGCAAAAGAGCAACATATAAACCTAAACCCATACCCAGTTCGGTGGATAAGTTACATTTGTTGCATATGGACTTATGTGGCCCAATGAGAGTTGCAAGCATAAATGGGAAGAAGTATATTCTTGTAATCGTAGATGACTATTCAAGATATACATGGGTAAAGTTTATGAGGTCAAAAGACGAAGCACCAAGCATCATCATCACCTTTCTGAAGCGAATTCAAGTCATACTTCAAGCTCCAGTAAGGATCGTAAGAACAGACAATGGCACATAATTCACAAACCAGGAGTTAAGAACATATTTTGAAGAATCTGGTCTTACTCACCAGACATCAGCTGTTAGAACTCCACAGCAGAATGGGGTAGTTGAAAGAAGAAATTGAACTCTTGTGGAGGCTGCTCGCACAATGCTGATTTATTCTAGTGCACCGTTATTCTTATGGGCTGATGCTGTTGCCACTGCTTGTTTCACTCAGAACCGATCCCTAGTTCATCCAAGATTCAATAAAACCCCGTATGAACTAGTAAACAACAGAAAACTGGATATTTCTTATCTTCATGTATTTGGCGCTTTGTGATATCCAACGAATGACTGGGAAGATCTGGGGAAGTTGAAAGCTAAGGGTGATATTGGAATCTTCATTGGTTATTCGGAAAACTCGAGGGCATTCAGGGTGTATAACAGGAGAACGAAAAAGATCATGGAGACGATGAATGTGAAGTTTGATGAAATTTCACAAATGGCTTTTGAGAGACACGCTCTAGAACCCGCGCTTAACCCGATGACTTCTGGACATATCAGTTCAGGACTCGCACCTCAAGGAGCTCAATCAATTTATAACGAACAACCCACTAATCAGGAACTGGATAATTTCTTCGAGTTTATGTATGATGAATACTATGGTGACGCTTCGACAAATGCATCTAACCAACGTTCCGCTGCACCCGCTCAAAATCAACAACCACCACCACCACCACCAAATCAAGATGCATCCACAACATTCGAAGCTGGCGCACCAACTCCCTCCACATCATCAACATCTACTCCACTAACTCCAGTACTTGAGATTGTTTAATCAAGAATTGATGAGCAAGACCACAACGATGTTGTGTTAGACGAAGAACCATTCGAAAACCCATTTGGAACGGAATCTGCTGAATCATCTTCCAGATTACATGAACCATCTAACACGCATTCGTCCAGTCCAAGGTACCCTTCAACATTATAGTGGACAAAAGACCATCCGATAGAACAGGTTATTGGTGAACCTTCAAGGCCAATTCAGACGAGAAAACAACTAAACACCGATTGTGACATGTGCATCTATGTCTGCTCAGTCAGTCTCATAGAACCTAAGAACATTCGGGAAGCCATGACAGATAATGCCTGGATTGAAGCGATGCAGGAAGAACTTCTTCAATATCAGTTACATGACACCTGGGATTTAGTTCCAAGACCAATTGACAAACTCGTCATTGATCTTAAGTGGTTATGGAAAAACAAAAAGGATGAAGAAATGACTGTCATTCGCAACAAAGCTCGTCTCGTGGCAAAGGGATTTAGACAGGAAGAGGGGATTGATTTTGAAGAGTCATTCGCGCCAGTTGCAAGGCTTGAAGCAGTCAGGATTTTCTTAGCATATGCTGCTCACAAGAACATCACAGTTTATCAGATGGACATCAAGACCGCTTTCTTGAATGGAACTCTGAAAGAAGAAGTGTATGTGAGTCAGCCAGACGGATTCGTGGACAAAGATCATCCAGAATACGTCTACAAGCTAAAGAAAACAATCTATGGTTTGAAACACGCCCCACGGGCGTGGTATGACGAGTTATCATCTTTCCTACTTCATAATAATTTCACCAAAGGAACAATTGATCCGACCTTGTCTATCAGAAAATTCAAAAATGACATTTTGATTGTTCAGATTTATGTGGACGACATCATTTTTGGGTCCACTAATCCGACACATTCAAAATATTTTGCAAATCTCATGAAAAGCAAATTTGAAATGTCCATGATGGGAGAATTAAAATTCTTTCTGGGTTTACAAATTCATCAATCCCCACGTGATATTTTTCTAAATCAAGCTAAATATACAATTGAGATTTTGAAAAAACATGGAATGGATAATTGTGACTCTGTTGGTACTCCAATGGTCACTTCACCCAAAATAGGCGCTGACCTATATGGGAAACCCATGGATCCGAAGAAATATCGGAGCACGATTGGTTCTCTAATGTACCTAACTGCTAGTCGACCTGATATACATTTTGATGTCTGTTTATTAGCATGGTTTCATGCAAGGCCTACCGAACTTCACCTCCAAGATGTTAAACGGATCTTTCGGTACCTACGAAGAACCATCAACATGGGACTTTGGTATCCGAAGGATTCGGAGTTTACACTGATAGCATTTTCAGATGCAGATCACGCCGGTTGCCAAGTTACAGCAAAGAGTACATCAGGCGGAGCATAATTTTTGGGAGAAAAGCTAGTAGGCTGGTCATCACGGAAACAAGACTGCACTGCACTATCAACTCCAGAAGCCGAGTATGTGTCTCTATCTGCGTGTTGTGCCCAAGTTCTATGGATGAGGACACAGCTCACAGATTATGGCTTCTATTTCGACCGCATACCTTTGTATTGTGACTCGAAAAGTGCCATAGCCATCTCGTGCAATCCGGTGCAACACTCCAAGACCAAGCATATTATAGTCCGCTACCACTTCATCAAGGAACACGTCGAAGAGGGTACTATTGAATTATTTTTTGTGAAGACTGAATACCAGCTCGCCGATCTATTTACTAAAGCCCTCCCAAAAGAGCGGTTTGATAACTTAGTTCGTCAAATTGGAATGCGAAGCCTAACTCCAGAAGAGTTAGAAAGTCTTCTCGAATCTTCTTGATTTATATCAACAAGCTTTGCATGTAAATATTTTTTCAAAAAGAAAATACAAACTTTGAAAAACCAACAAAAACAAAATATAAAAATCGAAAACTTTCAATCAATACAAAAACAATACAAAATCAAAAAACCAAAAATATTCTTCTCACGACATGTCTCTCGTATAATCGATATTCTGTACGTATCTAGAAATGTCATTCAACAATGATACGGGCATGTACAGATGCTTGAGCGAGAGTTCATTTAAAGTTTTTCTAAAACATGTCGTTTCTCAAAATTTTCTTCATTAAGGCTTTCGTATATTTCAGTACGGAACCCGTGCTTTATCGTGAAATCTTTTATTGTAGCTCGGGTACGTCAACTCAAAAAGATTTCATATAAAGGCTACATTGATGACTTCTGATTACTTCCGATCAGGACTCGTAATGTTAATGGCAAAAAGCAAATCCTTGAGCACATGATCAAGATTTTTCAACAAGATTTTTCAAAATCTTTCTCATAAATTGTGTGCTCAAGATAACTCCCTCTAGACCCTTAAAACTGATTTTAAACTACAATGTTTAAACACATGCGTTGTTTAAAGGGGGAGTACAAAAAGAAAAATGTTCTGATTTTCATGCTAAAATCAGTCCGTCTCTCCAAAAAGTTTCATTTTAATCAACTGATTTCAAAAATATCACTTCATGCTATTTTTGAGGGGGAGATTAGGTATAAGGGGGAGAGGACGTGATTAAAATGTGATCTAAGACCGTGGATTGAATCTCAAGACTCAGTTTTAACCCTCGAATTGACGAAACTAAATGTCTGTTATCGAAAAGACTTGTCCTGGACGGGTAATAATTTCAAACTGGTTTTCCAGTGATGTAAGCGTGTCTCGCAAAGGACTTGTCTGAGTAGAATGTACCAATTCGAGAGATGATCATTGAATATGACCAGGACGGGTAATAATTTCAAGCTAGTCTAACTAGTGATGTAAGCGTGTCTCGCGAAGGTCATGTTCATTGAAAATCGATCATTTCAAATGTGCGAACTCTACCCAACATGTGCATCTTATCTTAAAATGCATGAGCACGTGTGAAGGGGGAGTATTTCTAAAATGCAAAACTCTCTAAGTGTTATCTAAATGTGTTTTCTCATAAACACTTTGAGAGATTTTCATAAATGGTTTTATGGCATGTGATCGTTAATCTAGGATAATCATGGAGTAATAAGGTGATTATGGTTAGGTTATGTCCAATGATCCGCCAGAGCCGGAGGGATCTACCCAAGGATAATTCCAATAGACTAGAATTAGAAGTCCTTAGGTAAGATTGAAAAAAGGAGTAAATGAGAAAGGAGAAAGAAGGAGTTGAAGAATTAAAAAGAAAAGTTTAATGAAAGGGTGAAAAGAAATAGCCCTCCATGAAAACTTAGGACAGAAACCGAGTCAATACATCTGCTATCGGTATTCACTAAGGTGATACTGATATTGAAGACAAGACGTCATGGACCCAGTGACGCGTTGCACCACCCCTCCTAGCCACTCAGATATCTCTTAAAAGATATTTGTTTCATTTCTCACGGAGAACACTGCATAATCTATCGGCCTCTCATTCCGAGATGTGTTGATATTGAAAAGGTGGCACTCTGCTCCATGCCTCCGACGACTAAATCAAAACGCACATTATAGAGTCTAGAGACATGAGATTCATCAAAGATCTCTTAGGAACACTTCCAATGCAATACACTTGTGTTCATCAAAAAAGATACAAGTTGTATGAGTCTTAATGAGATCTAAAGATCTTGCCTTATGTCATGATGGTAACGTGCTTCAAACGGTCTACAGTCTTGAAGTGATACTTCGGTATACTTCAGAGGCTCTCAACGGCCTTGGTAAAGATTAGAGAAAGTTTCACACTATGCTGTTAACGATCTCGAAATCTGAACCAATAAGCGTTGGATGATTTATTGCTAACTGTCTTATGCAGGTACCGACGAAAGTCCATCCACCATCATCATCTACAACGACGACGCATCTGGACAAAAGAAGTAGATCAAGGCAAGAACATCCAAAAGACAATTCTTTGAAGATCACAGTGCATGAAGGAACAATGAATGAAGACTATTATACATCGACACGCAAAGTTCAAGACATTGAAGGCAAAAGACCAATCACTGGGAGCATCATTGCAATGACCATCCCTTAGGGGGAGATTGTTAGCATTTAATTATAAATGCAAAAGTGATGGTCATTTGTATCATAAGTAACATGTGTGTTGTATAGTTAGTTTAGTTTAACAAGAGTGGGCTTTTGGTAAGTAAACATGTAAGACTTTATGTTTAAGTCAAGTTCTAAACATAAGCCCACTCCAAGCCCATCACAAGCCCTTTAAGGCGTCCCACATGGGATATAAATTCACACACTCTCACCACATTAAGTTCTAGTCCTCATAGCAAAAGGTGAGAGTGTGTGTAAGTGTGTATATCCATTGTTTGTTTGTTATCTCTTTCAAAGCTAATAAACATTCGGTCCAAACCAATCCATACGATCCATACTTGTATTCCTCTCATCTTTATATTGTTCTTGAGTGTCTCGACATTGTGTTTGTGTGATAAAGAGAGTATTCGACCATTACAGAGGTGTTTTAGGAAGTAATGGGCCTGGTTTTGGGCTTGTTTAATGAGCCTAACAATAATAAAAAAGAGCTTATTTCATCAGACTATCGAGATAGCTCATTATGCTTATTGGGCTTTTAAGCCCAATCGGTAAATTTAGTGAGTTTATGGTCAGTCCGATTAGTGATTACTTTGGGACTTTTAAAGGGCTTATATGAGCTTTTTAAGGGAAACTTAAAACAACAACTTATTAGGTGAGCTTATGAAGATTCGGTATGAACAATAAAAATGATATGGTGTGTGTATGTATCCGATTTTACATGGCCATTTCTTAGTCGATATTACAAGGTTCAATAATATAGAAAAATGACATAATATGAGTTATGATATATGTGATTCGATATATGAACAAAATAAAATTCGATAAGCTATAAAACGAATAAGTAAGTGTCGAATAAATGTAAAACCCAAGTTTCTAGCCATCCATGAAGGAGGTCAATGCATATAAACGTAAAAATAAATAAAAGAACTCGTAAAATGAAATAAAAAGTAATATATGATCGAAATAAATATAAGAACTATGCATGAGATGATAATAATCGATAAGAATGAATTGAAAAGGGTTTAGGAAGACTCACAACACCTAAAAGGTGGAGTTTATACGTTCGAATGGACTAGAACAAAGGAATTATGAGCGTAGCTCGCTAGAAGTGATCACAAGGACTTCGAATGGTGCTATATGACTTGAAATGAACTCGAAAAAATGGGAGAATGGCCTAGCTTCCTTGGGAACTCTTGGCAGTGGAGAATACTAGAGGGAATAGTGTGGGAAATACTTGTGTGTGAATGAGAATATGAGTTTTATGTGTATATGTGCATATATATGCATGAGATATAGTAAAATATGTAAGCAAGTGGCTCGATTGGACATGTAGCATGAGATTTAGATTGGATTAGATAGAATAAGTACTCGAGTACTCTAAGGGTAGCAATGTGTTGAGGTCGGTTTATGTGTGAATCGAACAAGTGGTTTGATCATTTATTTAATTTGATAAGTTATAAGTCCAAAATGACTATGTACGTGTTATAAAACGTTTAGGATTTATATTTTGAGGTTTCAATGATTCTCTTAGTTAAGTATCAAGCAATGGTCTATGTAGTTTTTATGGGTTAACGAATTTTGGTTATCATCCGGATGAGCTTTTACATAAGGTCGAATTGAATCAAGCTTTGGGTTTTGTTTGACTATGAAATGATCGAGCTAGGAAGTATGTTTTCTCATTTCTGTTTCCTTGTTGGAGGGGGATTCGAACAACAAGGGGATTCGAACTATATAAAATGTGATATAGTATGTGTGTCGATTTAGCGAGTAGATGAGGTCAAGTAAACGTGTGTTGAGTCGAGTATTAGTAAAGAGTAGAAATAAATTTCGGTTAAGATGGTGTGAACATATACATGTGCTGAGTAGTGTTCACTTTGGGTTTCGTTCATGTACTAAATGTTCAAACTAGACAACAAGGTTTGTCGAACTTAATTATTTGAAGTGTGAGGATTCGAGTGGTATAAAATGTAGTATAGGTTTAATGTCGAGATTACAAGATACGAAGGCTAAGTGTTTGTGTATGAGTTCGGGTGAAGTGAAAGAATTATAAGAATTTTTGGATTGGGCCATGAATAGTAACAGGCCTAGAATTTGTCTGTTGGGCCGAACAATAGTAATAGTGGTCCGTTTGGTTTATTATTTGAAGTAATGAGTAGTCGTGGTCCGTGTGTGATTTCGTTCCATTGTATTGTGAATTATGAAATGTAATAAACAATTTTTTTTTTTAATTTTGCTCGTAAAAATGATTAATTGAACTGTAATGGTAATTTAATACTTAATTGACATTTACAAAGTAATGGGGAATTTTACAGGTTGCTACATCATAAAAAAAGGGGAGATTGTTAGTGCAAATATTAGGATATTTAATCTAAACGGTCTCTTATGTTTTAATGATGACAAACATGTAACTTGTAATACATAACGTAAAATGTGCAAGTTACTCGTTTACACAAATCATCAATGCATGCGTTCATCAACACCTCTCGACATGCTTCAAGAACATGTTCGAATATGTTTGTTAAGTTGCATTATGATCAAACCATTTAACAAATCATTGAGAATGTTTAAGATATCTAAAACATTTTTAAACACATTTAAATTAAATGTTTTACACAAATTACACTTAAATAAAATAACTAGACATTTTATTTTAGGTAATTAAATAAATGAAAACTAATTTTAATTAAACCCTTTGTCCCCAAGTAATTCTAGAAGGATTGCATTTTTAATTAATTAAGCACAAGGAAATGAAAAACACACTAGACTAAAAACTGCCTTCTTATGACACCCTAAGGATCCGTAAAATACGGATCCGCGGTTGTCTCATGACACCCTAAGGATCCGTATTTTATATGGACGGATCCGTATTTTACGGATCCGCGGATCCGCCGGAGTGTCAGTTTTGGACAGCAAGTTTTCACTATAAATACAACTTATTTCTCACACTTTTGGTTAATCTTTTCTCTCACATATTTTCACACACTTTAGTTACCATCATAACCAAGATTTTGCAATGTAATAACATACATTCTTTAGTCTTTTAATCCTCACCAAATCTTGATCATGATGCTTCTAACATTCATTTGTTGTAAGCGTGTCTCCACTTGATCTTCCATCCTTGCAAGCTTAGAGATCTTGCCATCCACATCCACCACAAGCACACCAACATACGAAGATCAATCACAACAAGATTGGAGCACTTTGATCTTCATCCATTGAAGGCTTCTTATTATGAGTAGTTCATTTAGATTAGGCATTTACATCCACTAGACACTCATGTCTTGGATCATCATCATACACCACCATGTATCACTATCATACAACAAACTAGAGGTTAGATGGTTTATGTGTTTAGGCCTTAAAGCACAAGGGTATTTGGTTTAGTGTGTTTAGGCCTTGAAACACACGGGTGAACGGTTTGTTATGTTGGGCTATAAACATAACGGGTTTGGTTGTACCCGAAGAAGAACTCGATACCTAGCTTAGTATCGGTAAACATTGTAAGCCACATATGTAAGGTTTTCTCCACCGAGAAGGGAGCTTGTTGATCTAGTGAAGTAACTCTCGAGTTGGGTACTCGAGGAGTGAAGTAGGGCGAAGAGGAGCTTCGTGACTGAACCACTATAAATCATCGGTGTCCGGTTTGCATTTCCTTTTACTTATCGCTTTATATTTGCATTATGTTTATGTTTGTGTTATGTCTTTGTGGTGTGATTATGTTTGTATTGAGATGATAGTAATAGAACTATCATTGTCACTTTTCATATTACGTCACACTTGATCGGTTGTTTGATATAAAAGATTTAAGTTTTTAATCGGAAACGTATTCACCCCCTCTCCGTTTTTCACATTTACTTTAATGAATAAAATTATTAAATAAAATTGAAAATAAAACTTGAATTTTAACATTTGAAGAAAGAAAACGTTAGAAATTCAACATTAATTTTTTAAACAATATTGTAATAAATTGGTTATTGCAGCAAACTATATATTTTGTTTGATGATAATTTTTAGGCTTTAAGAAGATGAATCTGAAGCCGAAGTTTTTGGATAAGTTGCAAAAGGTTGTGCGATGGAAGTTCAAGATATCGCACTACAGATGGATTGACCTGTTAATGTATGTATTCTGAGTTGAATGTAGGTTTTTTTTACTTATATTTATAGTTTTTGTAAATGGTATGAGGTTTATTGGTGTAAGATTAGTTTATTAGGTTAGTGTTTCTCCATTGGATGGTCCTTGATTGGATTAGACGTAAACCTTTTTAATTATAGGTCCCGTTTAGTTCGTGAAATTCTTGGAATTCTAAAAAATATTAAATCTGATCCTATTTTAAAATGTGTTTTGGTTGTCTGATTAAATAAATTTAGAATCTGAGGCGTTCATTAATGTATTTGGTTGTCAAATGAAATGAATGAAAATCCTTGAAAATCAAAATCCCGTGTATGTTGAATACAACATTTAATAGTAAAATGAGAGAAATGTTTGCAATTCCATGTAATTCATTATTTTTTATCATCAAAACTCAATTATTATTATTATTATTATTATTATTGTTGTTGTTGTTGTTATTGGCTATGATTTATTTAAAATTAAATATAGATAAATATAAATTATTTAAATATTTTAACTTATTCCATACTTTAATAGTTTATGAGGTTACATTATATTTTATAAATACTATTTATTGAAATAAATCTAACCAAAAGATTTTAAATTATTTTAATATATTAAAATTTATACAATATTATATGAAAATTATTATTATATTATTATTATTATGTATTTATTAGTTTTATTATAATATGTAATATTTAATTATGAATATACTCCATTTGACCCATATTAAGTGTCAGCTTTTATAATACACAAAGTTTTAGAAAATCCCACTAATTACACTCTCCAACAACACAATATCATATCCGCTAGAATCTCTTTTCATTAGTTGAAATAAATGTGAACACTTATTATGAAACATCTCAAAATAGACGAATAGCAATGTGGATAATTAATATGAGATAGAGGAAGTTTTTTTGTTTTTTTTTTTTAAAAAAAAATTTTTTTTTTTTTTTTTTTTTTTTTTTTTTTAAAAAAAAATTCTATTTCATTTTTTTCCAACAAACATATGTTAGATTTTGCAAATTTAAGCTCCTACATTTATTTTTGCAATTTATTAAGATTTTAATTCCTTAGACATATTTTAATTTTGCGAAAAATATTCTGCAAACGAAACATAACCTTAAAACTTAACCAAGGTATTGCCCCTTTTACCAAAAAGATAATACTAAAATATGATAGCTTGTGTGAAAGTACATATCCATAACACCCTTCAATTGCAAGCAAATGGAGTTACTTTTCGGTCATGCGTGAGTGACGGCAAGCACAACAATATGGAACAACTTAAAGTTAACATGGACTTAGAGACCAGATAAATTTTACCTGCTAGGAAATATCTTAAATAATATAATTTGTTCATAATAAGTCAAAATTGACCTTTATAATCGTTTAAGAATAAAGAGAACAACTAATTAAGTAATAAGTAATTAATCACATTTGCCCTTAAGTAAGAAGTACACCGTAATTTATAGGCATATAAAAGGCCAAAAGGGAATACCGATGAAGTTTTACTATGTTACGATTATTCAAGAATGACAACTCTTTAATTTAGATTTACGAAGTGTAATCAGGATATCTCCATAACCATTTATGATCTTTTTCTTTAGTCACTCCATCGCATGATGTTTACGTAGGTGTTTGAATATCAAACTTTTTGTGAGAGTATTATCTAAAAATGCATCCAACTTAATACTTTTTTTTTGTTTGTACACATTGAACCTTTTTTTTTTTTTTTTTTTTAATCATTAAACTTGCTAATATTTTATATTGTATGCATTATTAAGGGTAATGTTCGATGTGTCACAAGCTTCAAATGTCACGTTTTAACCGTTTTTATAGGTCATATCGAACCTTACCCATAATAATGGCTAAGTTTTATAATTAAATATGAAAAGTAAAATTTGTCAAGTTGGAAACATTTTTGAACAATAAAAAATTACACGGATGATCCCTGTGGTTTACACGGATTTCATGTTTAGTCCCTATTTGGTTTTAATTACGCCAGAGATACCTATTTTTGAAACGTTGCACTCTTTTATTCCCTATTTTGGATGGGCCGTTAGTTTGACCGTTAAGTGTATAAATATTATTTGCCTGTTAGTCCCTCCGTTAGTATTTTTTGCATCGTTAGTCCTCATATGAATTTTCATCTTATTTTTATGTCAAATTTACAACTTCATCCCCATTCATCACTTACCCCTACACAACCACCCCAACAACCCCCCTCCCCAAACCCCCACCTACCCTAACTCCCTCGGCTCCTCCCCCCGTTCCCGCAACACTGACTCATGGGACGAAACCACAAACACCACACACACCTTCAACCCCCCTCCTCAACCCCAAAAGCTCCGTCTCATGTGTTCTTACGGCGGCCACATAGTCCCTCGCCCTCACGACAAATCGTTATGCTACATCGGCGGAGACACACGCATCGTCGTTTTTGACCGCCACACCTCCCTCGTTGACTTGACCAACCGCCTCACCAAAACGCTAATCAAATCACAATCATCATCCTCGTTAGCCTCATCCCAATCAGTTTCGTTATGTAAAACCCAAAATTTCAAAACATGCAAAATTACCAAAATACCCTTGTAACTTAAAAATTCAATTAATAATTAAATAAAACACCAAATAAATCACAAACTCTTGAAAACTAGCAACATATGAAGTAAGATAATTTTTGCATGAACATTTTAATATTTTACATGTCCTAAAAATACTTGTCACACATAAAAACATTACATGGGCCGAATTACATATATATAAATAATTGTTTTCTTATTAAATAAATAAGAAATGTACAAAATAAAGAGACAAGTACTAAAATTAAGTGGAAATCTTCACAAATCAGGAAAATTGATCCTCCTTGATCAATTGGGCCGAAATCCATGCCCTCCCCTCATCCTTATACACGGTTTTATAAATTATTTCCTTTTATGCATTCTAAAAACCCTAAACACCAAACTAAAACTCCCATTCGGCCACCACAATTTTCCACGACTTCTTAGCATTTTTCCTGGATACATTGGAGTTAGAAGGAGGCTAGAAAAATAGGATTTCGAATTATAGAGGCTTGATTCGCTTGGTTTTGATTTTTGTTCGAGTTTAATCCTAGCCGAGAGGTACAAATTCTCCACACCTCATTCGATCATTCTAAAAATCATCTGGTATTTTTGTGACTCTCTTTACATCATATATGATCCATATAAAATGATTATCACAATCCATGCACGCTAGATCAATCGTAGTAATTCTAAATATAAAAAAACGTAACATAAATCCAAAACTGACCATGCCATTTTTCCAGGCTTTGTACCTATTTTATTTTGATTCTTCATGTGTCATATAACACTAGAAAAATGATCCTTGTAATTGTCGAAGCCTAAATCATCCTTGGTGAATTATTTTGTTAACCGGATTTAAAAGGAAAAAAGGGTTAAAAAATAAAAATAAAGTCGAATGGGTTAGGGTTAGGGTTCTTGATGTTAGATCTGGTAAAATTAATGTGTTTTAAGGTTGAATTGATGATTAGTAATGATTGGTAAATTTTAGGGCTAGGGTTTATACATTTAAATGTAAACCGAGTGATATTTATAAAGTTTTGGGTGTGTTTTGTAATTTTATAAACTTGTGGGTTATTTTTGTAAGATACTTTGGACCAGGGGTGAATCGTATAAAATATAATATGGGGGTGTTATATGTAAAATTTGTAACTAAAAGGTTTAAATGGTAAATTATGTAATTAATTACTCCGAATTGAAAAATGAATAAAGTAGAGGGACTTGTTTTGTTAATTATGTAAAATGGAGGTATTTCGTATAAATATAAATGTAAGGGGTGTAATGTGTAATTTTGGATAATTGAAGGCTTAATTTGTAAATATGAATATTATAAGGATTAAATTGTAATTTAATTAAGTATAAGGTTTCAATTGTAATTTAATTAATTAAATGGTCTAACTTGTAAAATTGTTAAAATTAAAGGATTGGAATTGTAATATGGGAAACTTATGGATTAAAATGAATAACTTGTAATATTTGCACTTTAGACCTTTATCTTTGGTATATTTGCATTTAAAACCCTAAAATATAAAAAGTTGTCATATTTAACCCTAAACTATTATAACTTGCTAAAATGAACCTATTTTCCATAATAATAATTAATTGATAAATTAACTTAATTTATAAAACTAATCTTTCTAATTATGGAAATCTGCTATTTGTGGAAACTTGCTAAATAAGGAAACTTTCTAAAAATGGAAACTTACTAATCTTGGAAACCTGCTAAAAATGGAAAGTTACAAGAAAATAGAAAGCCGACTAAAGGAGAAATCTGATTTAAATAAGGTATTAATAATAAGACGACCCTGTATTCGTGTAGATTCGCTGAAGATGGAGTTTGTTTCCGATCTTTATATTTTAGATGTGTTTTCACTTGCGGTATAAGGTACATATATTCTGACCTTCTCACAGGTTTCTCATGAACTCTCTCTCTCTCTCTCTTGTCTATCTTACTCCCTTGAACCTTGCTATGCTCCCCTTGATTTGTGAACCTTGCTATGCTTCCTTGATAAATTGAACCTTGCTATGTTCCCTTGATATTTGATATAATTCGTTCGTCACCCTGTCACATGAATATTCAAATCCTTGGATACCTTGAAGGTTCATTTGATGTTATAACTGAATGCGAAAACCTTTCTTAATTATATATGAAAATGTTTTGAGAAAAGCTATTTTAAAACGATGTTGTTGAGCACGATGCGATACCACTTTTAAATGTAATTTTACTAAAAGTTTTATGAAAACTAATTTTAAAGACTTTCTTTATGAAAACTGTTTTTAAAGATCACTTTTATGAAAGCCATTATTAAAGGATTACTTTTATGATATGAATATTTAATATAAACCTTTAAATTGGACCTTTGTTATGAACCTTTGAACCAATGGATATGAACCTTTTGATTTAAACCTTTGTTATAAACCCTATGCTATGATTCTTGATTTGAACCTTGACTTGAACTGTGATATAAACCTTGATATGATATACTTGATATAAAACTTGACTTGAACCACTTGATATAAAACTTGACTTGAACCACTTGATATGAAACTTGAACTTGGACACTTGACACTTGATACTTGATACTTGAACCTTGACCCACAGTTTGAGACTACGAGCCACCACTTGTATACTAGGCATGAGGGTTTCATGTCCATGTCATTGATGCACCGATGGCATGACTCTAGGGTAGGAGAGTGATGTCCTATCCCGTCCCTGACTTGACTTGTTACGTAGAGGAAGAACTTGGCCTACTGGGGCGTATGGATGCATCCTAGATTTGACTTGACTTGACTTGTTTCGATGGATTTATCATGATATTACTTGTTATATACTTGGTGACTGATGGTGTGTGCGATACACGTCTTTCACATCTTGGGAGTTAGCTACTCCAACCCCTTGGAGGTATCCCCTCATATTGTACTTGTTATCCCGAGGTCTCCCCTCCGGATGTGGCTACTTGATTACTTGACTTGACTTGGGCTCGTAGTGGATTACTGTATTCCTTTACTCTTACCTATTTACTTATCCTTTAACTCTTATTATATCTGTATGATCTTCATTTCATTTACTTTTCACTATTCTCTATTACTGCTTTGTTATCGTTATATCTGTTCACTGAGCTTTCGTAGCTCAGCCGCATTTCTTTTCCTGCGGCAGGTTTTAGTTTGGAAGCTGGGTATGAGTGGAGAGTACCTTGGACTTAGAAGACCTTACTAGCTATTCTGGATTAGAGATGTTTAGAACAATTGCAAATTATAGAACCTAGAATTTATTATTATTTCCTTTGTAACCTTGTATCTTCAGACTTTTCCCTTGTAACCCTTGAAGTTTATTTTGTATTAATTAGTCATATGTTTGTGTTTGCTTTGATATGTCACCATAATGTGGCACTTCTACCCTTGTCGGGTTGGGGTGTTACACGTTACCTCCGTTTACTCTTAAATACCAGCTTTCGTCTGAAGATCTAGACTCGTTGATTTCGGTCACGACTGATGAGGATCTGGAGAATATGATTGATGAGTATGAGAGATTGAACGCTGACGTCAGCAAGTCGTCACGTTTGAGATTGTTTTTGTTTCCGACTAAACCGGAGTATGTTACGTCTATTGGATTGTTGTTGGAGAATAGTGCTAAATCTGAAGATTGGTTTTTGAATGCTTTGAATGGGACTACTTCGGGTTTTTCGGATACTAGTTTTGTTAATTGTTTGTTAGGATTAGACGACGACGTTTTGGGGGGATCATCAGTTCAAGTAAATGATGGTAATAATAAAAAGGAGTCTAGTGGTTTAAATAAGGTTAATAGTAATGCTGGGATTAAAGGTGGTGGTCAGGATGTTCATTCGGTTCCGGATTTGGAACGAACGTCGTCGTTTGGATCAGCGTCTAGTTCGCCTTCGTTAGCGAGTTTGCCACCTATTAGGGTGCATGTGGAGGAGGGTGTTAAGGTTGTTGAGGAACAGTTTGGGAATATGAATGTGGGTAGGGTGAATAATGCCCCTGTGGGTGTTACGGGTGTGCCGGTTGTGGGGAATGTGAATGTGGAGTATGGGAATCGGGTTTTGTCGGAGGATGAGAGGTCGGATCAAGGGTCGCAACATGGCTATCAGAAGGTGGTTCCGGTTCAGGTTCAGGTTCAGCAGATGCAGAGTCAGCAACAACAACAAAAGAGTCAAACTAATATGTTACATAAAGTTCATTTTAAAAATGGTGGTGGTGTTGGTGGTGGTGGTGGTAGTAATGGTGGTGCCATTTTTAATTCATTTTAAAAAATAAGACTAACGATGCAAAAAATATTAACGGAGGGACTAACGGGCAAATAATATTTATACACTTAATGGTCAAACTAACGGCCCATCCAAAATAGGGACTAAAAGAGTGCAACGTTTCAAAAATAGGTATCTCTGGCGTAATTAAAACAAAATAGAGACTAAACATGAAATCCGTGTAAACCACAGAGACCATCCGTGTAATTTTTTCTTTGAACAATTATTCCATTAATTAGCTCACTAGCATTTACTTTACGCATATAAAGGTGTTTCCACACCTAAGCTCTTATTCATGATTAAAGTAATCAGAATGCAATATTAAATATCATTAAAACTGATATTAGCAAAGGTTTAGCTAAGGTCTTGAGGAACCTATAACTTTCGGCTTAAAACAAAAGGAACGATCACATGCATGGGACTTTGATCAAAAAATTTCTTCCTTTTGTCTCTAGATATATTCGTATTCTTCTTGAACCACTTTATGACTTTGAATTCAATCCTAAATATATTCTTCAAAAGGTATAAACGGGGAAAAACTCTAACATGTGCACCTTTTCTAAGTGTCGACTGACCTTTCTTCAAAGATCTAGTCCCAAACAATGAGCATATGTTCCAGTAATGTTTTAACCAGGAGTTAAAATTGAACTCATGACCTATTTCTCCAAAAGTCTCCTTGACCGGTTAATTGAACGTTTGCAGTGCGCGCAAAAGTGTTTGTCCGCACCTTATTTGCGGGCATATATTAGTTAACTTAGATTGAATGGGATGGTGACAAGTGTCATTGTGCACCAAATTTTTTGCTCCCCCTTCTTTGCGCTCACGGATTATTTAACTGAGATTAAATGGGAAGGTGACAAGTGGCAGCACGCAAAAGTGTTTGCTCGCCCATTCTTTACATGCGCACATCATTAATTTAAAATTCGTGGATGTGAATAATGTGCAAATTACATCTACATGTTATCTCCACAAATCTACTTTAAATTTGACATTTTATCCGAAATGTACTAATGCATCTAAAATATCTACGTTCATGATTCTCATTTATCACAATTGTATCGTATACAAATCTACTTTAAATTTGACATTTTATCCGAAATGTACTAATGCATCTAAAATATCTACGTTCATGATTCTCATTTATCACAATTGTATCGTATACAAATCTACTTTAAATTTGACATTTTATCCGAAATGTACTAATGCATCTAAAATATCTACGTTCATGATTCTCATTTATCACAATTGTATCTTATGCAGTGTATAAATAAGAGATAATCAGACTAAAAATTACAACATACTAAAAATCAGAGAAAATAAAAAAATAAGAATTTTTCTCAAGAGAAGTTTTTGGTATGCATTATTAAAGGTGGTTGTCGTAGAAATGTTCTTTTGTCAAAAAAGAGTAGTTACAAAAGTTTCAAAGAGTATGTTGGAAATAAGTTCGGTTTAGAAGTCACTAAGGTGATCCTTTTATCATACCGAATTAGCGGCCTGGTGTATGAATTAAACAATGATGAAGAGTTAAGGTATTGTATCAATTATATTCTTACTAATAATCAATATCGTATGGGAATTAAACGTTGAACAATTCCCTCAGCCACAATAGGTATATACTTCCCAAAACTCTCAAAATTATTTTACTAGTAAACCTAGTCACAACTATCATGATTTACAAAATACGCAACATTCTCAAAACTTTCAGAATTCCGTAAATCTTTCACCTTATCAAAAATCACAATATTGGCAACATGTTGAACCTTCACAACATTATCCTCTTAATATTCAATACACTCAAAATAATCATTACACTATAAATCAACAATATTATGAACAATATGTTGTATTCAAAATCAACCGCATAAAACCGAAACTTGAAACGCCCCTTTTCAAGTTGACAAAATTTTTTGCACAAATGGAATGACCGAAAAATATATTCTTTTACAAATCAATAACTCTTTTATACTTCTATTACAAACTAACTCCTGAAAGTTTTATTAGTATATTAAAAGTTATACATGCAAAATTTTTGATATGTAAATTAAATTATTCTATAACTATCTTGTCTTAAAAATTCTTATAGTAACACAAGTTTAATTAGTATATTACAGTTTTACATGCCAATAATATTGTCATTGTTGTAACAAAGTAAAAAAAAAAAATTATGCGCGAATAAAAAATACATCAATTTGAAGACTAATATAAGAAAATAGACATAAGCACGAAGTTATAAGCGAAAGCTTCTTGCCATCAATTTTATCAAATTTTAATTGTCAACAAGTTATACTTATAAAACACCACAATGGTAAAATCTTTTAACAATAGTTTTTTGGAAAGAAAATGCAAGAGTAATTTAGTGTATACCTTGATTTAAATAATAGCATAGTACAAAGCTCCAAACACCGAAGAATCAAAATATCCGTAAGAGCACACGGTATGGTTAACGCACTCCTACGTTAAACCTTAACTTTTGGTGCGTTAAGGTGCGTTAACCACACCGGATAGTTGCGTTAAGGGTGCGTTAACACCCCTGCGTTAACCCCTTAACGTCACGTTAAGGCTAGCTTCAATAAAAAAAAAAAAAAAAAAAAAAAAAATCATTTCTACCCCCTCTAATGTACTTTGTAGACGTTGTGTAAAAAAAAAAAAAAAAAAAAAAAACCCTTTTTTTCTTAAGCGGGATAACCAAATTCAAATTCAAAATTCAAATTTCAACTACGAGCGGGATAATTTAATTTCAAATTGGAGCGGGATTTATTCAAAGGGTGCCTATATATACAACACCACCAGAGTTGTTTATCACACACACAACTCATACACACAACTCACACACAGATTCTCAACAATGTCTCACAAAGATTTCTCCCAACAATTCCCAACTCACCATGACTTCTTCCAACAATTCCCAACTCACCGTGACTTCTCCCAACAATTCCCAAATGAACACGACTTTTCCCAACAATTTTCAAATGAACCGATGAACACTCCACCGGAAGATATCTTTCCGGTGTTCACACCGAAAAATGAACCGGTAAACAATCCACCGGTTGTGGAACACCAACCAAATCCACCGGTTGTGGAACAACAACCAAATCCGTTTGGACTGAGTGAGGATGAACTCCGACTTCTGGAGCAAGATGAGGAAGTCAGGAGAGAAACAGAACAACGCAAACTAAAAGAGGAAGCTGCTCGTATGGAGCAGGAGAGAAGTTGGTTTGATATTATGGAAGGAAAGTATTATGATGGCGAGTTTAGGTCCTCTTCGAGTGAGGAGTGTTATGTTTCAGATGATTCATTTTCTTAATTTGTAGTTTTAGTTTCTATTAATCGTATTATGTATTGTGTTTTAACTTTAATGTAATTTGTATTTTGACTTTAATGATTAATGTAATTCGTGTTTTAAATGTTATGTTAGTTATTAAATGAAGCATTAATTATAGTTTAGGGGTTGATTTTGAAAATAGTTGAGTTAAAGGTGAGTTAAGGGTGAGTTATGATAAGGGGTGTTTTTTTTAGTTAAAGGTGAAAAGGTTAAAGCTGACGTGGCAGTGTGTTAAACCTTAACCTAGAGTTACTATACCGTGTGCTCTAATGCATGGTTTTTGAAAAGCTTTTTAATATTTGTAAGGGCCTTTCTAAAGACTTTTTAACATTGCAATAAAAGACTTTTTGGTAAAACTTTTAGTAAAAGCCTATTGTTTGTCAAGTGTCTGAAGCTTTGGTTTTTCACGTGAATCTTCATTAATGAAAAGGTTTTGGACTAATTTTTGCATTGGAAGAAAATTTACACCATGACTTTTTGATAACAAACATTGATTAGAAAGCTTATGTATTAAATACACCAGAGTAGAATTCAAAATTCTTTTTAAGTATTAGATATATAGATTGAAATAAACACGGTAATTATAAGTCATGAATCCACCATTGTTTCTAGGGCAAATCGCACAAAAAGATATCAAACTTGCCTTGAATTTCAATTTAAGGCACTTAACTTTTTTTTTTTTTTTTTTTTTTTTTTTTTTTTTTTCAATTTAAGGTATCCAAGTTATTTTTAGTTGCAATGTTAGACAATTAACAGATTACCAGGTCACATCTATACAAGTAGGTTACCCACACTTCCAGGAACATGACTTGTTATTTTCCGGCAACTTGCTCAAGTTCTGACAAATTGATTTGCAATTTAAAACTGAAAATGTCATAATAAACCAAAAAATATTTTACAATCAGTCAAATCCAAAAATATCATTAGATGCAAAAATTAACCTTTTTAGAACATCAAACCTGATGGTTTAGTAAACTTCCAAATCAATGGCTGGAAGTGATTAGTGATATGGACAAAGAAAGATTAAATCAAAATTGAAATCAACAAACAGTTGGTTTAAATATTGAGTTATAATTTTCTTGGTTTAAATATTGGCCGTAGTTGGTTGAGGAAGATGAAGCATGATGATGGAAACCTGGAACTCTTTGTGTAGGTAAAAATTTCCCGACATTGCAATAAAAAATAACTTGAATACCTTAAATTTTGAAAAAAATAGTTGAGTACCCTAAATTGAAATTGAAGGTAAGTTTGATATTTTTTTATGCGGTTTGCCCTTGTTTCTAACTACTCCGTATTTGACAATTTAAACCAACATCGATGATTGGACAATAATTATATAGTTATGCGATCCGTGTTTGATCAGTGTTTTTATAGATTTGTCATAGAATTAATAATAGTATGAAGAATACTCCGTATTATTTAAAGGGAAGAAGTGAGCTCATTGGCTTGCAAGAGCGTTGATTGCTAGAAGTTAAATATTAAAGAAAATGATGTTTAGCATTTTGACTTGAGTTATTAAGTTGGACTTTGGAACTTAATGATTACTGGCGACCTCTGGAAAGCTGAAAGCAACTGAGTACGCACAAAATTTGGCATATTGAATCATGTCATAGTCGGTTAGTACTAATGTTGGCACCGCCTATTCCCACCCCCAAAAATACAAAAGGACCCCTTTACTTTTTTGCGTTTTTTTATTTTTTTTTATTTTTATTTTTTTTATAATTTTGTTTATCTCAAAAAACTATAAATCTGAAAGTACGGAACAGAAAATATAAAGTTTAATAAGTCAAACGCTTAAAACTGTCAGAAATACGGAACAGAAACCGACAAAAAACTGTGTTATACTGAAAATAAATGGGAGACAAAAGGAATCTAGGACAAAACCCCCTGATGTGATATCATAGGAGGGGTTTCGGGGACACTATACAAACCTCTCCTATGATGTCAAATCGGGGGGGTTTGGTCAAAGATTTTGTTTGTCCCCTATTTGTTTTCAGTTTTTTGTCAGTTTCTGTTCCGTATTTCTGACAGTTTTAAGCGTTTGATTTATTAAACTTTATATTTTTTTGTTCCTTTCAGGTTTATAGTTTTTTGATTAAAAAAAAAAAAAAAAAAAATGTTTTGGGGGGGGGGGCATTTGTATAGGCTATGCCATGTTGAACTATGCATTCAAAATGAGATGATAATATTCAAACATTAATCATTAGTAATGATTATTGCATCTTAACCAATACCATGATCACAATTTGATTTATTAATGATCACATGTAATCCATCCATATGCATGGATCTCATGAATGTGAATCTCAGTAGTTTTAATAAACATGTGAATTGATAGCTAGCAGAGATCTAGGGGTGTTCATGGGTCGGGTAATATCCGCAGTAACCGAAAACCGAAACCGAACCGAACCGAAAATAACCGAACCGAATTCTTAACCGAACCGAATTGGTCAAAACCGAACCGAACCGAACATTTTATTCGGTTTATGGTTCGGTTATGGGTTTAGGATATTGACCCGAGAACCGAACCGAAAACCGAATTATAATTAATATTTAATATTTTTTATATATTAATTAAAAAAATATAACTTGACTAACCCTAGGTCCTATGATGTTAGGGTATTTTGTGTTCAATAGATGTTAAAACTTGTCTAGGTATGTCGTTTTGCATATATTTTGGCATACCGTAATGGGGACATGTGCTATGATTAGTTATTTTTTAGGAAAATTTCGGTTTTCGGTTTTGACCCATAACCGAACCGAACTTCGGTTCGGTTCTCGGTTCGGTTCGGTCACAAATATTTTCGGTTCGGTTCGGTTTTCGGTTATGACCCAAAAAAAAATTTTAACCGAACAACCCGAACCGAATAAACCGAATACCCGAGAACCGAACCGATGAACACCCCTAGCTAGCAGAGATCAAGACTTGTGAAGATACAAAATAATCAAATAATTGCATTAACGTATAATACTCCATGTGTTAATACTAGCAGTCTAGCATCGGTATCATGCTTTGCGAACCCCTTGAGATACATATAGTGTCGAAATCTTTCCTGTCTTCTCTGTCACATCAATAATGGATGTCTATGGAGTAAATAACATAAAGTTTAGACAAAAATACACAGTTAGTTTGGGTTTTGAGGCCGATTGCGTCTTTTGATCCGTAATGTTCAGGTCAATGAATTATTGGTGATGGTAAAATCGTCTTTCACTGTGTAACACCCTCAAAATTTACAACAGTCGCGAAAGCATACAAAACCTTGAGGGTGCTACAATTGGGGATCATAACACAAGGTATCAAAGAACGGAATACATACTCGGTTTTTAATTAAAATCATAAATTTATTTTTACAAAAGATACGACATAGTTTAGATAAAATTTAGGCCCATTAAACAAAGTGGTCCCACATAAAAACAAGTCTCCAACGATAATTTGCCAAACTAGTAAAAGCTCCATGACCCTTTGCCTTGTCATGTCTTGCCATACCAAGTCAATTTATTCACCTGAGAAAAACATGCTAAAAAGTCAGCAAAAAGCTGGTGAGTTCATAGGTTTAATTTAAATTATCAAGTAATTAGTTTGGACTAACATGATCATTACAACACATATAATGTCATACAAAAGTATCTATCGCGCTAGCACTAAGTTCATGCAACCGAAGCTCGACTGTAACACCTAAAATCCGTCGAGCTTGTAAAATGACCAAACTGCCCCTACAAGTTAAAAATTTAATTAAAGGCTTATAAAGTATCAAATAAATTCTAAACTTCTGGCAATGCACAAGTTATGATCCCAAATAATTTTAAGAACTTCATTTAACATTTATACAAGCTATGAAATTACCATAATACCCCTATAGGAGCCGAATGTAATATTAATAATTATTATGATATTATATAAATGATATAAAATATGTTAATTGAGGAAATAATCAATCCAATGAATGTGCCACCTATAATCACGAAATTCCTGGTTATTCCTCCCCATTTGACTCATTTTCCTATTTAAAATCAATCCATATCTTTTTCTTCTTAACCCTAAATTGCCGATTAGAACAAAAACCACACACACAATTTTTATTGCCCCAAATCGACACTCTAAAATCCCTATACCATTTTTCTGTGATTAATCATCATCCAAAGAAGCTAGGAAAAATACCATTCGAATTATTTGAAGCTTGGTCCGATCTTGGTGAATTCTTTCTTTATCGCTAGAACAAAAAAAGGTATGAATCGAAATAAATCTTGAGACCTTCTAAAAATTCGTTTTTTATTTTTCTCATGTTCCTTGTATCATATTTGATCCATGAAAAATAGATTTGGAGCTTTTTTTGGCCGGAATCGCGTTTTGTGAATTATTGGGTTTATCGAGCCTATTTTTAAGGTATTCTATAAATAAATTCGATCAAGCTCTATAAAATTCGTTCATGATTTTTCTCACAATCCTTATATCGTGTATACTCTGGGAAAAATGATGGAAAGGTTGTGGAGAAGCTTTTGGAGTCGTTTTGGAATATTGGTTCGTTTTGTTCATACGCGCATCAAAGAATTCGTCCAACCCATTCTACACGTTCGATCTTTGGTTTGGTAATTTTATCAGATCCCTAACATCATATGAACACCAAATAAAATGTATAAGTCGATCCATGCATGCTTTATACAATATTTGTGAATTAAATCTTTAAAACATGCATAAACCCTAAATAATTAAATTCGGAATTTTGAGGCTTCATATTTATTTTATTTGGACTCTATACAATCATATTAGACCTGGAAAAATGATACTTCGAATTATTGAGGCCAAGAACAATTATTTTTGAATTAAGTTAAAATCGGCTAATAAGAGAAAAATGGAAGAAATGGAATTCGATTGAGAATCTGAGAATTAGGGCTTGTTTGTATGATGATAATTAGTGTTTAATGATATAGTGATTATTAAAAATAGTTTGGAAAGATTAGGGTTTGGTTTCATGATTTTAAAAGGATTAACGATTTGTTTTAAAATGTTTAGGGTAGGTTTTGTAACTTTTTAAACTCAAGGGGTATGTTTGGAACTTATTTTGGGCTGTGAACATTTCGAATAAAATATAAGTTGAGGGTCCCATGTGTAATTTTTATATTTAAAGGGGTTAAAATGTTTATTTGATAAAGTATAAATCGATTTTGAAAATAATTAAAATAGAGGGACTAAATATGTAATTTCTGGAAACTTAAGGTTGATTTGAGTAATTAATTATATTCAGGGGGTTAAGTGCTATTTTGGTAATTTAATGGCTTAATATGTAATTATTGATAATTAAAGGTTGAAATTGTAAATTAAAGGACTAAATATGTAACTTTGATAACTTGAGGGACTTAATGTGTAAATTATGAATAATTAAGGGTTCATTTGTATAACTCACTAAAATAAGTACTCATTGTGTAAAATTGATAAAATAAGGGTTTAATGTGTAACTATGAATATTTGAAGGTTTAAAGTGTAACTTATGTAATGAAAGGGGTGTAAAGTGTAAATTATGAAACCCTAAGGACTAAATGTGTAAATCTTATCAAAGAGACCTTATTTCATTTAATAATGATTTAACTAAGTTATGCTACCCTATACTTCTAAATATGGAAACTTTCTATATAAGGAAACTTTCTCAAAATGGAAACTTACTAAAGATGGACACCTGCTATAAATGGAAAGATTACTTAATGGGAAAGATTGTAATTCTCTTCTACCCCTTTAGGTGTGAAGAAGGAGTGACTTTGAGCTGTTCTCTACTTTTCTGTGCTTTGTTTCTGTTTGTGCTTTCGTCATAAGGTACGGATACTCTACCCTTTTAAGAAAGGGTGTCTTATCACCTATGCTTCGATGTTGAGCTATGAACCTTGCTATGAACCTTTGCTATGACCCTTTTGCTATGAACCTTTTGATATGAACCTTTTCATATGACTTTGAGATTCACTTTTGACATGACCTTGAGATATGCTTTGATATGACTTTGAGATGAACACGTTTGCATGACTTTGAGACCTGACTCTTAGTTTGATACCCGAGCCACCTTTTTGTTTCCTAGCCAGGAAGGTAACCTGGCCATGTCTGTGATGCACCACTGGCATGACTCCTGTGTGGGGGAGTGATTTCTCACGCCGTCCCCTTTTATATTATCTGCCATGGCTACTATGATTTTGAGTATGACTTTGAGATTGACTTTGAGTGGGGGCATATGGATTGCAATCCTAGGCATGTATGTTTAGTGGATTTAACTATGACTTTGAGTATGACTTTGAGGTGACTAGTGCTGTGTGCAATACACGCCTTTCACATTTCTGGGAGCTAGCTACTCCACCCCTTTTGATACATGAGGCCACCCCTCATATTATCTGGTTGCCTGAGAGGTATCTCCTCTGATTGTGAGATTATGACTTTGAGATTCTGATGTTGAGATTATGACTTTGAGTTATGGGCTCGTGGTAGATGACTATCCTATATTTCCTTATTTCTCTTTCGCTTTGATTATACCTTATGACATCTCCAGTACTTCATTATATTACCGTTTCGTTATCTTTGCTTGTATTATGTATCTGTTCACTGGGCTTTTTAAGCTCAGCCGCACGTTTTCTTTTCGTGTGCGGCAGGTTTTAGTTGGAAGATGGGTACGAGTGAAGAGACTTTTGGACTTAGAAGTGTAAAACCCGAAAATCTAAAACTTATTAAAAGACCAAAATACCCTCGTAACTTTGAAACTTAATTAAAATTTATATAACTTACGCATAAAATCACAAAACTTATGATAACAAAACAATTATGACGCGAAATAATTTTGAGTCATCACGATATAATTTTTCAAGCTACCAATAATATTAAAGCACATTACGAGTCCAAGTAAACCAAAATCTCATATTGCGTATACATCTTAATTAAGAAAAACAATGCCGAATATATATTACACAATATGAAGGAATAACGTCAAGTTAAATTGTACGAGTTGTGAGTCTTAACTTTGGGCCGAACCACGTGTCTTTGCACTCCTAAATGTCGACTACACAAGCCCCAAAACCAGCCCATACCTTGCTTGGCCCATCCCACATATGTCGACCCTATTTTAGCTCCAAAAGAAAACCCTAGGCTGCCATTTTTCTGCTCCTTTTCTACCTGCTGCTGCCGCCTACCTGCTGCTGCCAAATCGAGCCAAAGAAGCCCCAAAAACCTCCCCTCTTGATCCCATTCTAAGGTAATTAACTAATCTTACATCAATACATAGTTGTACGAATCATAAACTAACAAAAGGGTGCGTTTTGTTGGTGTTTGTGGGCTGCCGATCGCACAAAAGGAAGAAAGAAGGAAGAAAGTTTTTCTCGTGTGGTGTTTTGATTTCGTGTGGTTGTGTTCTTCATATTGTTCATCAAGGGTATTGTTCACTCGAATCCTTGTTCAATAATTATAGTTATATAAGAATCATGGAGGAAAAATATAGTGTCACATAAAATAACAACAAGAAAACCCTAATATGTAATAATTATGGATCGATCTGCATATATGTGAGGTGTAATTCGATTTTGATTATGTTATAAGCAATTATAATCTGACCTAAATGTGTTTTAAACTCACCAATATTGTTTAGTATCAAGAGTTAATGATTGGGATCATAAAACCCTAAGAAATCACATGTGATAATGAAAACAGGTTCTGAGGTGAAATTTTAACCAACTTTAACTGACCATAAATAAATCATACGAACATATATTTTCATGTTTCTGGAGTCTAAAACTAAGTTCATTGAATTGGCTACCTGGGAAAATTTAGTTTGTAATTTTTAGAGGCCGGGAAGGCTACTTTTTGATTTTTGGGAAATCACATGTCTGATCGGATTTGTAAAGTCTGGAAAAAAAGTCCGGGTTTTTCATTTATCATTTTCTAACCATAACGAATTAGGATGTGTCCTTTGAACTGGGTAATCTATAAGATGTATACTACTTCCTGAAATTTTTATAGATTTTTATGAATTTTTCTTAAAGGGTTCCTAATTGATAACTTTTCGTATAGTAAAATTACTCAGAAATCTGGACGAGTTGGTTTAAGTGAATTTTAATACGTACCTATACTACATAATAAAATCTGGAAAAATTTGATAAAATACTTAAGACATGTGGACATCTCTGGAAATTTTTGGGTATTTTATTACTGAGTTTTTGTATGGTTTATGATTTATAGAAAACCTAACAATTTCGTATATAAAACTGTGCGAAGTTATAAAAGGGTAAAAATTGTAAACTAAAGGGTGTGATGTGTTTATTGTGTAACCTAAAGGGTGTAAATGGATATTTGGCTAAAACCAAGGGTCATGACTTGTAAAATCTGTAACTTGATGATATTTTCATATTATACCCTAAACTTATGCTAATTATCAAATGAACCCTAAATTATGAAAACTACTATATGAACACTAAAACTTTGTAAAAGACATTATGAATCCTAAACTATGAATACGATCATCTGTAATACTTAAAATGGAAAGGGTTGTAATTCTTTTCTACCCCTCTAGGTGTGAAGAAGGAGAGGACATGATCCTTTGCATCTTATTCTTTTGGTTTGTGCTTTGCTTTGGAATAAGGTACAGATATTCTGACCTTCTCTGTAAGGTTTCCTATGATTCTTTTCCGATCTGTTAAATATCTGATTGATACTCGGTTACGATCTTTTGCTATGACACCTTTGCTTCGACCTTGATCTCTGATTTTGGACCTATGATATGAAGACCTTTTTGATATGAGATGGAAATGTTTTAAGTAAAGTATTTTGAAAGGGTTTTTCAAGCATGATATATTGGATTTAAGAAAACAATTTTTGAAGTTCGTTTTATGAAAACTATTTGAAAGACCATTTATGAAAACTATTTTGAAGCATTGTTTTAAATGAACCTTAAGAGAAAACCTTTTGAAAAGTACTTTTGATATTAAACCTTTTGAAAATTTGACCATCTGATACTTTGACTCTTTTGCTATGAACCTTTTTATATGAACTTTTTCATATGACTTTGAGATTCACTTTTGACATGACCTTGAGATATGCTTTGATATGACGTTGAGATACATTTCTGATATATGACTTTGAGATGACCTTGAGATATGACTCTTAGTTTGATACCCGAGCCACCTTTTTGTTTCCTAGCCAGGAAGGTAACCTGGCCATGTCTGTGATGCACCACTGGCATGACTCCTGTGTGGGGGAGTGATTTCTCACGCCGTCCCCTTTTATATTATGATATGGCCATGATGACTTTGAGATTATGATTTTGAGATTGACTTTGAGTGGGGGCGTATGGATTGCAATCCTAGGCATGTATGTTTAGTGGATTTAACTATGACTTTGAGTATGACTTTGAGGTGACTGGTGCTGTGTGCAATACACGCCTTTCACATTTCTGGGAGCTAGCTACTCCACCCCTTTGATACATGAGGACACCCCTCATATTATCTGGTTGCCTGAGAGGTATCCCCTCTGATTGTGAGACTATGATTTTGAGATGTTGACTTTGAGATTTTGACTTTGAGTTATGGGCTCGTGGTGGATGACTGTCCTAAACCTTTACCCTTTATTTTCTTTTCTTATATCTCATTCATTACGATATGTCTATTCAGTTCCATTTGATTTTGGTTTCCGTTTATTATATATCTGTTCACTGGGCTTTTTAAGCTCAGCCGCATTTCTTTTCCTGCGGCAGGTTTTAGTAGGAAGCCAGGAGCTTGGGTTTGCTTTGGGATGAGAGATTAGCTTTTGAAGGCGATACCTTAGTTTTAGTATTCATTTATGTATGACTACGTAGATTTGGCATATTTCCTTTGTAATATTGTAAACCATTTATATTATGTAAGTCGTATGTTATGTTTGCCTTTGATATGTCACCATTTGCGTAATACTTCTACCCTTGCCGGGTTGGGGTGTTACAAGAAGACTTGATAGTTTCGGCCTAGAGATGATTAGAAAGTATTCTATTGTTAGAAATTGTATTCGCTTTTGTAACCTTGTAATTCCAGTATTTCATTTGTAACCTTTGAGAATCTTTGTATTACTTATGAAGGTATGCTTGTTATATCTGATATGAAACCATTTGCGTGACATCTTTACCCTTGTCGGGTTGGGGTGTTACAATTATGGTATCAGAGCGACAGGCTGCGATTCGTAATACATTTACCCTTGGCCTGTGTAAGTTAGGACCACTAAGTTTCCCTGTAAGCGCTCATAAGATAACCTGTAAGATTTGCTTTAGGATCTCCCTATAGGAACCTAAATTTGACCAGGGAGGAATGGGTAGACTAAGGCATATATGTGATTATCATTTGCTTCCGCATCACTCTGATTCGTGCCTCTGCCTTTAGAAGTTTTGCAACTTAAAGCTTAGAAACCAAGCAAGTTTGGAATACCTCGGAAACCTCACCTGGATACCTTACACCATTTAAGTTTCATTTTCAGATTTTGACACCCATCTCCGATTTGTTTGACAAGCTGTTTGACACCTTTTCGACCATGTCGTAAGCCATTCAACCATACTGTGCTCGACACATTTCGTGAAGTCATTGCTTATGCTGAATGTAAATGTATCATCCGATACTACTTAGCTTGCATAAATCCATTACTACTCCTATGAGAATCCTGATAACTATTAACCATATGAGGTTGTGTTCCTTTTCTTTGAATGACAAACCTTGTTCTGTCAACCAGTTCCTTTGGAAGGATATGAAGTTATACTATCTCTGGATAGGTTTGTTAGCTGAGCATGATGATGCTGATGACTGATATTCCGTACATCTCACTTTTGACAATTATACGATGTTCGTATTTCTGATAATACACGCCCTACTTACTGCTTATGCTAAGAAGCCGGACAAATTACTACACCTTGAACTGTTCGTTTATCCATCTCAACACTTTATTGAATCACGTGCTGAACTTCGATATATGAACTCCCCGTCTGATTCGATGACTGTATTCGTGCTATGAATCTTTTGATCTTGACATGTCTCATTGTATGGCCTTTTGGTTATGGACTGGATGACTATTTGTAAAGCTACCCTAAGACTACCGTATCTGAAATGTAATTTTGCCAATCTGCTTCACCCTATTTCGTTATGATGAATCTCTACACTTGCACCTGCTAAAGTTTTGCCGCTATGAAAGCACCAACCCTGAACTTATATGATTATCAAGTTTTCCTGACAACCATTACTATCTACCCTTGGAAAGTTCTGTCATCGTAAGAAATTCGTTGTACGAAGATTTTCCGGTCTTTTCGATGTGATATGATTTTGTTCACCTCAGCGATTCTCTTGTATGCTTTTGTTGATTTATGAAGAAAGGAAGAAGGATGTGTCGACGTATCGACTGTTGTAAATCGAACCGTACCGCTATCAGTAATCATTATCCGTTTCCAAGTACCAATAATTGAGTTGGTCTTTCTTTTGAAACTTCGTAACTCATTACATCATCTTAGATTGGAAGGGCTGAAGCAGCAACCACAAGAACTTCTAAGAAGGGGGTTAACTAACCGAGAGTAACCTCTGTGAAGTATTCTGTTTTATTTTCGAAGAAGGAAGGCGACATGAAGTGTATGTGAAGGTTTTCCCTAAATGATTTCAGAGACTGTCCTTTCACTCGTTATAACCTTATGAGTTAAATGATGCCAATGGTATTGGCTAAGATGATCATGTCTTCGTGTGTTTTGGGACAAATTGTCATAGTATGACAATGGGTTATATTCAAAGGCGAAAGAAGAACATAGAGATTAATGATGAGACGACCACTTGATCTGGAAGAGAAACTTGATTGACATTCGGAAACCATTGTAGACGAGGCTACCCTGTATATCATGAAGACAGAGTTTTCCACAGGAAGAACCGAGATCGAAGACAGTTATCGGAGTGAAGAACTTGGTGGAAGAGTAGTAGGAGACGGTGGCGACGAGCATTACCAGGGATGAAGCATATAGGAGGAGAGAGGAGCTGGGATAATATTCGGTCATATATTAGGCGACCCGCGAAGATTACAGTTCGGGCATCAAGACAACCAGACCGTAGGAGACGAACCATTCAACACATAACCTGGAGTCGACGACGGCGGTGTTTTTTTTTTCTCTTTCTTCATTAGACCTGGAGATGTGTTAGAAGACCTGTCGAAGAAACGCAATCTTGTTTCTCTATTCATTTTAGTTGTACTAAGATGAATTGATAGCTGAAGCAGGCTTGCGGATGGAGGGATGCACAGTGATCGTGTCAGAGACTACCGTTACGGTGCCACAACATCCAGAAGAGTTGCCGAAGGTTTTAGGAACCAGACTCAAGTTTGTAATTCCTTTTCACCATGAGAAGAAGATGGACAAGCGGCAAACTACTCTGACTTAGAAGAACTTTAAAATTTTGAATGTGAATGGACGAAATTTGAAGTGGACATTTATGTATAGACGAGATGATTTTGTAGAGGAAGAAGCTATCGACGACGTATTCGTCTCTTCTCAAATTCCGTTACCTGATAATGAGGTCCTTCGAATGAATTGGTTCTCTGTTAGTAATTCCGTTCTGTGTTCATTCCGCGTTTGTTGAATAACGATTTGCATGAGAATTTTGACGAGATATGGAGGGAATTTGGATATTTATGAAAAGACGGATGTTGAAGTAACCGCTTATTTTGGGCTGAATTGATTTCGGTAAGTTATGAAGTCTTGGCGCTATTAATGACGTACCTAAATTCTGATGGACATTTTCGGATTTTCGGTACCCTTCGAGTAATTTCGTATTCTTAGTTATGATGTTTGACTCTGGTGACCCTAGACTGTAGGTGGACTAGGCGGATTTAGATAAGTTGTGTTGTTCACGATTTGAGATAAAGTATGACCATCATGGGGGCATATTTATATGACATTATTATTATGACGCCTGATCAACGTGATAATACTTACATCATATAACGTGCACTTGTTGTGGGCATAGGATATTTCGAGGAGTGCCTTAGAACCTTAGAATTTCTGATATCTGATCATCCGCGTTAGTGAAACTTTGGATTCATTCTACCTACCCAGTCGATCTGCTATCTTTGATATTCGACTTGATACGTTGGGATGCTCGACGAGCGTTTTGCTGATCTCTGCACTTCCGATAATGATCTTAGATTCTATTATAGGGCCTTCTGCCATTTGATGATGTCTAACGATGTGCTTCCTGTCTGTATGGGTTCAATCTGTTCTGCTATGTATACGTTCCGCATTCATTAAATCTGTTCATTTTGATCTGCTATGAGTTAAGATATGAGGTTGTGGATTCTGAGAAAACAAGACCTGTTTGTTTATAAGAACACCTTTGGAAGGCTCTTCTGAAGCCGAGACTATTTGAAAAGCTGAAGAGTTACGTTTGCACCACCTCATGTTTGCTACGATTCGATGTATTCTCATTTAATTCGCCTAATCAATTCGATGTAAACCCTACATTTTGTTTGTACCTCTTCCTAGAGAACTCGATTATCATTCGTATATTGGTACGTTATCTTTGGGATTCGCACTCGGCATAGTGTGTCTTTGTTTGTTTCCGATCCTTTCATTTCTAATTCTTTGCAAATTTCGAGGACAAAATTTTTCTGTTAGAGGGGAAGAAGTTGTAACACCTAAAATCCGTCGAGCTTGTAAAATGACCAAACTGCCCCTACAAGTTAAAAATTTAATTAAAGGCTTATAAAGTATCAAATAAATTCCAAACTTCTGGCAATGCACAAGTTATGATCCCAAATAATTTTAAGAACTTCATTTAACATTTATACAAGCTATGAAATTACCATAATACCCCTATAGGAGCCGAATGTAATATTAATAATTATTATGATATTATATAAATGATATAAAATATGTTAATTGAGGAAATAATCAATCCAATGAATGTGCCACCTATAATCACGAAATTCCTGGTTATTCCTCCCCATTTGACTCATTTTCCTATTTAAAATCAATCCATATCTTTTTCTTCTTAACCCTAAATTGCCGATTAGAACAAAAACCACACACATAATTTTTATTGCCCCAAATCGACACTCTAAAATCCCTATACCATTTTTCTGTGATTAATCATCATCCAAAGAAGCTAGGAAAAATACCATTCGAATTATTTGAAGCTTGGTCCGATCTTGGTGAATTCTTTCTTTATCGCTAGAACAAAAAAAGGTATGAATCGAAATAAATCTTGCGACCTTCTAAAAATTCGTTTTTCATTTTTCTCATGTTCCTTGTATCATATTTGATCCATGAAAAATAGATTTGGAGCTGTTTTTGGCCGGAATCGCGTTTTGTGAATTATTGGGTTTATCGAGCCTATTTTTAAGGTATTCTATAAATAAATTCGATCAAGCTCTATAAAATTCGTTCATGATTTTTCTCACAATCCTTATATCGTGTATACTCTGGGAAAAATGATGGAATGGTTGTGGAGAAGCTTTTGGAGTCGTTTTGGAATATTGGTTCGTTTTGTTCATACGCGCATCAAAGAATTCGTCCAACCCATTCTACACGTTCGATATTTGGTTTGGTAATTTTATCAGATCCCTAACATCATATGAACACCAAATAAAATGTATAAGTTGATCCATACATGCTTTATACAATATTTGTGAATTAAATCTTTAAAACATGCATAAACCCTAAATAATTAAATTCGGAATTTTGAGGCTTCATATTTATTTTATTTGGACTCTATACAATCATATTAGACCTGGAAAAATGATACTTCGAATTATTGAGGCCAAGAACAATTATTTTTGAATTAAGTTAAAATCGGCTAATAAGAGAAAAATGGAAGAAATGGAATTCGATTGAGAATCTGAGAATTAGGGCTTGTTTGTATGATGATAATTAGTGTTTAATGATATAGTGATTATTAAAAATGGTTTGGAAAGATTAGGGTTTGGTTTCATGATTTTAAAAGGAGTAACGATTTGTTTTAAAATGTTTAGGGTAGGTTTTGTAACTTTTAAAACTCAAGGGGTATGTTTGGAACTTATTTTGGGCTGTGAACATTTCGAATAAAATATAAGTTGAGGGTCCCATGTGTAATTTTTATATTTAAAGGGGTTAAAATGTTTATTTGATAAAGTATAAATCGATTTTGAAAATAATTAAAATAGAGGGACTAAATATGTAATTTCTGGAAACTTAAGGTTGATTTGAGTAATTAATTATATTCAGGGGTTTAAGTGCTATTTTGGTAATTTAATGGCTTAATATGTAATTATTGATAATTAAAGGTTGAAATTGTAAATTAAAGGACTAAATATGTAACTTTGATAACTTGAGGGACTTAATGTGTAAATTATGAATAATTAAGGGTTCATTTGTATAACTCACTAAAATAAGTACTCATTGTGTAAAATTGATAAAATAAGGGTTTAATGTGTAACTATGAATATTTGAAGGTTTAAAGTGTAACTTATGTAATGAAAGGGGTGTAAAGTGTAAATTATGAAACCCTAAGGACTAAATGTGTAAATCTTATCAAAGAGACCTTATTTCATTTAATAATGATTTAACTAAGTTATGCTACCCTATACTTCTAAATATGGAAACTTTCTATATAAGGAAACTTTCTCAAAATGGAAACTTACTAAAGATGGACACCTGCTATAAATGGAAAGTTACTTAAATGGGAAAGATTGTAATTCTCTTCTACCCCTTTAGGTGTGAAGAAGGAGTGACTTTGAGCTGTTCTCTACTTTTCTGTGCTTTGTTTCTGTATGTGCTTTCGTCATAAGGTACGGATACTCTACCCTTTTAAGAAAGGGTGTCTTATCACCTATGCTTCGATGTTGAGCTATGAACCTTGCTATGAACTTTTGCTATGACCCTTTTGCTATGAACCTTTTGATATGAACCTTTTCATATGACTTTGAGATTCACTTTTGACATGACCTTGAGATATGCTTTGATATGACTTTGAGATGAACACGTTTGCATGACTTTGAGACCTGACTCTTAGTTTGATACCCGAGCCACCTTTTTGTTTCCTAGCCAGGAAGGTAACCTGGCCATGTCTGTGATGCACCACTGGCATGACTCCTGTGTGGGGGAGTGATTTCTCACGCCGTCCCCTTTTATATTATCTTCCATGGCTACTATGATTTTGAGTATGACTTTGAGATTGACTTTGAGTGGGGGCGTATGGATTGCAATCCTAGGCATGTATGTTTAGTGGATTTAACTATGACTTTGAGTATGACTTTGAGGTGACTGGTGCTGTGTGCAATACACGCCTTTCACATTTCTGGGAGCTAGCTACTCCACCCCTTTTGATACATGAGGCCACCCCTCATATTATCTGGTTGCCTGAGAGGTATCTCCTCTGATTGTGAGATTATGACTTTGAGATTCTGATGTTGAGATTATGACTTTGAGTTATGGGCTCGTGGTAGATGACTATCCTATATTTCCTTATTTCTCTTTCGCTTTGATTATACCTTATGACATCTCCAGTACTTCATTATATTACCGTTTCGTTATCTTTGCTTGTATTATGTATCTGTTCACTGGGCTTTTTAAGCTCAGCCGCACGTTTTCTTTTCGTGTGCGGCAGGTTTTAGTTGGAAGATGGGTATGAGTGAAGAGACTTTTGGACTTAGAAGACTTGATAGTTTCGGCCTTGAGATGATTAGAAAGTATTCTATTGTTAGAAATTGTATTCGCTTTTGTAACCTTGTAATTCCAGTATTTCATTTGTAACCTTTGAGAATCTTTGTATTACTTATGAAGGTATGCTTGTTATATCTGATATGAAACCATTTGCGTGACATCTTTACCCTTGTCGGGTTGGGGTGTTACAGAAGCTCGACAGTCCAGTGTGCTAATCTCTAACACATAAATAATAATCAAGGGGCCCTTAGCGAGTGTTTAACCCAATACACTCGAAGTCCGACTTTCTATACGCTCGTTTGCCTATCCGGTCAAACCGAACGGGGGAGTCACCCCAATAGATCTATCTAAAGCAATCGCGCTTCCCCAAAGGATATTAACAGCTCATGAAAATGGGCATAACAGTGAGTTCTAGGGCTTAGGCTAACTGCGCAATAGGTTTGAGTAAAAACATTAACATTATGGTCCATAAAAGTTTTGCATGTTTCTCACCCCATATTTGTAAAACAAGTAAAAGTAAAACTGGGGCTATAAACTCACCTTTGTTGGCCTGAACAGTGAATGCAATGAAATTAGAATGTGCACGGCACCAACACGCAACCTAATTACATAACCATGTCTTAGTTTCAAGTATTATATTCAAATCTCTTCAAATTTAAATCTCAATGTTTTAGTATCCTAGGTGTTGATACTCATGTGGCGGTGAGTGTGGTTTCTAAGGTCTCTCCTAAAGAATGGTGATGTGTATTCTTATAATTGTCCTAAGGTCATGGTAACTAGTGTTCGGGATTCTTCTACGGCCTAAGGTATAATTTAAACCTAGTTGAGATATGTATATTTATTTACATAAGCTGTTCGTTAGATTCGCCTATGTTGATTTAAAAATACGACTTAATATTCGTGGAGTTTATCCCTAATGGTTTCTAACCGCTAACTTGAGTAATTTAATTAGTTTCCTTATTATGATCCATTTACACAATATTAGTTTAAAGTTTTAGGTTTCGACTAATCTATTCAAGTTAAATATATATATAATCTAGTGACGTTCACTTTTAATTTATTTGATTATCAATATGACAAATATAAGTGCTTACATATTATATATATTTCGACACGTGTTATGGTTTACAACTATCTTATTTTTGACATATTTACTTTACTGCACATTTTAATCTAGTTTATATATATTTATCTATTTTCCAAAGTGTCCGTAAAGTTAATTGTTCGACAAGGTGTACGTATATATTTATATTAGTCTAGTCGTATATATATTTATCCCTATTTCCAAAAATGTAAGTGAAGTTAATTATTTGTAAATGTGTATGCATATTTTATATCTAGTCGTTTATTAGTTTGCGTCGGGCTTATCATTTCGGCTATTCAACCCTTTTATACATATGTTAGTGAAATTAAAATTTACACTTTTGGTTTTCGGTAAAACTTGGTTTTACATAGTTATTAGTTGAATACTTTTTATATCCAAACGTTTACATTCTTGACTATGTAAGTTTTCGTGTTTATTTTGGGTTTTTCGGCTATTACAAGTTTTAGACATTTATTATTGCTTATTAGCTAGTGACGACGATTAAGACTTTAAAGTTATTTGACATATAAATTTTAGACGTTAGTTTGATTTGTAACGGTTATTATTTCATTTTAGCGATATCATTACTGTCATTCGAAGTGCGTTTTTACACTAATGGTGCTAATGCGCTGCGGCCCATGGGAAGAGGGGGGGGGGGGAAGTCTAGTAAATGGGCTGTTCTAAGGTCTAGTCTTGGTGGGCTACCACAATCTAGACGCAGGCCCATACTTTAGGCCGGTCCTTGGTTTATCAAGTGGGCTCTTAGTGGGCTGTTGTCGGTTTTGTTTGCTAGGCTCTTGGCCTGGTAAATTTTCACTATGGGGAAATACAGTTCTTGCGCCAAGTTACCAATGCTTGGCGAAGTCTTTCTAAGACTTCTACTTAGCGACTTTAACGAATCACCAATCACGGCTGTGGTCTCACCTTGTGACCATCATTCGAGTACTACTCGATCTTAAGCTTTTAGGTGTCTAGGTGGTGGTTATATGCTACGTTCTTGACCCATTTTGGAATCGACATAGGGAACTAGTGGCCTCACAACCTAAGTGTTCTCAACCTTTCTACTTTCTTGTTGGCTATACGAGTTACCCTCGTACTAATATTCCTATCCTATACGAGGTTCGTTGAGGGTGTTTTTGGTGTCATTGAGTTTCGGTTTGGATTCTTGCGTTATGTCCTCGCTTCATAATTTGAACCGAGGTATAGTCATACGGTATGCCTGTGGGTTGTTACCCATTTTGTCATGACTTAGAAACAATGGATGGCTACTTAGCTATACTACCTCAGTCACCAATAATAACTAACAACAAAAGTTTCTATCTTCCTGGAAATCCCTATTCGACACATATTCACATATCAAAACTTTAATTCTTTCTTCAAGATCACATAGGGGTGTGCCTAGGTGCTATTTCGACAGAAAACCACAATATCATCACCTATCCTACTTATTCATTTGATCTAAATTTTCATACTTATAATGATTTAAAAGATTTATAACAACATAACTAGAATCAAAATTTTAACCTGACAATATTCTTGGCGTATGAACACTAGTAGGGACCCTCCGATCCGAGACCCAATTGTTCCAATATTATCCCACCACGACCTCCAATCGAATCACAGTCTTGACCCTTATCTTGAGAACCTCTCAGATTTTCGGTGTATTTGATGATTGTGTGATTCGAATCCCATCTAGGAGGCGCGGATTTAAGGAAGATGTTGGAAAGTAGTTCCATATCACCTTTCGGATTTTTTGGTGAATAATCTACCCTTTTCGGTGTGTTATCTCTATACTTAAGGCTTGTTATCCTAATTATTCTCGTGATCTATACAAAGGACAAGGTTTCTAAGTCAAAGGGTTAATGGTGACTGAGATTGGGATGGTGATGGTTCGGTGTTGCTTTGGGGAAGAGAGGGAGGCGACAAAAGGTGATGGTAGGGTTACAGACAAATTTGGGATAATGTGTTAGTGGGTGGGTGAATTTTATTTAAGTATATAAGTGGGTTTTTAGCTAAGGTGGGTTAATTTAATACCCGAGTCCCGTTAAACTGTGTCAAATCCGGATTCTTCCTAAACCGTTTTTAGTTCGAGAGTGTATATATATATATATATATATATATATATATATATATATATATATATATATATATATATATATATATATATATATATATATATTAGAGTCGTTATATATTACTTGCATTTATCTCCGGGCCCTTAATTATTCTCTAATATTTTCTGAATCTCTGTTTGCGTGTTGTGTCAATCCGTGTGAAACCGGAATAACCTCCCGTTTTCAATACAATAATCTTGTGTAATTTATTAATAGTGAAAATCTCACTGTTCTTGGTGAGATTTTCGGGTGTCAATATGTGCAGGTCTGTTATCCGTTTTAACACATAATGGTCAAGTCAGGTGTCCTAGTCACAGAAATGAATTGTCAATAACATAAATATTAGGGAAATTTTACCAGTTGTCACATCCTCCCCATCTTAGGAACGAAAACCGTCCTCGGTTTTCAGTTAGGGTTGCCCGTTGGGTGTGTAAAAAGGTGTGGGTATTTTCGTTTGATCTCATCCTCCCGTTCCCATGTGTACTTGGGACCTTTACGGGAGTTCCAACAAACTTTGACGATAGGGATACGGCTCTGCTTTAACCGTTTGATCTCTCGGTCCATTATTTCGACGGGTTCTTCGATGAAATTTAATCTTTCGTCAACTTGAATTTCTTCTAAAGGAATGGCCAGGTTTTCGTCAGAAAGACACTTCTTTAAATTACTCACATGGAACACGTTGTGCACGGAACTGAGTTCTTGAGGTAACTCAAGTCGGTAAGCTACTGGCCCTATTCTCGTGAGAATTTTGAAAGGACATATATATTCAGGGTCTAACTTTCCACGTTTCCCGAAATGGATTACGCCTTTCCATGGCGACACTTTTAGCATGACACGATCTCCAACTTGAAACTCAAGTGGTTTTCGTCTTTTGTCAGCATAGCTTTTCTGACGATCTCGGGCTGCTTGCATTCGGCTCTTGATCTGCACGATCTTTTCTGTAGTCTCTTGCACTAATTCTGGACCGGTGAGTTGGCTCTCTCCAACTTCAGCCCAGCAGATCGGGGATCTGCATTTCCTGCCGTATAGTGCCTCATATGGTGCAGCTTTAATGCTGGTGTGATAACTATTATTATAAGAAAATTCAGCTAACGGTAGGTGTCTATCCCAACTGTTACCGAAGTCTATCACACACGCTCTCAGCATATCTTCTAGGGTTTGGATGGTTCTCTCACTCTGACCATCTGTTTGTGGATGGTAGGCTGTGCTCATATCTAAGTCTGTTCCTAAAGCATCTTGCAGAGATCTCCAAAAATTTGACGTAAAACGACTATCTCTGTCGGATATAATTGAAAGTGGAACTCCGTGTTGAGCAACTATTTCTTTCACATACAGCTGTGCAAGCTTATCCATGCTGGTGTTTTCCTTAATTGGTAGAAAGTGAGCGGATTTGGTAAGGCGGTCGACTATCACCCAAATGGTGTCATAGCCACTTGACGTTCTGGGCAACTTGGTGATGAAGTCCATGGTTATACGTTCCCATTTCCATTCTAGGATTTCAGGTTGTACAGCAAACCTGACGGTCTCTGGTGTTCAGCCTTTACCTTGGAACACATTAGACACTTACTGACATAGGTTGCGATATCAGCCTTCATATTGGGCCACCAGTACGGCTTTTTCAAATCAAGACACATCTTGTCGGCTCTCGGATGGATGGAATACTTTGTCTTATGGGATTCGTGCATAATGAGGTCTCGTATACCTCCATAGAGTGGAATCCAACTACTTTCCTTGAAACAAAAAGTTCCATCCATTTTCCTCACAAACCCATTTTCGCTTTTGGCCATTCCGTCGATTTTCTCATTAGGTTTATTCTTTTCCTTCAGAGCCTCAATCTGAGCTTCTCGAATTGCTGAGGGAAGTGGTGAGATAATAGTCATACCTAATGACCTTACTCTCAGGGGTTTCGGTCTCTCTTTTCGGCTAAGTGCATCCGCTACCACATTTTCTTTGCCTGGATGGTATCGAATTTCACAGTCATAGTCACTGAGCAATTCTAACCATTGACGTTGCCTCTTATTGAGTTCCTTCTGATCCAAAATATGTTGCAAACTTTTGTGGTCGGTATATACTATGCACTTAGTACCGTAAAGGTAGTGTCTCCAGATTCTGAGGGCAAATACTACTGATCCTAATTCTAGGTCATGGGTGGTGTAGTTTCTCTCGTGAGTCTTTAATTGTCGTGAGGCGTAAGCTATCACCTTTTCTCGCTGCATCAGTACAGCTCCTAACCCTTTATGAGAGGCGTCACAGTAGACAACAAAGTCTTCACTGCCTTCAGGTAAGGCTAAGATAGGTGCGCTACACAACTTTTCCTTAAGAAGTTGAAAAGCTTCCTCCGCTTTCTCTCCCCATTCAAATTTCTCATTTTTCTGGGTCAACTTCGTTAGAGGTTTTGCTATCTTCGAGAATTCCTCAATGAATCTTCGGTAGTATCCTGCGATTCCTAAGAATTGGTGTATTTCCGTAGGGGTTGTAGGTGTTGCCCAATCCTTTATTGACTCAATCTTTGTAGGATCTACATGGATACCTTGTTTATCAATTACGTGACCTAAGAATTGGACTGTTGGTATCCAAAACTCGCACTTTGAAAACTTGGCATATAACTCCTCTTCTCTTAATAATTCTAAGATTAACCTAAGATGCTCCTCATGCTCCTTTTCGCTCTTAGAATATATTAATATGTCGTCAATGAAGACGATCACAAACTTGTCTAAGTACGGCTTACACACCCGGTTCATGAGGTCCATGAATACCGCTGGTGCGTTGGTTAAGCCAAAAGGCATAACCTGGAACTCATAGTGGCCATATCGAGTTCTAAAAGCCGTTTTCGGGATATCTTCTACCCGTACCCTTAAATGATGATAACCGGATCTTAAGTCGATCTTCGAGTAGACGCACGATCCTTGGAGTTGATCAAACAGATCGTCGATTCTGGGAAGTGGGTATCGGTTCTTAATGGTCAGCTTATTGAGTTCCCTATAGTCAATGCACATCCGGAACGATCCGTCTTTCTTCTTGACAAACAGAACTGGAGCTCCCCAAGGTGAGGAACTTGGTCTGATAAACCCTTTGTCAGAGAGTTCCGACAATTGTTCAGACAACTCTTGTAGTTCTGTTGGGGCTAGTCGGTAAGGCGCTCGTGCCACAGGTGCGGCACCTGGCACTAGGTCAATTCAAAATTCGACCTGTCGTTTTGGTGGAAGTCCGGGTAAGTCTTCGGGGAAGACTTCTGGGAAATCTCTAACGATTGGCACATCTTCCAATCGTTTTTCCTCCGGCTTCTTTTCTTCCTTTCCCGAAACCTGAGCTAAGAAGAGAAGACATCATTTCTCAAGATGTTTCTGGACCTTCACGTAGGAGATAACGTTTAATCTTGAAGTGCTTCGTCTACCTTTCCTATCATCCTCTATGGTTAAGACTTCATTTCCGTAAGGTATTCGGACGATCTTCTCGTCACAAAGAATACTGGCATGGTACTTTGACAACCAGTCCATTCCAATGATGACGTCAAAACTTCCTAATTCTATAGGCATCAAATCAATGTCGAATGGGCGGTTGGATGGGTTTAAGGTGCAACCTCTTATTATGGTGTCTACTTTTTCTACTTTACCATTAGCTAACTCTATATTATATACGTTGCCTAGAGTGGTTGGGGTAATACCAAGCAATGGGCTAAAGGTAGTGTAAACAAAACTCCTATCTGCTCCTGTATCAAATAGTATAGATGCATAGCGGTTACTTAAAAGGAACGTACCCGTTACTTCATTCGGGTCCTCCTGGGCTTCTACTTTGCCCACCACGTAAACCCTTCCACGGGCTACAGCATCATTCCTCCTATTCTTTTGGGGCACAACTGCTAACTGGTTCATACCAGCTCCTGGGTTTCTTGGGTTACCCTGAATTCTTAGTTGGCCTCTGTTGCCACCGTTTCCCTGGTTCTTAATCTTTTGTCATTCACTCTTATAATGCCCTTTCTCACCACAGCCATAGCATGTGACTTCGGCCCTTGCCGGTGCAACCTGTGCTACAGCTAGAGGTCTTGCTCTGCAATCGCGGGTCATGTGTCCTATCTTCTGACACTTGTTGCATTTGATCGTATACTGACCCTTGTGGTGCAACTTGCATCGATTATAAAATGGCAAGTTTCCTACGTAGACCTTCCTCTTTGTAGGTCCGGCAGCATTCACCTTGGCAACCTCGTGCCTTTTGTTCGGGTGGTTGTGATTTCAGGATTGTCATCTCATTTCCTTTTATTGTTCACACCCGCTTCGATCGAATCTTAGATCACTTGATCCATCAGCTTGTTGGCTACCTCCATTGTCTCGTAGAGATCTGTAGACTTATACGTAGCGACGTTTCCTTTAATAGACTGAGGTAACCCTCCGATGTACCTCTCCAACAAACGAGCCTCAGTTTGAACCATATCAGGACACAATAGAGCTAGTTCCTGAAAGCGTTGGTTATATACTGCCATGTTTGTGCCTTGCACTTTAAGATTCCAAAATTCTACTTCCAACTTCTTCACTTCATTCCTAGGGCAGTATTTCTTGAGAACCATCTCTTTAAAGCTCTCCCATGACATTGCATACGCAGCGTCATAGCCAGATGATTTCAAGTAGTTATTCCACCAAGTTAGAGCTGCATCCAGAAATGTGAACGATGCAAACTTAACTCGATCTTCCTCCAAACATCCACTAATCCTAAATACCATTTCCAACCTTTCGATCCATCGGACCAACACAACTGCTCCTTCTGTACCTCCAAAACCTCCAGTCTTTATTTTCCGGAAGTCTTGGTATGTACAACCTCGAGCACCGTTAGTTGCAGGTCTCGAGTTTCCTACATCTGTTGTGGAGTGGTTTGCTGCAGCTAGTGCGGCTGCTACTCGTTCCTCTACGAGTTGATCGAGAATGGCTCGATTCACTTGTGGGGCTGCTGCTTCAGGTCTGACGGGGCCTTGGTTTGCAGGTTGTGCACGTGTAGTTCGGGTTACTTTCTTCGGAGGCATGTTGCTGTATAAAAAGGATAGAGAAAATCAAGATTTGAAGAATCGTCACAAGTATAACACGTATGGGTAAGGTAAATTCCTAAGGACGGTAAAATAATAAAAATAGTCGATCAAGCTCGTCATATATTAAAATAAGGTTGGGTGTACAAAATTTCGAACTCGAACGTCTAAGAAATACCTAAGTTCCTCGACTACTACTAAGACTACAACTATTACCACTAACTGGCAACTACCCAGTTTAGTGTAGATACAACTCAACTCCTAACTCTCAAACTCATCCTGTCTGAGGCGTAGCTGTGTCAACTCTCATGCCATCTGAGCTATGATGGTCTCCAAATTTTCTACCCTAGTAAACCGCTGTGCTTCACGTCTCTTTAACCCTAATACCTCCCTGCGATCCTCGTGCTCAGCTCTCGTGACTCTAGCCATAACTGACTCCAGCTCATGCATACGAGGCCAATTTGTCCATTCGGCATCCCAAGCTCTGGCTTGGTCACTTCTTATATCTCCTAATCTCCGTCGAACTTCAGCAAGCTCTCTGCCGACCTGTTCATCTCGTCTCCCTAATCTCTCCAACTGATCGGAATGAATGTCCAAGAAATTTCCCTGAGCACCCAACTGATCTACAAACCCAGTAACATCATCTTCCTCTTCTTTTGCCAATGGTGATATAGCTGCTGGAGGGGAAATCGGTAGTGATGGAGATGACGGCACAAAAGTAGGTGAAGATGGCTCATAAGTGGGACTACCTGCCTGGAGTGGGGTACTGTGAATACACTCAATATCCTTCCAAACTTCGCTGTTAATCTCACAAGTAGTCAGAGCCTCCTCCCTGGCTCACAATCTAGCAGCTCTCAAACCTAACCCGAGAGACATATCCCTGTCCTCTCCTATAACCTGAGCTACCCTGGAGCTCTGTCCCAACTCGAATGTACTAGGCACTTCCTCCAATAATCCTTTCCCATGTCGGGGCTCAGCTGGTGCAACATTTTCAGGAATAGGATCTGCCACTGGTTCTTCTTCAGGATCTTCTTCAGGATCCTCTTCTTCCTCTTCTTCTTCTGAGTAGGAATTATCAGCCCTTCTGAGCCGTTGGTGAGGTGGTGAATGCTCTGGAGATGATGCTGGTGAAACTGACACTGGGGTGGTAGAAGTTCCTGTATAGATAACTCGAGGTCTCTTCTGGGATACTGGCAGAAAGTCTGAGTACCTCATCCGTTAACCAGGAACTCTCCTACGAGCTGTACGTCTGACTGGAAGAGTATGTGAAGCAGGCTATGTATCGTGACCAGTAGGCTGACTGGGATTAGGCAGTGCTGCTGTGAGTGGGGGCTCGAGTAGGTCAGGATCCGGTGCATTATAGGCTTGCAGTACTTACATTTACGGGTCTTCTGAATTTGGTGAAATCGGCGGGATAGGATGGGAAGACATAGTCTGTGACAACATGGTATAAGTGTGTAAGTATATCGGTAATAATAACTAGTGTGGGTTAAGTGTATATAAATATGAACATATAATACTTATAGTAACAAGTCATAATCATAACAAACAGTCAAGTCAGTTAATCATCAAGCAAAATGGCAAGCAAGGCAAATGACGGTCATAGGGACTTGTTTTTATAAAAATGGTTATAGTTTAGGGTTTATATGTACCTAGTTCTCTATAACCTAGGCTCTGATGCCAATCTGCAACACCCCAAAATTTACAACAGTCGCGAAAGCATACAGAACCTTGAGGATGCTACAATTGGGGATCATAACACAAGGTATCAAAGAACGGAATACATACTCCGTTTTTAATTAAAATCATAAATTTAGTTTTACAAAAGATACGACATAGTTTAGATAAAATTTAGGCCCATTAAATAAAGTGGTCCCACATAAAAACAAGTCTCCAACGATAATTTGCCAAACTAGTAAAAGCTCCATGACCCTTTGCCTTGCCATGTCTTGCCATACCAAGTCAATTTATTCACCTGAGAAAAACATGTTAAAAAGTCAGCAAAAAGCTGGTGAGTTCATAGGTTTAATTTAAATTATCAAGTAATTAGTTTGGACCAGCATGATCATTACAACACATATAATGTCATACAAAAGTATCTATCGCGCTAGCACTAAGTTCATGCAACCGAAGCTCGACAGTCCAGTGTGCTAATCTCTAACACATAAATAATAATCAAGGGGCCCTTAGCGAGTGTTTAACCCAATACACTCGAAGTCCGACTTGCTATACGCTCGTTTGCCTATCCGGTCAAACCAAGTGGGGGAGTCACCCCAATAGATCTATCTAAAGCAATCACGCTTCCCCAAAGGAAATTAACGGCTCATGAAAATGGGCATAATAGTGGGTTCTAGGGCTTAGGCTAACTGCGCAATAGGTTTGAGTAAAAACATTAACATTATGGTCCATAAAAGTTTTGCATGTTTCTCACCCCATATTTGTAAAACAAGTAAAAGTAAAACTAGGGCTTTAAACTCACCTTTGTTGGCCTAAACAGTGAAAGCAGTGAAATTAGAGTGTGCACGGCACCAACACACAACCTAATTTACATAACCATGTTTTAGTTTCAAGTATTATATTCAAGTCTCTTCAAATTTAAATCTCAATGTTTTAGTATCCTAGGTGTTGATACTCATGTGGCGGTGAGTGTGGTTTCTAAAGGTCTCTCCTAAAGAATGGTGATGTCTATTCTTATAATTGTCCTAAGGTCATGGTAAATAGTGGTCGGGATTCTTCTACGGCCTAAGGTATAATTTAAACCTAGTTGAGATATGTATATTTATTTACATAAGCTGTTCGTTAGATTCGCCTATGTTGATTTAAAAATATGACTTAATATTCGTGGAGTTTATCCCTAATGGTTTCTAACCGCTAACTTGAGTAATTTAATTAGTTTCCTTATTATGATCCATTTACACAATATTAGTTTAAAGTTTTAGGTTTCGACTAATCTATTCAAGTTAAATATATATATAATCTAGTGACGTTCACTTTTAATTTATTTGATTATCAATATGACAAATATAAGTGCTTACGTATTATATATATTTCGACACGTGTTATGGTTTACAACTATCTTATTTTTGACATATTTACTTTACTGCACATTTTAATCTAGTTTATATATATTTATCTATTTTCCTAAGTGTCCGTAAAGTTAATTGTTCGACAAGGTGTACGTATATATTTATATTAGTCTAGTCGTATATATATTTATCCCTATTTCCAAAAATGTAAGTGAAGTTAATTATTTGTAAATGTGTATGCATATTTTATATCTAGTCGTTTATTTGTTTGCGTCGGGCTTATCATTTCGGCTATTCAACCCTTTTATACATATGTTAGTGAAATTAAAATTTACACTTTTGGTTTTCGGCAAAACTTGGTTTTACATAGTTATTAGTTGAATACTTTTTATATCCAAACGTTTACATTCTTGACTATGTAAGTTTTCGTGTTTATTTTGGGTTTTTCGGCTATTACAAGTTTTAGACATTTATTATTGCTTATTAGCTAGTGACGGCGATTAAGACTTTAAAGTTATTTGACATATAAATTTTAGACGTTAGTTTGATTTGTAACGGTTATTATTTCATTTTAGCGATATCATTACTGTCATTCGAAGTGCGTTTTTACACTAATGGTGCTAATGGGCTGCGGCCCATGGGAAGAGGAGGGGGGGGGGGAAGTCTAGTAAATTTGCTGTTCTAAGGTCCAGTCTTGGTGTGCTACCACAATCTAGACGCAGGCCCATACTTTAGGCCGGTCCTTGGTTTATCAAGTGGGCTCTTAGTGGGCAGTTGTCGGTTTTGTTTGCTGGGCTCTTGGCCTGGTAAATTTTCACTATGGGGAAATACAGTTCTTGCGCCAAGTTACCAATGCTTGGCGAAGTCTTTCTAAGACTTCTACTTAGCGACTATAACGAATCACCAATCACGGCTGTGGTCTCACCTTGTGACCATCATTCGAGTACTACTCGATCTTAAGCTTTTGGGTGTCTAGGTGGTGGTTATATGCTACGTTCTTGACCCATTTTGGGATCGACATAGGGAACTAGTGGCCTCACAACCTTAGTGTTCTCAACCTTTCTACTTTCTTGTTGGCTATACGAGTTACCCTCGTACTAATATTCCTAACCTATACGAGGTTCATTGATGGTGTTTTTGGTGTCATTGAGTTTCGGTTTGGATTCTTGCGTTATGTCCTCGCTTCATACTTTGAACCGAGGTATAGTCATACGGTATGCCTGTGGGATGTTACCCATTTTCTCATGACTTAGAAACAATGGACGACTACTTAGCTATACTACCTCAGTCACCAATCCACCTCAAGTTCGAACACAACACAACCATGACCAACCTAGTCCTTACTTTAACGATAACACAATCATGGCTTAACTAACTCAAAGTACTTTAATCTTGGGACTTTCACTTGACTTAGTTACTAGTAATACTAAGTCCTCTCATCAACCTAATGGCGTTTCTAGGCATTATCTCGACAGAAACAATAGCTAACAACAAAAGTTTCTATCTTCCTGGAAATCCCTATTCGACACATATTCACCTATCAAAACTTTAATTCTTTCTTCAAGATCACATATGGGTGTGCCTAGGTGCTATTTCGACAGAAAACCACAATATCATCACCTATCCTACTTATTCATTTGATCTAAATTTTCATACTTATAATGATTTAAAAGAGTTATAACAACATAACTAGAATCAAAATTTTAACCTGACAATATTGTTGGCGTATGAACACTAGTAGGGACCCTCCAATCCGAGACCCAATTGCTCCAATATTATCCCACCACGACCTCCAATCGAATCACAATCTTGACCCTTATCTTGAGAACCTCTCAGATTTTCAGTGTATTTGATGATTGTGTGATTCGAATCCCATCTAGGAGGCGCGGATTTAAGGAAGATGTTGGAGAGTAGTTCCATATTACCTTTCGGATTTTTGGATGAATAATCTACCCTTTTCGGTGTGTTATCTCTATACTTAAGGCTTGTTATCCTAAGTATTCTTGTGATCTATACAAGGGACAAGGTTTCTAAGTCAAAGGGTTAATGGTGACTGAGATTGGGATGGCGATGGTTCGGTGTTGCTTTGGGGAAGAGAGGGAGGTGACAAAAGGTGTGGGTTGGGTTACAGACAAATTTGGGATAATGTGTTAGTGGGTGGGTGAATTTATTTAAGTATATAAGTGGGTTTTTAGCTAAGGTGGCTTAATTTAATACCCGAGTCCCGTTAAACTGTGTCAAATCCGGATTCATCCTAAACCGTTTCTAGTTCGAGAGTGTTTATATATATATATATATATATATATATATATATATATATATATATATATATATATATATATATATATATATATATATATATATATATTAGAGTCGTTATATATTACTTGCATTTATCTCCGGGCCCTTAATTATTCTCTAATATTTTCTGAATATCTGTTTGCGTGTGGTGTCAATCCGTGTAAAACTGGGATAACCTCCCGTTTTCAATACAATAATCTTGTGTAATTTATTAATAGTGAAAATTTCACTGTTCTTGGTGAGATTTCCGGGTGTCAATATGTGCAGGTCTGTTATCCGTTTTAACACATAATGGTCAAGTCAGGTGTCCTAGTCACAGAAATGAATTGGCAATAATATAAATATTAGGGAAATTTTACCAGTTGTCACACACTGTAACGTCCTATTTCAAGCCGTTGTACAGTGTTCCACTTCCATATATTACTTTGAGCCATAATTGTATCGTCATTTATCATCCCTAAACTTCCCTCCAAAACCTTTCTTCTACAAATCATTAAACCTTTCAACATGGTACGCTATGTTAAGTTTTATGGACAATTATTAAATGTGTATGACTAGAATCGAACTCGGGACCACGGGATTGCACACATTACGTATGAGGAATTAATGTATAATAATTAATATATAAACCGTTATATATTTAATTGTTTAAACACAAAAATAACGACTAACAGACGTTAAGTAATTAACGGAAATTGACTAACGACCGTTAGGGAATAAAGGAAGGACTATAGGTGTAATTAGAGGATCAAGAAGGTTCCGGAATCCCTTGAGGATTACAAAACCGATCGGCTAAGGGGTTTCCCAAACCCAATCCAATGCAAACTTGATCTACCATGATTTGTAGAAGAAAGATTTACACACTATAACCCTAAAACCTTTTTCTCTCCTTCTTCTTGCTTGGCCGATCGTACATAACCCATAAGGGTCGATTGACACTTGTTTTTCTTAAGCAAAAATTGTTCTGGTTTACTTGTGTTTACATTACTAGCATAATCATTAGTTCGGTTATAGTAGGTGTGTAAAAGATTGTGGTACCAAATCACTATAGTTGATATTCTTGGATTGAGATACAAAACGGTAAGGGGTATCTTGTTAATCCATTTTTGATTATAAGGAAGAAGATTAAAGTTTGATTCTTGTTCTTGCTAGAATCAAATGTACGTTACTTTTAATATTCGGTTAATCTTTTATATGTTAAACATGATCCTACGCTTCCGCATATGTAATATGATTACTTGATTAATAATATGAACTTGTCTAGATTATTAAATTCTAACAGTAGCATCATGAGCCGTTTTAACATGTAATTGAATTACCGAAACACATAAAAATCGAATCTTGGATTAGGATTATATGTTAGTCGATTTTTTTAGGGATTATAACATAAAAAAAATAATAAATAAAAAATAAAAATAAAATAGAAACCCTAATTTTAAGGGGGAAGGGGGGGGATGCCCTCTTAATTAAAAATTAGTTTTGGAACCCTAAAATTGTAACATGTTTATGTGGTTAAAGGTTACGTATCTTGTGACTTGTAATTAATCCATGATGAAATATGCATGTTTATCATGGATTAGGGTTTAAATTAATTGTTAAGTTGATTGTCACATGTAATTAAGATAGATCTAAAATTGGGGAAGACCTCAATTAATTAAATTAATGAATCTATTTATGTGCAATTTGATATATGTTTGCTAAGACTAACGCAATCGATTCGTCGATGCATGTGGCTCACCTACCATTGTAGGGGATAGTCTTAGTTAAATATATGCATATTAAAAACATAGATAGATTATTAATAGGGTTTTATCAACAAGTTTGCATGTGGCTACATGATTTAATTGTTAAGATTATGTGTACTTATTTGGTTATTTATTTTTATTAATTACTTGATTTTTTGTTTAAATTGTATGACGAATTGTAAGCAAAAAACGGTAATTTTTCGAATAGAAAATAAATTGACCTAATAACTATGAAACTTGATGTGATAAATTATACATATTGCAAAGTCTTATGTGCCGATAGTGGTTCACTTCGCACGGTAATTTGCCCCCAGGCGAGTCTAGAAATATTATAGTTTATAACATAATTTTTAATACTTATAAGCATAAACTTTTAATTGAGTGATAAGTTTTGTACCAATAGTGTGAACGGCTCACCCAGTTTTGACAAATTATAAGAGGGGTATAAGGAGGATTGATATTAAATTGTCAACCGAAAGAGACGCGTTTTTAATTAGCCTTTGGGCAGACGTTTGTCTCTCCGCTCCTTTGTGCGTCTAATTGGAGCTACCAAGTAAGCTATTTTTTTGTACAAAATCATCTTAAGGGTGAATTGACCTGTAACACCCCCAAAAATCTGGTATTGCGGAAACATTCGGGTCATGGGGTGCTACTAAAATGATAATCACAACACAAGGTAACAAAGAACGGAATACATACCCCGTTTTAATTGATTAAATCATGAAAATATCGTTTACAACATTTTTTTGAATTCATAAAGTGTAGCCCACAAATTTTAGTTGTCCCAGACAAAAACAAGTCATAAACTTAAAATCACAGCATTCAAACAGTAATATATGACCCTTGCCCTGCCACCATCTTGTCATAATATTCAGCTCAAACACCTGAGAAAAACATACTTAAAAGTCAGCAAAAAGCTGGTGAGTTCATAGGTTTAACAATAAGCAGTAAATCAGTAGTTGGACCATGAGTTTAGCATATGAACATTGCAACCCATGCAATGGCATATAAAATACAGTCTATTACGCTAGCACTAAGTTCATGAAACCGAAGCTATAACTCGTGTGCATTCTGTAGAAACATGTAAAATAATAGTGGCCCGGCAAGTGTGTATCCCAGACACTTGTAGTTTTGACATGGTATATGTTCGTTTGCCTATCCGGTCAACCCGAACGGGGACGTTACTCCCAATAGATCTATTTATAACACTCGCGCTTCCCATCAGGAATTGACGGTTCATGAGTTGGGCATAAAAGGGACATAAAAGGGCTTAGGCTAAACCACGTAATAGCATAGACAATAGTTTGGTCCATAAAATAGTTTTGCATGTTTCTCACCCCGATAGTAAAACAAGTTTAAATTGTGTGGGGCTATAAACTCACCTTGATAAATAGCAGTCAGATCACAAAATAGTTCAGACAGAGTTCAGCACCGACACGCGACCTAGATTAGTAAGGTTTGTTTTAGTTCACAGTTCAAGTTCAAGAATTTCAATTGTTTTAAAGAGTTCATGTTGGTGTTGCTGGTGTGGCAGCATTTAAGTCGAAACAATGTTTTTATCATTTGTAGATATTGGCTCATTGGAGTGTACAAGCGTACAAAAGATTAAGACTAGTAACCCTTCGAATTGACAGAGATCGGAAAACTACGCACGAAGGATAATGACTATTGTATGTCAAACGTGAACGACATATGAGAATGTTGGCGTTAAGTGAGTGTATGTGTGTATATATCCTTTCATATATACATATGGCCTTTGTAAAGAGTATTTAAGTTTGAAAATGTTCCGTCATCACATGTTGTGTTATAACTTGTGTTTGTGAGAAATCGTTGTTTTAACAAATTTGAAGTTTATGTCAAAAGAAAATAATCGTTTCACACTTATTTGACTTATATAAGTTTGACATGACTAATTCGAGTTGTGAGTTATGAAAACATTTAGTTAGTTTATTATTTCCAACTTTAATATTTGTTTGTATATAGATATATATATATATATATATATATATGTCGTTAATGATGAAAATTTATGTTTTTCCATTTCAAATGTTTTCAAGTCGTATATATATCTATACATATTATATAACAGGAGGCGTTACACGTAGATAATGCCACATAAACACCACCTCAATGCCAAATATTCATCTTAATGTCCATGTCATCAAATTTGTGCCATGTAAGCAATTTTTTTATTAAATTCGGCTTATATATTTTTTTGCAAAAAAACACTTGCATGGATTCGAACTCAAGACCATGCATATAATATGTGGTATCTTAACCACTGAACCACTACAACTTTTTGAAGATATTTTGTAACTCGAAAGCTATAAACCTGTGCAATTTATTATTTTTGCTAATTCACATATATCTAATTAACTTGCACACACAAAACCCTAAAACAAAATATCCCGAACCAAAAAACAAACAAACATTCATTAAAAAAAAAAGAAAGAAAAAATGAGCCGCCATCATCATCATCATCATCATCATTTCAATGGAACTCGGTTGAAGAAATATTGATCCAAAGGTATGTTATGCCTACTTATAATTAGCACGAACTTTTGTTTTTTATAATTGTATGTTTTTGCAATCAGATTGCAATCTTGCCATAGCTCTTGAAGCAGAGAAGCTGTTATTCAAGGCGGCCCTTGATGGTCCACAAAATCAGATATTCATTATCCTCTCTGACAGGTTACTTTCACTGACAACATCCAAATATATGTCATACTTGATATGATTCATTCGGTTTTACAAATATTTGATAAAATTTATAAGGTTATTTTCTTTTCAGCTGTGTCCCACTGTATAATTTCAATTATATATACAAATATCTCATGTCATCTCCGAGAAGTTTTGTGGACAGGTACTATGTCCACCTGAAGTCTCAATTTTGTCAATTAATACATAGTTGTACGTCTATTGATTTCTTGAGTATACTTTGATGTAAATTTGAGTGCTGATGCTTGCTTTGTTGATTGGTTACTTTTATGGGTACACTTAGTTGATGCCTGCTTTGCTAATGTTGGTTTGTATTTGGTTATGCTAGCTTGCATTTGGTATTACTTTTCACATTCTGTAGTATGCGTCTAATTTATTGAAGTTCATATCTTGGTCGTCCAGTCTGACTTGAGTCATGGCTGCTGCCAAGGGTTTGCTTTCTTTATGCTGCCAAGCTGGTATCTGTGTAGGGGTGTCAGGGTGTATTTACATGCTCATATCGGTGTCTATGTCTATATGTATGTATGTAACGACATTACGTAAATATCCTAATGAAAAAGATGTAAACTGTTTAGACAAGAGCTTGGTATTATGTAGTAAAAAACTGGCATAAAGTAATTTCGTATAATTAAAGGTAACTTTTTCATTTTGTGCAGCCTCAAAGACCAGCTGGTGGTGATTATGTGATACATTACGTCGCAAACAAAAAAGGTGAGAAATCATTTGAGTTAAATGTGTATTAAAAAGCTTAAAATGACGTGAATATCGATGTTTAAAAAATTGCACAACCAAAGTTCCTTTTTAGAACCCCTTGATCATGTCAATTTAGTTAATAAATTGTGTGTGTGTGTGTGTGTGTGTGTTTTTATAAATTTTTTTCCCCGAGTTTGCAATAGTTTCAAACAATGGTCATGCTTACACTAATCCAGCTATTGGTGGTGGCGTGGGTGCGGATGTAGGTGGCGGTAACCATATATTTGCCCATTCTGCTTTCATATCTTATCCTAAAAAGAAAACAAGTGTTTTGTGGATATATGCAGGAAGGTACTACCAAAATAACGTAAAACTCAAGTTTCTACTTATTTGATATTAAATGTCGCCACATTAGTTTGAATAAATGCCTCATGTACAATGATTTTCATACTTCTTGCAGTCACAACATATTGAGTTTCGAGTGTGTGTGGTTCAGTAGGTGTGTGTTCAGGGGGTGTGGCGTCTGTTAAGTGGGTGAGTTCAGTGAATTGATTAAGTGTTCAGGGGGGATGTGTTCACGAGGTAGGATCATTTTCAGGTTGCACACGATTACTTTCTGGCATATGGATATAAAAGAACTCATGTGTTCTTTTCAGGTTATCACAAGCTGCATCTGATCATCTTCGGTAACAACTTTGGACCAGGTGGTCCTTAAGGTAAAAGAAATCTATATGTGTCGCATTTTTGGCTATAATGTTGTTATGATATTCTTTCTTTGGTGTTTCCAACAACCAGGAATAGGTTTTCACAATCCATTTGGAACTACCAGTTGTGGCCAGGCCAACCGGTGAGGTAATTGACCTATTGCTTAATTTCAAGTCAAAGAGGAATCATATCAATGATATCGGGAAACCCTTTGTAAGTATAAGCTGACAACACGCAATTCCAAACACCCCTTAAGTGTTCAGATTTACGTTAACATTTTGATTTTTTTTAATAACTAAATAATTTATCGTGTTAATTGAATTCTGATTATTTAAGAATTAAAATGGTGATGACATAACGAAATTAGTTTTGCTGCAATTACTCTAAAAATGATAGAGAAAAATGAATTTTATTGACCTGTGAATAGTGATATGTTGATATCAAGTTCGCAATAGGTCAAACTGACTATTTACTACTTTTAAGCGCAAAGCCAAACACCCCCTCGATATGTTTAGGTACCAAACTGAAAAATGTTGCAAATTTCTTTGCTGGAAACAAACTAGATGTGGCATGATGGGCGTGCTCAGGTTGGTCGGGTAATAGGGTTTTGCAAACTGGTCGGGTTTGGGTATAATGAGTTTGACATTGGTTTTATTTTTCAGGTCGAATAAATCTTATTTACCTGTTTTCGCGGCCCGTGGAAGACCTTTCTGTACAGTCAACGTCATTTTTGGATCCTTTACGTAATGGGACGTTTTCCAGGTATAAGTTTAACTGTTTCTGCAGTATATTGGTTTAGAAAGTATTAGTTGCATATGCCATAAAATAAATTAATCGTTTGGCCAATATGAGAAACTTGGTAAACGGGTAAAAAAAGGTTGATGTGAAAGGAAAAACGGGTGCAAAGGGTCGACATTTGTAGATGTAATTTAAATCAATTTAAATCACAATGCCAAACACCACCTTATCTGGTAATTCATTTCCAGATTGCCGCAACAATAATGAAAATACAAGCCGATTGCCAAGTTTTTTCATTAGCTATGCATTTACTTTAAAAGGTCGTCTCTTTGAGTTTCTTGGTGGTCGTTTAAAGCAAAATGATAGATCACTGAAACACCAGCAAAGTGTCTAACTGCAAATAACTTTTGTCATTTCATTGAAGCACGTAGTTAACGATTCGTCTCTTAAACATCTTTAAAACGTTTATTTATTCTACTAATTAGCAAATTTGAACATTTTTTCTCTTTGAGTTTTTTCTTAAAATTTTGTCGGGCCCAAGGGATGAACCGGTGCAATGTTTTTGTAAGGAGAGATAGGCTGCTTCTACTTATTGAGTTGACCCCAGGTATATGTGCATTTCAATTGTTAATGGAACTTAGTGGTGTTTAGATGGCTGATAATTAAAATTGACTTCGTAATAATGAGTTTTAGTGCTTGGATAAATGTTTTCTTGCTATTAGCACGGAATATTTTTAGACCAAATAATTTCGCATCTATTAGATCATATTTTTTTAAATTCAAATGGTAAGACACAAAGGTTAGTATGGATCATATGCATCAGAAGTGTATGGGACTAATATATAGCAATATATGTGGAAAAATAACTAAGTTGTCATAAATGGTATCTGATATGTAGTGTAAAGTTCTTTTTTGATAAAAGATCTATGTGACTAATTTGTACGAGCAGCGAATGTTCAAGTAAAAAGGATTACGATTATGGCTAAGAACGATTCTGGCTATCAATCTTATTTGGTGGCCCACTGGTCTCTGCACTCAACAAATGTATTTCAGTAACTATTGAGTCATTTCACAGTTTAAGGCTCCCTAAAATATGATAAGATATGTCTAGCAGAACTATCTTAGTGCTTATTCTCGAAGTTGAGTGCCCAATGTAATTTCTTAAGATGTTTTAGTTACATGTCCATGCCCATAAACAATGTTACTCATATCTAGGGATCGTCCGCAATGTTAGCAGGATCAAGGAATTCAGAGACCTGACAACAAACCGTATTTTGAGGAAAAACATAGAGATTCAAAATCTCAAGTATGTATCAACAGTTAACTGCAATTTTAAATTACGACACATCTAATATTCAAACATTACTTATATTTCATTTTTCAGTGGTAACAACATAACACTAAGCCTTTGGAATGAAATGGCGACAACATTTGAGCTACAGATTGCAATGAAAATGGAAAGACCTATCGTTATAGCCGTCAGCTCTTGCTTGGTTAAAAGATACGGAGGTACGATAACTAACACAAATCCAAATATATAAGTTATTCGATGACATTTACTGACTACAAAGTAACTTCAAAACAGGCATCATACAACTATCTGCAACTCCGGCGACAAGCTTTTACCTGAACCCTCGGCTCCCAGAAAAATTTTTTGTGGTTCCAGAATCCAGACTCGCGTAGGTTGGGTAAAGTTACAAAATGGGACATATTTAATTTTTTTAAAGATCTTCGAAATCGTACTTGCACAGTTCGACCCAAGGATGTTACTATGAGAAAATTAGCTTAAGCAAACAATACCTGCTGGATAGAGGTTCATGCACCAGTACCCTCAAACCATGTGTTTACCCTTACTATTGCTCTTATTCTAGATATCAGGTAGTTAACCAGATAATAATGTTCTTTTTTAAGATTGTAACATTTTTGGACCATGTAGATGCATTTAAGCTATGGTACCTGAAGTTAACATAATTAATTTGTTTGATATATGTGAATGTAAAATAGGTTGAATTGCAATGGGGAGCAGCAGCGTTTTACAAGGTTAAAGAAACCCACAAAAAGCCAAAAATAAGAATTTACATCGAAAGTTAAAGATCAAACCTCAAAGGAACAAGAATATGGTTGAGTTTGCACCGATTAAAAGAGGATATTTGTATATTGCTGAATACAAAAAAGAACAACCGATGGCGGTGAAGCTCATGAAATTGCTGGGCTGAGAAACGAGAGATCCAAGGGAAAGGTAAATTTGAAATCACTTATATGCTTAATTATATGGCTGCAAAATGGGTAGGTCATGTGGATTGATTGACAGGTCAAACATGCCAATATCAAAACACGTAAAGTTTTTTTACAGGTTGACGATTGATGCATAACATATTTTGTCCAATATTTCGAATTTTAAAAACTATTTAATGCTATAAACATGTAATATTGGTCAGTTTTGGGGTGTTCGATCATCTTATTAAACTTTACATTGGGCTTTTGAGTCTCGAGAAAAATAAGATTTCATCAGGTAACATACCCATTTCAGCAGTGGGTGCGTTTGGGTGCTGAAATGGGTAGGTTTTGTTAATGAAATGAGATTGAAATGTGTATGCTTGGGGCTGAAGTGGGGGCTAAAATGAATGTGGGATTGGGGACTGAAATGGGGGATCAGATGGGTGCGTTTGGGTACTGAAATAGGGGCTGAAGTAGGTGTTGAAGTGGGCTGAAATGGGTATGTTTGGGTGGGTTTGGCCATATAAGCTTATACGCCCAAAAATAAGCTTAAACAAACACCCTCTTATTTTTCATAAGCCTTTTTTTTTCTGGCATATGGAAATAAGCTCAACAGCTGAATAATAAGCCGAAACAAAGTCTTTAGAAATATAAGGTGAGTCAAATAAGCTCATAAGCTTAACTGCTTAAACATACATCCCCTTAAATATTTTCTCTTTAATCTTGAAACGAAAAAGGTTTGTTAGACTTAAAATCCCATTAAGGGGACGTTGGCAGAGCCACTTCAAGTTTGTTTTCACCAACCATGGATGGAACTTGAGACCTTTCACACTTAGTTAGTCACAACCAAAAGATATCTCCTATAGCTCAATAATTCACATATACTTTTGATGCGTGGTTTTGCAACCTTACAACAGGTTTTACCTCTCAAGGGATCTCAAGAGGCTTACAACCCCACCAGGCAGTGTACCTGACTGATGTAGTATAGTGTAGTGGTAAGTACGGGGGATTGATCGTTCTCCACAGGGAATAGTGTTCGTTAGGTATGAAAAATTACTCTAATAGGTCTAAGGGTGAGAGAAGATTCTTTTTGTGTTTTTATAATTTTTATGAAAGCAAGTAAAATCTCGGGTTTGAAAGAGTAGGCGGAATTAGTTGCTAGTCAACTAACCCAGATTACTACGAATGCAAATAAAATAAAATAACAAAAAAATGAAAATGTTGGTGAAAACTTATGTGGAGGAAAATGTGTTTACTTAGATTTCCTTACTCCCTAACTATCTTTTACCGGTTGATTAGTGTGTATTAGTCGCGTGGATGACGGGTGTATTCCTTAATACCATTCGTGGGGTGGCGTACGTACTTCCCCAACTCTACAAGCTCCTACTTCACTCCTATGTCGAGCCGGCTAGGAAGCTCCTAACATGGGATCACTAGAATTCGCTTGTGCATTAAATACAACCATAAAAACCTTTAGTACGCATTGGTTCATGTTTCTTAAGACGTTCAAGCAAGTTACCGAATAGGAAGTTAGCCAGTTTTCTTAAGCCTAACATAGATGAACAATCATCCAATACAACTAATAACACACTAATAACCAATAATCAATAGCTAGGTTTCATTAGATCTAAGCAAACACAAGATAAATCTAGCCTAGCATGTTAAACAAAAGACAAGAACAAGATAGAATCAAACAACACATAGACATATTGAATGATTAATTGATAACTTATCTTCAATGTAACATGGAAGATCTCAAGGCAAAAAGCCTTGAAAGAGCTGCCAAATTCGTCCTAGGGTTTTCACACACAAAGTTCCCCAATAAGTTCCACACTAATGACAAAGAATTGCAAAACTATATATAGATTTTTAGATCTGACGGCGTCACGTTATGGAGTGTGACGCTGTCACCTCGCCGCTTTTAGGGTTCCCGGATGACCTTCTTGACGCCGTCCCTCTTTAGCTCTCCAAAATCCGTTCTGGCCTATCAAGGCTTGACGCCCTCAGACTATGAACGTGACGCCGTCCCTCTTTAAATTATAACGTGACGACCTTGATCAAATTAAAGGGTGACGCCGTCAGAATTCCCATGCAATTTTCACTGGCTTATCATGAGTAAATTTCACATCCACCACTTTTGCCAAGCCATGACGCCGTCCAGGCATAATCCTGACGCCGTCAAAGGTAACTTCCAGCCGATTTTTGAGACTTTGTCGTTTTCTTCACTTTTATGCTCCAAAAACGTCCAAAATGCCTCCTTTTCCAGATTTCTTCTCAAAAGTACCTAAAATGACAAAAGGAACGATTTAGGGCAATATTTGATCAAATAAATACGATTTAGGGCTTAAATGACCCCTTAAAAGCGGTACACTTTTCGCTTCATCAAATACCCTTACACTTGAGATTTGCTTGTCCTCAAGCAAATGCGCTTTTATTCTAATCAAAACACAAGTTAGGGGTCATTTAATGCTAACATAAAAGTAATTACAACAAATAATCGTTCCACTTTAATCATAATAAGCACGGAGATTACAAACTAGCACCTCACAAGTAGTGTTTAGATACTCACATCTCTCAAGTGTCATCAAAATAAATCTCATAAATGAAAACGGATAATATCTCTCACTACTTGTCATAGCAAATAGATTACCATAGGCTTGGGAAAGGATCGAAAACCTCCTCCACTAGGCGTAAGCACCTAAGATAAACGATCAAAGAGGGCTTTTAAATGGGTTATAACGTTAGGTGTAGGGAAAAGGAAAACACGTTTTTGTTGGATAAAGGATATTTTACTGGTGGCGAGTTAAAGATCTTGATCAATTACATGTACTATACAATGTTGCTAAGCCAAGACTCGACTCAATCTTAAGTTAAAAACAAAATAACAAAAACATAAAATAAACATAAAATGAAACGGGATGGTAGTCCGTATGTTTTTTCTACTTTTCTTTTTCTCATTTTTTTGTGTTTTTTCTTGATTTTTTCGATTTTTTTTTTTTTTTTTTTTTTTTTTTTTTTTTTTTTTTGTTTGCATACACTTTTGCCCTACCATCCAAAATAATACATCATAGGGGCGTTGCATCCCCTTATACTTGAACTTTTACATAACTTTACAAATTACTATTCTAATGACTCGAATTAAGATAATCAAAACACTTGGAGTACTTTTAAAATATTTAGCACATATGGGGGTAATAAATGATGTTCTTCCCCATTACTTCATTACACTAGTACTTTACCCATGAGTCCCAATCGTCCCAAAACAATATGTACAAGGATATGACTCGACTTAGCAACCATGTTATCAACTAGATAATTAACTTGGGTTTAAACAAATGTTGTCACAATAATGCACTAAAAATGAGTGCATACAAGGTAGGCTAAGGCGATTTAGGTGTATATTTAAGTGGGGTGTAAACAAATTCTTCCTTTAAGTAAAATGCTTAAAGGTCGAAACGAAAAGATAGGCTCTGAGGGGTGTACTAGGGTATTGTGTACTAAAAATGAGTACAACACAAAGGGTGTGGGAGAATTACTTGACCAATGTAGCCAATGTAATTATAACAAAAACACAGGTGTAAAACAATGGGTTAATCCTAATGCCTCTTATCATGTAGTAAATCTAACTACACGAATGTAGTCTCACTTGTGGCCTTGGAATGGTCCTAACGCAAGTTCTAGAATCTAAGTGCTACCGGTACACACATCATAGCATAAATGCTTTTCCTACCAATTCTAGGGGCGAACCTCACATATTTGGGGGTGGAAATTTTTTTAGTGGTACGGTTTTTGTGCTAGTCATATAACTCCTATCCGTGAGACGCTCATTAAGATCAAAGTTTCACTCCTATATGTTGTAAAAAATTTTAAATTTGGCACTAAAATTGCCCTAACAAGTATTTCTCTCAGTTTTATTACACATCTACTATTAAACAAACAAAAATCAAGCGTAATAACATTCTCTAATCGTACTTTTACCCCCCCCCCCCCCCTTACACTTAAGATGAACATTGTCCCCAATGTTCAAATAACAAATGTAAAAGCATAAAGTAAAAGAATGAAATCAAATACTCCCCTGATTCGCTCGGTGGATAATGAAGTAACACGGTTAGATCTTCTTCCAAAGTAATGTTGAAGCTCCATGACTAATGCATCGCCATAAGCTTGATTCCACAAACATTTCCTTGTCCAAAATAACCTGTTAAACCTGAGAAAACAAACACGAGAACCTGCATAACATCGGCGGGATAAAATCTATATATAAGGATATAATGCTTGTGGAATGATAACTTTGCTGATTCCTGGAGATTATAAGTTAGAGATTTAATAAAAACTTTTTATGAAAACAAAACTTTCAAAAATTTTCAGAAAATTAAACCTGACGCCGTCAGGTTGTAACTCCTGACGCCGTCAGATATGATCTGACAGAATTCTCATGTTACGTTTCCGGAAAAATTTTGGAAAAACCTATACCTTACTTCCTGGAAATCCTGCAAAACATCATTATGACTCGATACAAGCATTTGACTCAAACAAATACTAATATGTATGTTAATTTATTATTATTACGATTCATGTTCATTTGTGTTCTAATAAACCGATTTAGATTTCCCTTACACTTAACTTTTGCAAAATACCTTTATATGTAGTTAAGACGAAGTTAAAAACAAAATAAAGCATTTTTACAAATTACTTTTGAACATGAATAAATAAGAATAAAAATTAAACACACATACGGAAATAAATAAAAACAAACAAACAAACAAATAAACACACAAAACAAATAAAGCTTGGGTTGCCTCCCAAGAAGCGCTTTTCTTTATTAACGAGTCTTGTAGCTAGACTCAAAGTCACGTACATTACGTGATTCCATCATTGGTCACGGTTCCTAGGCCATTTTCATTCCCGGTTTTATATTCCGGTCCCAATTTCAAACAATCCTTGTAGAAACTGAATATCCTTTCCATAACATAGTCTACTCCTTTATTTCTATCCTCATCATTCCTATAGTAGACCGCTTGCTTGAGCTCCTTCTCAACAATTGACAAGTGTTGGAATTGTTCTATCTTATATGGCATTTGGTAGTTTACCTCATCGGTCTCATCCTTAAATCTAACTATCCCTAAGAAAGGTTCATAAGTCATTCTAGAGACCTCAACAAATGGTTTTCCAAAAACCACTTGAGTTAAGGATGCATCGACTATTGGGCGGATATCTTCTACAATTACAAAGTCGGTGACATAGGTGAAGTTTCCTACATAAACCGGTAATCCCTTAACTCTTCCCGTGAAGTTACTCATCCATCCCTTGTCAGGGAACATCCTATACCCAAGTTGATTTTTCATTATCAAGTTGTAGTGGGCTCTAGTCATGATGTTTATGGGTGATCTAAGGTCGATGTAGGCTTTCCACACATGCAAATGTCCGATGTTGCATGGTATGTTGAGATTAGAAGGGTCGCCTATTTCTATAATTGGTCTACCTAGGAAGTATGGTGTCTCGGGGTCATCGAATAAGTTTGTATGATATGCGCGCTCTTCCTTAGTGGGTAGCCTATTGAAGTAGTCCTCATCATCATCTACTTCTTCAATCTCACTTGTCCTAACTTCCTTATCAACCTCGACTTTCTTATCCTCATCCTTAGGTTCACTATTATCCTCATTCCTATCAATTGGTTTAATAGTGACAATGTTGACAAAGTGGACGTGTTTGGATGAAGAGGGGTCTTTTACTTGGGGTCCGCTATTTGTGTTCCTAGCGTCCTTATGTGGAGGTGATAACACTTGGTTATTGAGAGCTTTCAACAAGTTGTCAATTTTATTGGTCATCTCCGTTTGTTGTTGATTGAATTCGGATTCGAATCTAGCTATCCGAGCTTCTTGAGATGCCATAAATTGAGACATCAATCCTTCAAAGTTATTGGTACTACCATTGCCGGAAGGATTGTTGTTGAAAGTACGGTTCGAGTTGGAACCGCTTGATTGGAAACGACTAGGTGGGTTGGAAGAATTGGTTTGTTGTGCGTTTTGGTTTTGTTTCCACCTAAGGTTCGGGTGATTTTTCCATGAGGGGTTGTATGTATCACCATAGGGGTTTGGCTCGGGTTTGAAAGTGTACCACTTGTCTCCCACTCCGTCAGTACGCGAGGATGCGTAGTCCACAAAAGCTTGTTCGGGGAGTTCCATGCAATCACGAGTGTCGTGGGGACCACTACATAATTCACATGAAGAAGTGATTTTGTTCACTTGGCTTGAAGGTTTAGGAGCCTCGTAGGATTTCATGAGAAACTTGACTTGGTCTTCAAGTTCTATGATCCTACGGTCGGAAGTGCTTGAATTGTTCGAAGGCAAAGATATTGCCTTGACCGTTTTATTCAAATCACGGGGATCACTCCAACTTTCGTTGTCATAAAGAGCAAGATCCTCTAGGAGAGCCCATGATTGTTCCGCACTTAGATCACGTAGCTTGCCACCGGCCGATTGGTCAATGGTTTGCCTCGTGGAGAGATTGATATGGTCATAGAAGATTTGGACTTGGAGCCAAAGTTCTATGCCATGGTGAGGGACTTTTTGGAGTATGTCCTTGAATCGAGTCCATGCCTCGTAGAGGGGTTCGCCTTGACGTTGTTGGAACATCAAGATATCATTCCTTAGCTTGGTAGTTCTTCCCGGTGGGAAAAACTGAGCAAGGAAACGAGTGGTGAGATCATCCCAAGAGGTGATGGATCCTGCGGGTTTACGTTCTAGCCATTGACTAGCTTGGTCCCGCAAAGAGAATTGAAAGAGACGCAGTCGGGTCGTCTCTCGAGTGGCAACATCAAGGTCTATAGAATCAACGATTTTGAGAAAGTCCTTGAGATGTTGATTAGGATCTTCAGAACGAAGTCCATGGAATGCGCATCCGCTTTGCACCAACCGGATGGTGTCAGATCGCAAGGGTGTGACATTGGCTCCTTGAGTGCGCTCAATGGTGTTTCGATAGCCATGGTGGCTAGGACGGGAGTACTCTCCTAAAGTACGGGCTCTAGGAGGTGGTGGTTGTTGTTGTGGTGGTGGGATGTTGGGATCAAGGATATTACCATCTTCCATGATGTCGAATGGTAATGGTTACGAACAAAGAAACGAAGAAAATAGATAGACTAAAGAAAACCTAGAAAAAGAAAATAAAAATCTCACTAGAAAGGAATCTAGTGAGTAGACCTATAAAATAAAAATTCAACCTAAACAATAACTATTCCCCGGCAGCGGCGCCAAAAACTTGATGCGTGGTTTTGCAACCTTACAACAGGTTTTACCTCTCAAGGGATCTCAAGAGGCTTACAACCCCACCAGGCAGTGTACCTGACCGATGTAGTATAGTGTAGTGGTAAGTACGGGGGATTGATCGTTCTCCACAGGGAATAGTGTTCGTTAGGTATGAAAAATTACTCTAATAGGTCTAAGGGTGAGAGAAGATTCTTTTTGTGTTTTTATAATTTTTATGAAAGCAAGTAAAATATCGGGTTTGAAAGAGTAGGCGGAATTAGTTGCTAGTCAACTAACCCAGATTACTACAAATGCAAATAAAATAAAATAACAAAAAAATGAAAATGTTGGTGAAAACTTATGTGGAGGAAAATGTGTTTACTTAGATTTCCTTACTCCCTAACTATCTTTTACCGGTTGATTAGTGTGTATTAGTCGCGTGGATGACGGGTGTATTCCTTAATACCATTCGTGGGGTGGCGTACGTACTTCCCCAACTCTACAAGCTCCTACTTCACTCCTATGTCGAGCCGGCTAGGAAGCTCCTAACATGGGATCACTAGAATTCGCTTGTGCATTAAATACAACCATAAAAACCTTTAGTACGCATTGGTTCATGTTTCTTAAGACGTTCAAGCAAGTTACCGAATAGGAAGTTAGCCAGTTTTCTTAAGCCTAACATAGATGAACAATCATCCAATACAACTAATAACACACTAATAACCAATAATCAATAGCTAGGTTTCATTAGATCTAAGCAAACACAAGATAAATCTAGCCTAGCATGTTAAACAAAAGACAAGAACAAGATAGAATCAAACAACACATAGACATATTGAATGATTAATTGATAACTTATCTTCAATGTAACATGGAAGATCTCAAGGCAAAAAGCCTTGAAAGAGCTGCCAAATTCGTCCTAGGGTTTTCACACACAAAGTTCCCCAATAAGTTCCACACTAATGACAAAGAATTGCAAAACTATATATAGATTTTTAGATCTGACGGCGTCACGTTATGGAGTGTGACGCCGTCACCTCGCCGCTTTTAGGGTTCCCGGATGACCTTCTTGACGCCATTCCTCTTTAGCTCTCCAAAATCCGTTCTGGCCTATCAAGGCTTGACGCCCTCAGACTATGAACGTGACGCCGTCCCTCTTTAAATTATAACGTGACGACCTTGATCAAATTAAAGGGTGACGCCATCAGAATTCCCATGCAATTTTCACTGGCTTATCGTGAGTAAATTTCACATCCACCACTTTTGCCAAGCCATGACGCCGTCCAGGCATAATCCTGACGCCGTCAAAGGTAACTTCCAGCCGATTTTTGAGACTTTGTCGTTTTCTTCACTTTTATGCTCCAAAAACGTCCAAAATGCCTCCTTTTCCAGATTTCTTCTCAAAAGTACCTAAAATGACAAAAGGAACGATTTAGGGCAATATTTGATCAAATAAATACGATTTAGGGCTTAAATGACCCTTAAAAGCGGTACACTTTTCGCTTCATCATTCACATATACTTTATAATCAGCTTATACGTAGTTATTTTAGCATATGCATATGTGGGAAAAAATGAGTGATTGTAAACATAAGAAAACACATATGAGCAGATGAAGAACTTGTGGTAAGTGACGAATTTAAACTTAGCTAAATTGTTAATCCCGCCAACCCGTATAAGTTCTTTACATTTGTATTGCATTTCAGTGTTTTGCAAACCAGGAACAATTACTTGAAGAAAATAAGTCAATTACTGCTAAGGATCTTCATGATAGCGGCATGAAAACTATTTGTATTACTGATTCACGTCAACTTGATCTTGATAAGGTATCTGGAAGTACAAGTGTACAAATCATACAGTAGTTCGTATTATTAGAGATGGATCGAAACTACCACTTGCTTATTAATCGGTTGAATTGGGTTATGATTTGTTTCAAATGGGTCAAGTTTAAAGATTTAGCTAATAGGCGATCGGGTTGAATGGGTCAACTGAGTTGGTACTTGAAAGCCACCCAACACATACTTTACTATTATTAATGTTAACTTCAGTCTTGAGTCAGATTCTGCCATTTTTTTAATATCCGATATGGTGAAACGCTCATTAATGCTACTGATCCTGATTTGTTTATGCTACTTAAAGTTTGAATAAAGAAACGTTTAAAAGTAACAATATAAAACTGCTATAATTGGGATAAATATCATAATTTAGTACTTGATAAATTGTGAGCGGCCATGGGTAAATACTGAGCGACCCCTGTAACAAACTGTGGTGAACAGGTACCAACTTACCTAAGCAACTTTTTTGACGTTGGTATGTTTTGTAGGCAAAATCACAGAAATAAAGTTGCAATTGAGTAATATTAGTAATAAAGTTGCATCAGTAAGCGAAACTCATGTTACAAATATTGATACTTTCACTTGCTATCACAGGCCTTCGAGTGTTACATGTTTTCAAGGTAATCATATTATTTATCTCTTTTCAGGGCGCCAGAGCTTTTATTGGGATCAAAGCAGCATTCTACTACAATTGATATACGGTCATTAGGGTGTATCATGGTTAAATTGCTATCAAAGTAACCATTGTTTAACGGGAAAACAAAGTTTGATTAGCTTGACAAGGTATGGAGTTAAGTTACGTATTGCATGCGTGATAGTTTCATCACTCTCAAAGCATTCTGTGAGGCCTTGGTGTATGGAGTTAAATGAAGCATTCACCAATTGTGAGCGACATGGAGAGTCGGCTCCTCAAAGAGAACTGCCAACAGAAACCAGCAAAACACCGATGATTATGATATGGTTAGTCTGCTTTCTTTTTTTGCACTAAAATACATGATTCACTTCAGCTCAGTTAAGTTTCCTTTATGTAAAACATACGTATAGCTCAGAAATCGATGGCGTTTGTAGAGGTTGATGGGAGAGTGGACAAATCTATAACATCAGCTAACCGAGCAATAAGTGCTTCAAGAGTGGCAGTAGTTAAATCAGTTCAAAACCGAATTCATCATTCGTGCTCAAAATAGACGAAGGTGGGTCCCTTTTGGGTTTGAAACTGCAATTTATTTTTCACTTTTTTTTAAGAAACGAAAAAACAAGCAATAATAAAATGAGGTTGCGTTTGACGAGCTTGATAGAGGTGTAAAGACCATGAAGAAAGGTGAAGTTGACATCATCTTTTTATTTAACTTGAAAACTTTGTGACGATAAATAGTTGAATTAACGTGTAATTAAAGGGGTGCTTATATGTGATGAGACTTTAAAATTGATAATCATTGTGGTTATTAATATTTGTAGCAGGATAAGAATTTGGCATAAGAACATTTTTTATGGACCCATATGAAGCTCGAAAATAACAAATTTTTTGTGTTTTCCAAAGGCATTGTTCCAAGTAAAAGGCTACTTTTGTGGTGGTTAACGAAAGGAGTGTTTGGTTTGGCGCATTTGTAGAGTTTATGGGCACATCGAAATGTGGTAAAGCGCTTTGCTTAGCCAATGTAAGGTTGGTCTTTTAGTCAATGTATTTGTATTTGATACACTAATTTGTATTTGTATTATATGACCAAAAGACAATTGGGCGTTGAAAACGTGATGCTCAGTGTAACTGATGAGGCGAAAAGTGTACCGCTTTTAAGGGGTCATTTAAGCCTTAAATCGTATTTATTTGATCAAATATTGCCCTAAATCGTTCCTTTTGTCATTTTAGGTACTTTTGAGGAGAAATCTGGAAAAGGAGGCATTTTGGACGTTTTTGGAGCATAAAAGTGAAGAAAACGGCAAAGTCTCAAAATTGTGCTGAAAGTCACCTTTGACGGCGTCAACATTAACTCCAGACGGCGTCATGCCTTGGCAAGAAAAGTTGGATGTGAAATTTACTCATGACGGGCCAGTGAGTTTGCATGAGAATTCTGACGGCGTCACGCTTTAACTAAATCAAGGGCGTCACGGCTTAAATCATAAGGGGACGGCGTCACGTTATAGGTCCGACGGCGTCAAGCCTTGATAAGCCAGAATGGATTTTTGAAGAGCTAAAGAGGGACGGCGTCAAGAAGGTCACCCGGGAACCCTAAAAGCGGCGAGGTGACGGCGTCACAATGCATAAGGTGACGCCGTCAGATGTCAAAGTCTATATATAGTTTTCTAATTTTTTGTCATTAAAGAGAGCTTAGTGTGTGGAATTTTGGGATAAAACCCTAAGACGATTTTAGCTACTTTTTCAGGGCTTTTAGCCTTGAGATCTTCCATGTTTCATTGAAAGATAAGTTATCAATTAATCATTCAATATGTCTATGTGTTGTTTGATTCTATCTTATGCTTGTCTTTTGTTTAACATGTTAGGCTAATTTTATCTTGTGTTTGCTTAGATCTAATGAAACCTAGCTATTGATTATTGGTTGTTAGTGTGTTATTAGTTGTATTGGATGATTGTTTATCTATGTTAGGCTTAAGAAAACTGGCTAACTTCCTATTCGGTAACTTGCTTGAACGTCTTAAGAAACATGAACCAAACGCGTACTAAAGGTTTTTATGGTTGTATTTAATGCACAAGCGAATTCTAGTGATCCCATGTTAGGAGCTTCCTAGCCGGCTCGACATAGGAGTGAAGTAGGAGCTTGTAGAGTTTGGGGAAGTAAGTACGCCACCCCACGAATGGTATTAAGGAATACACCCGTCATCCACGCGACTAATACACACTAATTAACCGGTAAAAGATAGTTAGGGAGTAAGGAAATCTAAGTAAACACATTTCTCCACACATAAGTTTCTCACCACTTTTCATTTTTGTTATTTTATTTTATTTGCATTTGTAGTAATTTGGGTTAGTTGACTAGCAACTAATTCCGCCCACTCCTTCAAAACCCGAGATTTTACTTGCTTTCATAAAATATAAAAACATAAAAAGAATCTTCCTCAACCCTTAGACCTATTAGAGTAGCTTTTCATACCTAACGAACACTATTCCCTGTGGAGAACGATCAATCCCCCGTACTTACCACTACACTATACTACATCGGTCAGGTACACTGCCTGGTGGGGTTGTAAGCCTCTTGAGATCCCTCGAGAGGTAAAACCTGTTGTAAGGTTGCAAAACCCACGCATCAAGTTTTTGGCGCCGTTGCCGGGGAGTAGTTATTGCTTAGGTTGAAATTTTATTTTTATTAGGTCTACTCACAAGATTCCTATCAAGTGAGATTTTTTCTTTTTATTTTGTAGCTTTCTCGTATTCTATCTTTTCTTTGTGATTTTGTTTGTAATTTGCTTCAAATGGACTTTTCACTTAGATTTCTAAGATTGCAAGATATGGTTGAGTGGCTAGAACACCAAGAAGTTCAAAATACCTCATTTAGAGACACTTATGAATCATATGAGCCTTCACCTAGGATAGATTCTTATGAACAACCTCCATGTTTAGGATCTTGTTTTAGTGAGGCTAATAGGAAAAGCGACCTAGTTTGCCAAGGAATTGTGGATAGAGCCGTATCAATAAATCATAAGTTGGATGAAGCACTAGGTTTGTTATTATCACTACCTAAGAAAACAATTGACAAGGATATAGGTGATCTTGACACATGGAATAATGAGGTAAACACCATAAGCCCACAAAATACTCAACCATCATTTGAGGCACCCACACCGCCCGTGACTTACCCGGAAGAAGTAGAAGAAACTTTAGGAATCCCAATGGAGGTAGAACCCTTGGACCAAGCACAACTAGAGGATATAGGTTTGAACACTTGTAGTGATAACCTTACTCTTAGTTCTAGGGAGTTTCCTAGTGTTGATGAACCGGAACCTCAACCTTTACACAACTTTTCATCCTTAGATTTACATCTAGGAGACAAAAGGGGAACCGACCCACCCATCAACCAATATTATCCGGGTACTTTTAGGATGAAGGAAGCCATTCACTCACCCCCTTCACCTCACGTGGCATATTCACACCCTAAGGGTGTGTATCGCTACTTTCACCCACACTTAATCCTAAGTGTAGGGAAAACCTCCCCTATTTCCGTTAAATAAGGGTAGAGTCAGGCTCGTGACTCGAACAAAAACAAGCGCTCTTGGGAGGCAGCCCATGCTTTATTTGCTTTGTGTGTTTATTTATTTGTTTGTTTGATTTTATTTGCTTCCGTACGTATGTTTAATTTTTATTTTTATTGATTCATGTTCAAAACTAAAATTGTGAAAATGCTTTATTTTGTTTTTAACTTCGTCTTAACTACATATAAAGGTATTTTGCAAAAGTTAAGTGTAAGGGAAAGTCAAATTGGTTTATTAGAACACATATGAACATGAATCGTAATAATAATAAATTAACATACATATTCGTGTTTGTTTGAGTCAAATGCTTGTATCGAGTCATAATGAAGTTTTGCAGGAATTCCAAGAAGTAAGGTAAAGGTTTTTCCAGAAATTTTCCGGAAACTTAAAATGAAAATTTTTGTCAGGTCATTTCTGACGGCGTCAGGGGTTATAACCTGACGGCGTCAGATTTAATTTCCAGAAATTTTTGAAAGTTTTGTTTTCATAAAAAGTTTTTATTAAATCTCCAACTTATAATCTCCAGGAATCTGCAAAATTATCATTCCACAAGCATTATATCCTTATATATAGATTTTATCCCGCCGATGTTATGCAGGTTTTCGTGTTTGTTTTCTCAGGTTTAACAGGTTATTTTGGACAAGGAAATGTTTATGGAATCAAGCTTATGGCGATGCATTAGTCATAGAGCTTCAACATTCTCTTTGGAGGAAGATTTAACCGTGTGATTTCACTACCCAACGAGCGAATCAGGGGAGTATTTGATTTCATTCTTTTACTTTATGCTTTTACATCTTGTTATTTGAACATTGGGGACAATGTTCATCTTAAGTGTAAGGGGAGGGTAAAAGTACGATTAGAGAATACTATTGCACTTGATTTTTGTTTATTTAATAGTGGATGTGTAATAAAACTGAGAGAAATACCTGTTAGGGCAATTTTAGTGCCAAATTTAAAATTTTTTACAACATATAGGAGTGAAACTTTGATCTTAATGAGCGTCTCACGGATAGGAGTTATATGACTAGCACAAAAACCGTACCACTAAAAAATTTTCCACCCCAAATATGTGAGGTTCGCCCCTAGAATTGGTAGGAAAAGCATTTATGCTATGATGTGTGTACCGGTAGCACTTAGATTCTAGAACTTGCGTTAGGACCATTCCGAGGCCACAAGTGAGACTACATTCGTGTAGTTAGATTTACTACATGATAAGAGGCATTAGGATTAACCCATTGTTTTACACCTGTGTTTTTGTTATAATTACTTTGGCTACATTGGTCAAGTAATTCTCCCACACCCTTTGCGTTGTACCCATTTTTGGTACACGATACCCCTAGTACACCCCTCAGAGCCTATCTTTTCATTTCGACCTTTAAGCATTTTACTTAAAGGAAGAATTTGTTACACCCCACTTAAATGTACACCCAAATCGCCTTAGCCTACCTTGTATGCACTCATTTTTAGTGCATTATTGTGACAACATTTGTTTAAACCCAAGTTAATTATCTAGTTGATTACATGGTTGCTAAGTCGAGTCATATCCTTGTACATATTGTTTTGGGACGATTGGGACTCATGGGTAAAGTACTAGTGTAATGGAGTAATGGGGAAGAACATCATTTATTACCCCCATATGTGCTAAATGTTTTAAAAGTACTCCAAGTTTTTCAATTATCTTAATTCGAGTCATTAGATTAGTATTTGTAAAGTTATGTAAAAGTTCAAGTGTAAGGGGATGCAACGCCCCTTTGATGTATTATTTTGGATGGTAGGGTAAAAGTGTATGTAAAAAAAAAAAAAAAAAAAAAAAAAAAAAAAAAAAAAAAAAAAAACGAAAAAATCAAGAAAAATACAAAAAAATGAGAAAAAGAAAAATAGAAAAAACATACGGACTACCATCCCGTTTCATTTTATGTTTATTTTATGTTTATGTTTTGTTATTTTCTTTCATTAGCTTAAGATCGAGTCTAGTCTTGGCTTAGCAACATTGTATAGTACATGTAATTGATCAAGATCTTTAACTCGCCACCAGTAAAATATCCCTTATCCAACAAAACCGTGTTTTCCTTTTCCCTACACCTAACGTTATAACCCATTTAAAAGCCCTCTTTGATAGTTTATCTTAGGTGCTTACGCCTAGTGGAGGAGGTTTTCGATCCTTTCCCAAGCCTATGGTAATCTAGTTGCTATGACAGGTAGTGAGAGATATTATCCGTTTTCATTTATGAGATTTATTTTGATGACACTTGAGAGATGTGAGTATCTAAACACTACTTGTGAGGTGCTAGTATATAATCTCCGTGCTTATTATGATTGAAGTGGAACGATTATTTGTTGTAATTACTTTTATGTTTGCATTAAATGACCCCTAACTTGTATTTTGATTAGAATAAAAGCGCATTTGCTTGAGGACAAGCAAATCTCAAGTGTAAGGGTATTTGATGAGGCGAAAAGTGTACCGCTTTTAAGGGGTCATTTAAGCCTTAAATCGTATTTATTTGATCAAATATTGCCCTAAATCGTTCCTTTTGTCATTTTAGGTACTTTTGAGGAGAAATCTGGAAAAGGAGGCATTTTGGACGTTTTTGGAGCATAAAAGTGAAGAAAACGGCAAAGTCTCAAAATTGTGCTGAAAGTCACCTTTGACGGCGTCAACATTAACTCCAGACGGCGTCATGCCTTGGCAAGAAAAGTTGGATGTGAAATTTACTCATGACGGGCCAGTGAGTTTGCATGAGAATTCTGACGGCGTCACGCTTTAACTAAATCAAGGGCGTCACGGCTTAAATCATAAGGGGACGGCGTCACGTTATAGGTCCGACGGCGTCAAGCCTTGATAAGCCAGAATGGATTTTTGAAGAGCTAAAGAGGGACGGCGTCAAGAAGGTCACCCGGGAACCCTAAAAGCGGCGAGGTGACGGCGTCACAATGCATAAGGTGACGCCGTCAGATGTCAAAGTCTATATATAGTTTTCTAATTTTTTGTCATTAAAGAGAGCTTAGTGTGTGGAATTTTGGGATAAAACCCTAAGACGATTTTAGCTACTTTTTCAGGGCTTTTAGCCTTGAGATCTTCCATGTTTCATTGAAAGATAAGTTATCAATTAATCATTCAATATGTCTATGTGTTGTTTGATTCTATCTTATGCTTGTCTTTTGTTTAACATGTTAGGCTAATTTTATCTTGTGTTTGCTTAGATCTAATGAAACCTAGCTATTGATTATTGGTTGTTAGTGTGTTATTAGTTGTATTGGATGATTGTTTATCTATGTTAGGCTTAAGAAAACTGGCTAACTTCCTATTCGGTAACTTGCTTGAACGTCTTAAGAAACATGAACCAAACGCGTACTAAAGGTTTTTATGGTTGTATTTAATGCACAAGCGAATTCTAGTGATCCCATGTTAGGAGCTTCCTAGCCGGCTCGACATAGGAGTGAAGTAGGAGCTTGTAGAGTTTGGGGAAGTAAGTACGCCACCCCACGAATGGTATTAAGGAATACACCCGTCATCCACGCGACTAATACACACTAATTAACCGGTAAAAGATAGTTAGGGAGTAAGGAAATCTAAGTAAACACATTTCTCCACACATAAGTTTCTCACCACTTTTCATTTTTGTTATTTTATTTTATTTGCATTTGTAGTAATTTGGGTTAGTTGACTAGCAACTAATTCCGCCCACTCCTTCAAAACCCGAGATTTTACTTGCTTTCATAAAATATAAAAACATAAAAAGAATCTTCCTCAACCCTTAGACCTATTAGAGTAGCTTTTCATACCTAACGAACACTATTCCCTGTGGAGAACGATCAATCCCCCGTACTTACCACTACACTATACTACATCGGTCAGGTACACTGCCTGGTGGGGTTGTAAGCCTCTTGAGATCCCTCGAGAGGTAAAACCTGTTGTAAGGTTGCAAAACCCACGCATCAGTAACGATACGATACTACGAGAATTAATTGTTCTTTGAAACTGGATTTTGGCTAATATATTTTAGGTAGTGCTTAAGTTTAAGCACAATAATAGCAAATGATGCAATTCTGGCCTTTCTTACGAGTGGCAAGTTTACACGTGCGTGTTAATTTTCTAATCTATTTTAGTCCGGCTAAACACTATTCTATATTCGCTCTGCTAAAAGTAATATTGATGTTCTTTTGGCTGAACAATACTCCAGGTGGACAAATGCGCCCATAACAGGTTCACTTAATTCAATACTTTTCAAGTGATTACATTCGGGCCATTCGCTTCTGCAAATATTGTTTTAACATGATTATCACATGCAATTGGTAATTTGCTCAACCATGCATTAAACACTATTCTATATTCGCTCTGCTAAAAGTAATATTGATGTTCTTTTGGCTGAACAATACTCCAGGTGGACAAATGCGCCCTTAACAGGTTCACTTAATTCAATACTTTTCCAGTGATTACATTCGGGCCATTCGCTTCTGCAAATATTGTTTTAACATGATTATCACATGCAATTGGTAATTTGCTCAACCATGCATTTATGAATTATCTACTTACTTATAATAATCATGCAAACTCTACAAGTTTTATTAACATATGCATTTTCTCAATTCTCAGGCCTGAAGATGAATCAAGGACCAAAGATGAATCAGAATATTACGCCTATAAAAGACATTAGTCCTATGCTCGATAGCATGGTGGTGAAAGCAAGATGTATCTCGATATGGCATTGTCATAATCCATTTTTTGGGACAGCTTGAAAGAACTGCGAAAAGAGCAGGTTTCGTCACATTTCCAGTTATTGAGAAACAAATTTATCGATTCATCCATTTTTCCATGTCTTTCCTCTTAACTGTAAATCTACCTTCTTAGTAGTAACATAAAATCACTAATTAGTTTTACATAATTTATTTAATAGCATCTCATAATACACCACACCATGAAAGGTTCCATCTTCTGTCAACTTCTCCATTCCATCTGGACCATTAAATAACACAATGCCTGCCATCAAAATTCATAAAGATATAAAGCAAATGGTTTAATTGGCAAACATAGTAAACCTGGTGTTGGGTCAAAGTGGGTTGGGTTAAACTGGAATTTACTAATTACGGGGCAAGAAATGTAAGGTTGTTTCGTTAACTTAAGTTTTTAAACAATATTTATAAGCTTTGCTCGCCCATCGAACGGGCTATGCTTTAATACTTTGTCAACATGTCCACTTTTCCAGCCATTCTTGACCAACTTTCTTTCGTTATAGAAAAATATGTCAACGATAATTATAAGACATGCCCGCCCATCGGGCGGGCTTTGCAACTAGTATATATATATATATATATATATATATACATCGTTTATCATAAAGGCTATGTTTTCAAAGCCGATTGTATCACAATGCTCTCGTTTTAAAAAGTCATGTCGGGTTTCAATTTTTATTCATACGACATAAATAAATCATTAAGTCATTATATGTTTAGAACAAGTGGTGATATATTTATTTTCTCGTCGAGTTACTTAAATGTGTAGTCGAATGTATTTTAAATGACCACTAGATCAACCAAAATTATCGAGTTATAATGGGTTTTATGCATGTGTCGAGGAGGGGGGGCTGCGGCCCATGCCAACACAAGGATTGGATTTATTATTTAACACACTTGGGCTTTAGCTTAAAGGACCAACGTCCTGTTAAGGGAAAAGAACAATAACAACCTAAGCCTTACAGATGGGCTTCGGCCTATGCACAAGAGTGTTTAGAATCTGTTTGTGAAATATAAGTCCAACACATTTTTGGTTTTTTCTTTTCTTTCGCTGGGAAAACAACATCAGTAAACAAGGATAGTTTTTGAACTAGCTTTGCAAGGTTTATATTGTTCAAAACTTGAGTAATTTAGCGAGTGGCAACGGGTTGAGAACAAGACTTCGACCAAGGTTTATGTTACAAGAGTGGTAGTGTTGTAGTCTCGTTGTAAACCAACGAATCAAGCACCCAAGAGGGTGTTGCCAACGTCACATAATGTCGAATCAAACACGAGTGTTAACCAACTTTTGAGATAATTTTGCGACTGTGACCAACTCCTTGGCCGCGACATGACATTCCCGTCTAGAACTACTAGTTCCAGTTTATTTAAGCTCATGACTTACGAGCACAACATAGAAGTGAGATAGGAAATTTGGAATAATTCCCGTTGCTTATACGACCTTGCTAGACTTTGAGGGTCTAGGTGGTTCTTGAGTCGAGTACAACTCGACCCAACACGAGCACAAGCATACTCTTTGAAGTCGAACTAAAACAACAAGGATCTAGGACTTATGAACCTCACTATACTTGCTTACAAATTCATTTTGAAGTTTGATATTTCTTTATAGACATAAACACAAACACATCGCAAGCATATCTTTAAGACCAAAAATTCGACTAGTATGACTCTTAACCAAAACCTATAACATTCTAGCAAACATCAAATCATCCAGTAGCACATTTTAAGACCAAATTTAGCTAATCTAATTCTTGACCCATAAACCACAACAATTCGAGCACCATGAATTCGTCACTGTAGCTCATTGCGAGTAACTCAAACCAACCCAAGTCTAACCTATCCAACGACAAAACTTCAAGATTATGAGCCAATACAAGTTTCTAATTTATGTTACTAGTTTCAAAAGTCATTTATAAACCACACCAAATCCAACACAATTCGACATATGTACTGATTTACTAGAAACATATAAAAATCACAAGAGTATATAACAATTCTAGAGGTTCTAATAGACAACAAAAATCACAAGATTTTCAAGAACAAAACAACAAGATTGGGTTTAAACCTTACAAAGGATTGAAGATAGATCGATTTCAAGAGTCACCACAGAAAACCCACTCGATTCTAAGCTAGCCACACCCTTCCTTCTCCCCTTGATTCACTCGACTAAGATATTTTTTGAGGTGAGATTGATGTTCTTGGTGTGACATTGCTTCTCCTGGAACCGAGTTTCTTAAAGGGTAACTAATGGTAATCCCTTGAGTTCCTTTTGATCATCAAGAAAAAGAGGTTTCACTTGTTTTAGTTATCATCTCTTTCTTTGGCCTCGATTTCTTGAAGGTTGACTACTGTGGATCGACATTTGAATCCGACAAAGGCTTTGGAAAAGCTAAAAGTACCAAAGTATCATCTATAGATAGTGATAGATGAAGATGTGGTAGGTTTTTCTGGGTTTCTTCAATCGAATGGTCAATGGATTCTTTGTTCTGTGAGTTGTGAGTATCGAAGGAGAAGAAAAGGGATCAGAAAAGAGAGTTAGACCTCACATGTTTAGGGATAAGAGTGTTTTTATTTATTTGTTTTAAGGTTTATAATGTATTGAGTGTGCCCCGTGTCTCGTTTAGTTGAGGTAAAATTATGGCACCTCGGTTTCACGTAAACGTGAAAAATATAATTCTGTATTCATTTTTACAAAACTGATGTAAAATAAATTTGTTGACTCCTAAAATAAAATTTAAAGTTCAACCTTAACTAAAGTGGTGTCGATACGCGTGTGGTGTCAGTTTTTCAGAAAAACTAGATAACTTCTCGTTTTTGTTACATTGGTGACTGAAATTGTCAGAAAGTGATAAATTCACTTTTACTGATAAATTAAAATAGTTTTGGTGAGTTATTATACGCTACTGCGTGCGGGTTTGCTTCCCGTAATAAATATGTAAACATATAATTGTTCAGTTTGGCAGTCGTGTAATAATAAATAGACATTTATTATTAATATATTAGTGTGAAAATTACCACTTGTCACATCCTCCCCGCCTTAGAACGAAAACCGTCCTCGGTTTTCACTTAGAGTTTTCTTATGAATTTGAGAAGAGGTGTGGGTATTTGCGTTTGATCTCGTCCTCGCGTTCCCACGTGTATTCGGGACCTCTTCGAGAGTTCCAACAAACTTTAACAATAGGAATGCGGCTTTGCTTAAGCCGTTTGATTTTCCGATCCATAATTTCGACAGGTTCTTCGATGAAATTTAGTCTCTCGTCCATCTGGATTTCCTCTGAAGGAATGGCAAGCGTTTCGCTTGAGAGACATTTCTTCAGATTACTCACATGAAACACGTTGTGTACAGAGCTGAGTTTTGACGATAGCTCGAGTCGGTAAGCTACCAGCCTGATTCTGGTGATGATTTTGAAAGGTCCAATGTAGCGGGGATTTAATTTCCCACGTTTGCCAAAATGAATCACGCCTTTCCATGGCGAGACCTTTAACATGACGCGGTCACCAACTTGGAAGTCAAGTGGCTTCCGTCTTTTGTTAGCATAGCTTTTCTGTCGGTCTCGAGCCGCTTGCATTCAGCTCTTGATTTGCACTAACTTTTCGGTGGTCTCCTGCACTAATTCGGGACCAGTGAGCTGACTTTCTCCAACTTCAGTCCAACATATAGGGGACCTGCACTTTCGACCATAAAGTGCCATGTAATGTGCAGCTTTGATGCTTGTGTGATAGCTATTATTGTAGAAAAACTCGGCTAACGGCAGATGCCTATCCCAACCATTTCCAAACTCTATCATACATGCTCGAAGCATGTCCTCCAGGGTTTGGATGGTTCTTTCGCTTTGACCAACGGTTTGAGGATGATATGCAGTGCTCATATCGAGATCGGTACCCAATGCATCTTGCAATGATCTCCAGAAGTTTGACGTGAAACGACTGTCTCTGTCGGAGATGATAGAAATTGGAACTCTATGTCGTGCAACTATTTCTTTCACATATAACCATGCAAGTTTATCCATGCTATCATTTTCCTTGATCGGTAGGAAGTGGGCGGATTTTGTGAGACGATCAACGATTACCCAAATGGTGTCGTAACCGCTAGATGTCTTTGGCAGTTTTGTAGTGAAATCCATCGTTATGCGTTCTCATTTCCATTCGAGAATTTTGGGTTGTCCGAGTAAACCCGATGGTCGCTGATATTCAGCTTTGACCTTGGAGCATGTTAAGCACTGACTGACATATGTTGCAATGTCAGCTTTCATGTTAGGCCACCAGTAGAGTTTCTTCAGATCAAGGTACATTTTGTCAGCTCCCGGGTGGATAGAGTACTTGGATTTATGGGACTCGTGCATGATGAAGTCACGTATCCCTCCACAGAGTGGGACCCAACTTCTGTTTTTGAAACACAACGTTCCGTTAGCTCTCTTTACGAATCCGTTTTTGCTTTCAGGCATCCCATAAATTTTCTTGTTAGGTCTGTTTTCCTCCCTGAGTGCCTCGGCCTGAGCCTCAAGGATCCTTGCTGGGAGTGGTGAGATTATCGTCATACCCAATGATCGTACTCTCAGAGGTTTCGGTCGTTCTTTTCGACTAAGAGCATCTGCTACTACGTTTGCTTTGCTGGGGTGGTATCGAATTTCGCAATCATAGTCGCTGAGCAATTCTAACCAACGGCGTTGCCTCATGTTGAGCTCTTTTGGTAAAGAATGTGTTGCAGACTCTTGTGGTCAGTGTAAACTAAACATTTAGTACCGTAAAGGTAATGTCTCCAGATTCTGAGTTCAAACACTACTGAACCCAATTCTAAATCATGGGTGGTATAGTTTTTCTCGTGCTTTTTCAATTGTCGAGAAGCATAGGCTATCACCTTCTCTCGCTGCATCAAGACAGCTCCTAGCCCTTTGTGTGAGGTGTCATAGTAGACCACAAAGTCTTCACTACCTTCAGGTAGGGCTAAGATTGGTGTGCTGCACAACTTATTTTTGAGAAGTTGAAAAGCTTCTTCTGCTTTATCTCCCCATTCGAACCTCACGTTCTTTTGAGTTAACTTGGTCAAGGGTTTAGCAATCTTCGATAATCCCTCGATGAACCTTCTGTAGTACCCTGCAAGTCCTAAGAATTGGCGTATCTCCGTGGGTGTTGTAGGTGTCGCCCAATCCTTTATTGACTCGATCTTTGCAGGATCTACATGTATGCCTTGACTGTCAATTACGTGTCCTAGAAAGTGAACAGTTGGAATCCAGAATTCACACTTCAAGAATTTTGCATGCAATTCTTCCTTCTTCAATAGCTCTAAGATTAGCCTGAGGTGTTCTTCATGTTCCTTTTCGATCTTAGAGTATATCAAAATTTCGTCGATAAAGACGATCACGAATTTGTCTAGATACGGCTTGCACACCCTATTCATTAGATCCATGAATACCACTGGTGCGTTGGTTAGGCCGAATGGCATAACCTGGAACTCGTAGTATCCGTAGCAAGTTCTGAAAGCCGTCTTCGGGATATCCTCTTCCCGAACCCTAAGCTGGTGGTATCCGGATCTCAGATCGATTTTGTAGTAGACACATGAACCTTGGAGCTGATCGAACAGATCGTCGATTCTCGGAAGTGGATAACGGTTCTTGATGGTTAGTTTGTTTAGTTCGCGGTAATCGATGCACATCCTAAAAGATCCATCTTTCCTTTTGACAAAAAGAACTGGAGCTCCCCAAGGGGAAGAACTCGATCTGATGAATCCTTTCTCTGCGAGTTCTGATAATTGGTTTGACAATTCTTGTAACTTTGTCGGAGCTACCCGATAAGATGCACGTGCCATGGGTGCGGCACTAGGTATTAAGTCAATTCAAAATTTGACTTGTCAGTTTGGCGGGAGTCCAGGTAAGTCTTCAGAAAAGACTTTTGGAAAATCTCTTACGATTGGAACGTCCTCCAAACATTTTTCCTCCTACTTCTTTTCTTCCCGTTCAGAGACTTGTGCTAGGAAGAGAAGGCATTCTTTCTCAAGGCATTTCTGTGCCTTTGTGCAAGAGATAACGTTTAGTCTCGAGGCGTTCCTTCGACCTCTTTTGTCGCCTTCAACGTTCAGAACTTCGTTTCCATAAGGAAGCCGGACGATTTTCTCGTCGCATAGAATGGTGGCATGATATTTCGATAACCAGTCCATGCCAATAATGACGTCAAAACTACCCAATTCTACCGGCATAAGTCGATGTTGAATGGGTGATTTAACAGATTTAAAGTGCAACATCTGACGATAGTTTCTACTCTTTCTACGTTCCCGTTAGCTAGTTCCACATTGTATACATTATCTAAGGTAGTCGGGGCGATATCAAGTAGTGCACTAAATGCAGTTGAAACAAAACTTCTATCTGCCCCCGTATCAAACAATATGGATGCGTAGCGGTTATTTAAAAGGAACGTACCCGTTACGACATTCGGCTCATCTTTTGCTTTTGCTTTGCACACTGCATAAACCCTTCCGCGGGCTCCTCCATCATTTCCACGATTTCCCTGCTGTCCTGTAGCTACTTGGTTCCCTCCAGCAACTTGATTCTTTGGCTCACGGCGCTCATTCTTATAGTGCCCTTTCTTTCCGCACCCAAAACAAGTTACATCGGCCTTCGGGTTCTGCTCGGGTGCTGCCTGTGCAGTGGCAAGAGTTCTCGATCTACAATCTCTGGCCATGTGCCCAACCTTCTGACAGTTGTGGCATTTCATTGTGCACGGCCCGCTGTGATGTAGCTTACAACAATTGCAGAACGGGTGCTTTCCGACGTATCCTTTTTTCTCAGCTGGATACCCTTTCTTCTCTGCTGTTCCATCAGCGTAAACCTTAGCAACATCCTGCTTCTTGTTTGGGAGATGGTTGTTGTTGTTGCGGGAATGGTCATCCCACTTACGCTTGTTTGTTGCAACCGTTTCAGCTGTGTCCTCAATCACCTGATCTATCAACTTATTTGCCACTTCCATGGTCTCATGGAGGTCAATGGCCTTATAAGTTGTGACATTACCCTTGATAGACGCGGGTAATCCGCCAACATACCTCTCCAATAGGCGGGTCTCAGTTTGGACCATGTCAGGACACAACAAAGCGAGCTCCTGAAAACGTTGATTGTACACTGCTATATTGGTACCTTTTACCTTGAGATTCCAGAATTCGAACTCTAGCTTCTTCACCTCATTACGAGGGCAATACTTCTTAAGAACCATCTGCTTGAAACTTTCCCATGACATTGCGTATGCAGTGTCGTAGCCAGCTGATTTAGAGTAATTATTCCACCAGGTTAGAGCTGCATCTTGGAAAGTAAACGGTGCATACTTAACCTTGTCCTCTTCCAAACAACCACTAATTCAGAACACCGTTTCTAGCTTCTCAATCCATCGAACCAGAACGATTGCTCCTTCAGTACCACCAAAACCTCCAGTCATTATCTTCCTGAAGTCTTGATAAGTACAGCCTCGAACGTTGTTGTTTGTGGGTCTAGAATTCCCACCATCAGTTTTTGAGTTGTTAGCTGCAGCTAGTGCTGCTGCCACCCTTTCTTCTACTAGCTGGTCAAGCATGGCTCGATTGACAGGTGGAGCTGCTGCAGTTGCCCTAGCTGGGCTTGGATTTGTTGCACGAGTGGTTCTGGTTATTCTTTTTGAAGGCATTTTGCTGTATCAGATAGATAGAGATAATTGAGATTTCGAGAGTTTATTATCACACAAGTGTATAATCATAGGTAGAGCATATGAGTAAGATCAATCATAAGGAAGTTGACACAATGGAATAATAAATCAAGCTTGTCATAGATTTAAATCAAGTCGGGTTCACAAAAGGTTACAAGCTCGAATACATAGAGGAACATCACAAATTTTGAATACAGATACAGAAAAACTACAAATGCCACTAACTGACAGCCACTCAGTCTAGTGGGAACACCAACTACTAGGAGAACTAAAATCCATCGCGTCCAATGCGTAGCTGCTCCAGCTCCTGCGCCATCCATGCTATGATAGTCTCCAGATGACCTGTCCTAGTCTCCAGCTGCGTGATGCGTCTTCTTGACACCAACACCTCTCTACGTTCCTCATGCCCGACCCTTGTAAACCTAGCCATCACTGACTCTAGCTCATGCATCTGATGCCAGTTAGTTCATTCAGCATCCTATGCCCTGGCCTGGTCTCTCTCGATATCACCCAATCTCTGACGAACTCCTGCAAGTTCCTTGTTAACTTGCTCCTCATGGCGCCCAAGCCTCTCTAACTGATCAGAGTGAACATCCAATAAGTTCCCCTGTGCCCCAAGCTGGATCAAAAACCTAGTAGCATCATCTTCTTCCTCCTCCACTATAGGTGAGACAGCAAGTGGAGGGGAATCTGGCACTAACGGAGATGGTGGCACAAATGATGGTGAAGATGGCTCGTATGTGGGACTGCCAACATGAAGTGGAGCACTATGAACACACTCAATATCCTTCCATATCTCCCCATTAATCTCACATGTATCTGGAGCCTCATCCTTAGCACGTAATCCAGTAGCCCTCAGTCCAAATCCCAAAGGCATATCCATATCTCCCCTATCATCTAAGCAGCTCTAGAACTCTGCCCAATCTCGAATGTACCCGGAACCTCCACCATAATCGCTTTTCCATGTCGCGGTTCTGCTGGTATAACCTGCTAGGGTGTAGGGTCTGGTATCGGCTCCTCCTCCGGATCCTCTTCTGACTCTTCCTCGGGATCCTCGTTTGTGTAAGAGTCATCGGCTCTCCTGAGCCTCTGGTGTGGTGGAGACTGATCTGGGGATGATGCGGGTGAAAGAGATACTGGGGTAGTAGAGGTACCCATATAGACAGCTCGGGTTCTCCTCTGTGGTAATGATGGCAAGTCTGAGTACCGCATTCGATATCCAGGGACTCTCATGCGGGTAGTTCGACGAACTGGGTGAGTGGTAGTATCAGTAGTAGTAGGAGTAAGCTGGATAGGAGTCTGATCTGTAGTGAGTGTAGGTAATACTGGTGTAAGTACAGGCTCGGTGTGATCAGGGTCTGGTGCGTTAAAAGCTTGCAGCACCTGCATGTATGGATCGTCGGAGTTTGGCGAGATCGGAGGAATGTGATGTGACGACATAGTCTGTGACAAAATGGTACACATGTGTAAGTATATCTAAAATACTCAAAATAAGTAGTATAAGTTACGTATGTATAAATATACATATAATACATGTAGCTGGGAAAAATCAACCGATTTTATTAAGCAGCTAAGATAAATAATCATCAAACAAATTGTGAGCAAGGCAGGCAGGCAAGTGGCGGTCATAGGGACTTGTTTTTGTAAAAAGCGGTTATAGTTTAAGATTTATATGTACCTAGTTCTCTATAACCTAGGCTCTGATGCCAATCTGTAACACCCCCAAAAATCTGGTATAGCGGAAGCATTCGGGTCATGGGGTGCTACTAAATTGATAATCAAAACACATGGTAACAAAGAACGGAATACATACTCCGTTTTAATTGATTAAATCATGAAAATATCGTTTACAACATTGTTTTGAATTCATAAAGTGTAGCCTACAAATTTCAGTTGTCCCAGACAAAAACAAGTCATAAATTTAAAATTACAGCATTCAAACAGTAATCTATGACCCTTGCCCTGCCACCATCTTGTCATAATATTCAGCTTAGACACCTGAGAAAAACATGCTTAAAAGTCAGCAAAAAGCTGGTGAGTTCATAGGTTTAACAATAAGCAGTAAATCAGTAGTTGGACCATGAGTTTAGCATATGAACATCGCAACCCATGCAATGGCATATAAAATACAGTCTATTACGCTAGCACTAAGTTCTTGCAACCGAACCTATAACTCGTGTGCATGCTATAGAAGCATGTTAAATAACAGTGGTCCGACAAGTGTGTATCCCAGAAACTTGTAGTTTCGACATGGTATACGTTCGTTTGCCTATCCGGTTAACTCGAACGGGGACGTTACTCCCAATAGATCTATTTATAACACTCGCGCTTCCCATCAGGAATTGACGGTTCATGAGTTGGGCATAAAAGGGACATAAAAGGGCTTAGGCTAAACCACGTAATAGCATAGACAATAGTTTGGTCCATAAAATAGTTTTGCATGTTTCTCACCCCGATAGTAAAACAAGTTTAAATTGTGTGGGGCTATAAACTCACCTTGATAAATAGCAGTCAGATCACAAAATAGTTCAGACAGAGTTCAGCACCGACACGCGACCTAGATTAGTAAGGTTTGTTTTAGTTCACAGTTCAAGTTCAAGAATTTCAATTGTTTTAAAGAGTTCATGTTGGTGTTGCTGGTGTGGCAGCATTTAAGTCGGAACAATGTTTTTATCATTTGTAGATATTGGCTCATTGGAGTGTACAAGCGTACAAAAGATTAAGACTAGTAACCCTTCGAATTGACAGAGATCGGAAAACTACGCACGAAGGATAATGACTATTGTATGTCAAACGTGAACGACATATGAGAATGTTGGCGTTAAGTGAGTGTATGTGTGTATATATCCTTTCATATATACATATGGCATTTGTAAAGAGTATTTAAGTTTGAAAATGTTCCGTCATCACATGTTGTGTTATAACTTGTGTTTGTGAGAAATCGTTGTTTTAACAAATTTGAAGTTTATGTCAAAAGAAAATAATCGTTTCACACTTATTTGACTTATATAAGTTTGACATGACCAATTCGAGTTGTGAGTTATGAAAACATTTAGTTAGTTTATTATTTCCAACTTTAATATTTGTTTGTATATAGATATATATATGTCGTTAATTGTGAAAATTTATGTTTTTCCATTTCAAATGTTTTCAAGTCGTATATATATATATATATATATATATATATATATATATATATATATATATATATATATATATATATATATATATATATACACACACACATATAGCTCATTGCGAGTAACTCAAACCAACCCAAGTCTAACCTATCCAACGACACAACTTCAAGATTATGAGCCAATACAAGTTTTTAATTTATGTTACTAGTTTCAAAAGTCATTTATAAACCACACCAAATCCAACACAATTCGACATATGTACTGATTTACTAGAAACATATAAAAATCACAAGAGTATATAACAATTCGAGAGGTTCTAATAGTAAACAAAAATCACAAGATTTTCAAGAACAAAACAACAAGATTGGGTTTAAACCTTACAAAGGATTGAAGATAGATCAATTTCAAGAGTCACCATAGAAAACCCACTCGATTCCAAGCTAGCTACACCCTTTATTCTCCCCTTGATTCGCTTGTCTGAGATATTGTTTGAGGTGAGATTGATGTTCTTGGTGTGACATTGCTTCTCCTGGAACCGAGTTTCTTAAAGGGTAACTAATGGTAATCCCTTGAGTTCCTTTTGATCATCAAGAAAAAGAGGTTTCACTTGTTTTAGCTATCATCTCTTTCTTTGGCCTCGATTTCTTGAACGTTGACTACTGTGGATCGACATTTGAATCCGAAAAAGGCTTTGGAAAGGCTAAAAGTACCATAGTATCATCTATAGATAGTGATAGATGAAGATGTGATAGGTTTTTCTGGGTTTCTTCAATCGAATGGTCAATGGATTCTTTGTTCTGTGAGTTGTGAGTATCCAAGGAGAAGAAAAGGGATCATAAAAGAGAGTTAGACCTCACATGTTAAGGGATAAGAGTGTTTTTATTTATTTGTTTTAAGGTTTATAAAGTATTGAGTGTACCCCGTGTGTCGTTTAGTTGAGGTAAAATTATGGCACCTCGGTTTCACGTAAACGTGAAAAATATAATTTTGGATTCGTTTTTACAAAACTGATGTAAAATAAATTTGTTGACTCCTAAAATAAATTTTAAAGTTCAACCTTCACTAAAGTGGTGTCGGTACGCGTGTGGTGTCGGTTTTTCAGAAAAACAAGACAACCTCTCGTTTTTGTTACATTAGTGTCCGAAATTGTTAGAAAGTGATAAATTCAATTTTACTGATAAATTAAAATAGTTTTGGTAAGTTATTGTACGCTGCTGCGTGCGGGTTTGCTTCCCGTAATAAATATGTAAACATTACCATTTGTCACATGACCTCAATTCAACGTGCTACTTTTGTGGTAATTATCCGAATAACTTAGGTCTTTTGACTCATGCAGCAATAGGATATATTGGGCAATAATTGTAGGTAATTCTTTGATTGGTGAACCCAATACCTCAATTAAAACTTTGTTGATTTAAATCTTAGCATAAATTGGTAAATAAAAACGTTTTGAAAACTTATGATACGAAGATGTGTGCATGCTTCTTTGTACATATTTTGATTGACACATCAAAATTAGTACCCTAAAAATTTATGTCCATGCTATTTAATTATAAGAAACACTTGGAGTTATTATTTAGCGTAAGTGAGACCTTACCTAGATTTTAATGACAAGGTAAATTTCCATTATGCGTGAGACCAGTAATGGAGAATTTGCAGTTTCTAAATTAGACGACTTAATTAAGTTGTTAGTGAGACCTAGAAACTTAAAGCATGAGATGGGATGAAACATGCTTACTTTGCAAATTGTATTTGGCAAATGTAAATCCCATAATGATCTTAGAGTCGAAAATTGTTTGCCAATTATTGTTCGACAGATTACCATATTTTGTACTTTCAAGAATATTAAATGGTTATATGTATATTTCCTGGATATTTTCTTTTCTTGAAAAATTGTATTATTAGAATACTAATATTTGAACTTTTTCTGTAGAAATGGCTCAACCCGATAATGCTGTACTAAGTTCTGCTTTCAAAAACCACTTTGAAAGGGAAAAATTGACTGGCCCAAATTTCAATGACTGGCATAGGTCACTCAGGATTGTCTTGAGAGTGTCCAAAAATCTGAAATATTTGACTAAGCCTTGCCCTCAATAACCAGATGCTACTGAACCTGAAGAGGTCAGAGAAGCATGGCAATTAGAGTTCGAAAAGCACAATGAAGTTGCGTGCTTGATGCTTGGAAGTATGGTTCCTAAATTGTAAAAGCAGTTTGAGAACTATTTTCCTAAAGATATGCTGGAAGAACTCCAAAAGACTTATGAGAAGCCACCAGCTGTTGAATTGTATGACTTGATCGATGCATTACACAGCTGCAAGCAGGGAGAAGGTAAACCTGTTCGTGATCATGTGTTGGAAATGAAGATGTACATTATCCCAGACTTATTGGAAATGGAAAGCCAGGGGAATTCTACCATCTCCCTTTACTCCCACGTTGGAAAGCATATGAACTTGTCTGAACTGAATGACTAGCCTCGGGCCGGGGTGAAAGAAGAAGGGATAAGATAAGAAAGTAGCACCCACAACTCTGTCAGTAGAAGGTTATCCAGTCGATCTTCGTAAGTAAGTAAGTAACACTTTCATCGATGATTCCTCTAATCCTCTAAAGGCTTAGAAGGGAGACCAACTACAATAGATCAACTATGTCTATCCTGAGAATGTATATGTGAACCTAATCAACCGATCCTTGAATAAGGATTTTAAAGGTTTTGTTCAAAACTATAACATGCATTGCTCGGGGAAGACAGTCACAGAATTGCTGGCAATGCTTGTGGACTATGAGAAGGGTTTTCCAAACAAGGTACCTACTCCTCAGGTATTACCCATACAAGGAGGTAGGACCGAAAAGCTAAAACCGCA